>JAOXYL010000039.1:6529671-6547355 GCA_028564955.1 Terapon puta | reverse complement strand
TTTTTTTTTACAAAAGATGTATTGTTTATATCCCTCCCGTATGACAATAATGTTTTATGAAAACAGTCTTCAGTACTCAATGTAGTATATTTTTGCTCTTGTTGTTTATAAAAATATAAAACGTATCATTTTATGCTGCACTTTTCATCTAATAGAAAAATTTGGATAGTATAAAAGTCATTATTGCATTTTTTTAATAATAAAGTTTGGTTAATGGTGTAGTCCATGAATTTACATAATTAAATTGCTTTTAGATAAATGTCATAAATGCACCTAAATGTCTGCAAACATAAAAACTGGTTTGCAATAAAAGAAAGAAAAACTGGGTTGAGGTTGGCTAGAGAAGTGAAATGTTTGCAGCTCCTGTCTTTACAGAGACTTCAATACTTATGACTCTTCATGATCTGTCGTCATAATCTCTTTGAAGCACAGGCTCTCTAGACAAACAGCATTCTGTGTTTTTGGAGGAAAACACTTCTCCCTTTGCAGTTTGCCAAATGGAGGGTCTGGCTCCAGCAGACAGCAGTCTGATGATTCCCTCGTTGGCTGTAAGACAGTAGTGATTGTTGGGGGTTCGTAGCTGGTAAGGTGCCACTGGGCTGGTGATGGGCTTGTGATAGGCCAGTAGCCAGTGAAGTAATGAGGTAGCTAGCGGTGTTAGCATGTTCCAGAGTAGTCCGAGACCTGGGCTACTGTTATCAGCGAGGCCGTGTTATCAGGCAAACCCCACCGGGCTAACCTGATAGTGTGGATCGGGAGGCCGTGGATAAGAGTCCTCTCAGCCCCACTACGTCTACAAGCCGAGTCCTAAAGGCCTCTGGCTGCTGATGGATTTGTTTTCTACTGCTCCAGTGGCCACCACATCATGGGGAGCAACACAACCTAATACACAAGTGTAATCTAGATTAATCCATTATGCAGTAGCATTATAGTCATTATTAAAATAATGATTTTTCAACACTTAGCATAGATGTGGTAATGGTTACACATGTGTGCTACATTTTAAGGGATTTCCAAAAGTACAATTTATAAATATTAACCTGCTGTTCTCTTATACACTCCAGGTCAGTTTTAAAAGGCTTCTTTTCATATTCAAATTCGTAATTACAGTTTAAAGAAACACAGTTTGCCTCTTGTCAACAGTTGCAGTCAGAAGTCAGTGAGGTCAGTTATTTATATAAAAAAGAAAAAAATAATTACGAATCAAAAGCTTTAGAAGATGCTTATTTATAAAAATGCTTCTGCATTGTTTGGTTTCTCGCCGGGATTAGTCCAGGATGGGCTTTACAGAGTCATGATTTCCTGTTGTGAGCAGACAGGGGGCTGGAGAGGGAGTGTCACTGGGGCCGCTGGAATGATGGAGGGTGAGCAGAGGAAGAAATCAAACACCACACGATATCTCCAACATCCTGTTTAAAAGGTTCAGGGCAGTTTTTTTTTTCAATAAACTGCGGCAAACTCCACTTTTCCCCCTTTAAGCTGTTAACATGTATTCACTAATCATTATAAGTAGACAACTTTTGTTTGTTTGTTTGTTATTTGTCAAGTGAAGGATTTTGCAGTCCACGGGTTGCTCAGTTGTTTTAAGCGTGCCAAGATGTTGTTTCCTGTTACTGTACAAATTAGAGAATGATCCTTGCCGACTCTGAGCAAGTTGGCCACACAGGTTCTCCTGAGCAGCAGGGTTAAACTGCACGTTTCTTGTTTACATGAGCACACTTAAGCTCCTTACGCACAGGAACTCCCGTAAGCACGTGCACACACATACTAAGACACACAAACAGAATCCAAGCCACTTCTTAGCACACTCTTTTGTTTGTTTTCTTTGCTAGGGAAGTTTGTTATTGAAATTCACTTGATGTTTTTACCTTCTTGCATGATTTGCACTGATTAAGACGAGATTGAGCAAGTGTTGTTTCATTATGCAGCTCTAATTCAGTGTGAACAATAAGTTTAAAACCGGCAATCGCCGTGTCGCCTGTGTTTATCTTCGCATGACCTGACAACATAAGGGCATTTAAAAGGGCTAAGAAGTTATTGGTGTCTGTCTCGGTACAATTGACAAACGCTCGCACAGGCCGTCATGAATTATTAGCTGGACACCTTGCTTGTGTTTTCTTGTGGGCCTCCTCATTTTGGTTGGTCTGCCAAGGAAATTGTGTTCAGATTTATGGTCCACATCTTGTTTTCCTTACCTAGTTGTCCTTTCATATTGATCCAAAACAGAACCCTCCTGTTGATACCTATTCCCAGTTTATGATATTTATTTTACCAGAAGGAATTTGTTCAGGAATAATTTATTACTTTAGTGAAGGACAATAAAACTATTAAGTCCAAGAGCCCTCTGCTCTTAAGGGGGTTGCATTTTGGACTAGACATAACAGTGAGTTAACACAAAGCATCAACAATGTGATGCACTTTGATTAATAAAAATAGACCGCGGTCAGCAAATCGTTAATGAGCCCAACTTGAGAAGTGTTGAGTGTTGGAATATATTTTGGTTTGGATTGTTTGATCGAATGTGGATTTTTCTGTTTGGGAATGCTACATTTGACGCTGTTCACTAGGATTTAGTTTATTATATCTTTTATTTTGTGAGGTTGCTTTTCAGTACACACTTGCACTCCTTTTAGGGTAAATGAGTGTGTGCGTGAATGACAGGCTGGACATTAGTGGCAGTCTACTGAGTGCCACTTACGTCAGTGTAAACAGGCCTGCTGAGTTGTAGAAAGGCGCGAAATTCTGCCCCATCTCTGATTTATGACCTCAGGGAGCATTCTTTCTCACGGAGTGCAATTTGATACACCCCCAGCACCTCTGCTACTCTCATTTACTGAGACCTGCTCACTGCCCCACGAAGGACGACCCGTGCATGACTAACTCCACCTGCACTGACCTTCACCTACGCACACAAGCACTGAGCAGCGCACTTTAGCTAAACCCTTTATATCTGTAACTATTTTCTCACCTTCCGAGGAACTGGGCTCTGCTAAAGTTGAGTCGTACACGAAGACAGCGCCACGTAGATTATGGATCTCCTGCTGAGGTTATGTTGTCATTGTTGGCATTCATCACACTCTGTGTATAATTGCTTACGACAAGCCCAGGTTGGGCTAAATTGGGAAGCATTTTAAGCTTGGGAACAGGGCATCCTATGAGGGGCAGGATGTGAACAAGGACATGACAGATTGGCATGCTGAGAGCAGACAGCTTGGAATCTGTGAAGGGAAATCTAGCAGCGGCCCTTGAGCTACTTGGACATGACGAAGTATATTAATTTCATCACTGAATTTAGGGAGAGATATTTTTTCCGTGGCAAGCATCAATGCCTCCATGACATCCGTGATAATGGATGATATAAAAAATCTCTGCCATTCAATCATTACTCTGTGATTGACAACTTGATTCTTAGTCATTTGTTAAATGCTGGGATCAGAAACATCCCAGCAGTCTGTAGATTTTAGTTTTTGTGCCCTTTTAGCCCATCACCACCTTTATGTGGACTGCTGATAATGCCTGTTCTTCAAAGGGGTTTTAATTGCCTTTCATGGCGAGAAGCAGGGACCAGTAGCTGTCAGTTCAGGTCCAACAATGCTAAAGTAGCCTTGAGGGATGAAGGAGTCTCTTTGATGTCATCTCTCCGTTAGGCCCAGGTAAGATCTGTGATCCTTATGTAATCCAGCGATGTAAGAAGCAACGTCCATATTCATACAGGCTCAGGCACAATACAATGAGGTTAATGGTGGCAGAAGTATATTTCTACATAAAGGAGAGCTCGTCCAGGTGACCCAGACATATTGATATCCCCACCTACAGGCAAATAAAGATGCTTCAATTTCAAGAATTTTTCCACTTTCTGGCACTGACTGTTATACTGCAGCTTTGTCTTTTGCTAGCTGCTGTTTTCTTAGTGTAAGATAACATAAATAGGAAAAACTGATAAAATTGTTTCCATACCAGTATCCACAAGATAAAGAAATGTGAAGGAGCTTATGGTGCATTACTTTGTAAAAAAGCCTGTCATTTTACAACCTTTCTTAAAACCTATAACACAGGAAGTTGAAAAAAAGTCACAGCAGGTCACTGCTGATATTTCCTTCTAGCCTCGGCCTAGTCAACAGGGCAGAAGGACACTCAGTCTTATTCCATCCTTCACTCTTTTCCGGAGTAATTTGCCATTTGTGTGTGTGTTTGCATGCGTCTGGATGTATTCTCATGACTTAATGACTCACAGCTCCTCTCTTTGAGCTGACGTCAGAGTGGTGCACATGCTTGCTTCACTCTGCCAGCCTTAACGCATGTGTTCCATTTGGCAATATGCACAGTGGCTTAGTACATTTAGTAAAGATGGAAAGCATGCTGACGCCAGTCCCTAACATAAGATGCAGGAACATTTATGATTTAATTATTGGGCGTCATTTAAAATGTTTCTGTGTATTATCGACTCATTACTCTGGATTACTGTAGGTGCAGATGCTAAATATAAGAGTTTGTATAGTTTGTTTATAAGTTTCAATCTATTTTAGTTTCAACGTGAAATTGAAATTTTATTCACTACCACTGAGATGTCAGGTAAGGAGTGTGTGGCTGCTAGATACTCTGAGCAAGAGGGAGACTCCGTGACAGGTAATCTCACTTGTAGCCAAAACATCCCAACCCAAAACCTCTTGTTTAATCCACCAGAATGTCACCATGATATTTAATCTGCGTGGAATTTAACTGCTCATTTGAAAACAGCAAGTTGTTGAGAAACAGAGCTTCTGCAAAGTTGAGTGATTTTGTTTAGTGGATCAGGAAGGTCAAAAGCCTGGTGCCTCGATATCACCTACAAAACCAGTTTTCACCTTATCAATGGCTGAAAGCGCTGCCGTTGTGATAGTCCAGCTGGTTAAAGAGTGGCTTGTTATCACTGTTGAACCTGACAGTTCAAATGTTAGACTAAACACAACATGGGGCTGAGGCACAACTTATTCTAAAACACTTTTACGTTCTTACCAGGCATTGTATAAGAGCTCCTGTTTTCTGTCTTGATTTTTGCTCATTCTTGATTCTAAATATGACAATGGCTACATTCCCTGCACCCCGTAATGCTTTAAGATCTGCCGCAGAGGAACTTGGCTCCATAGAAGCACACCTATCAACACACAGCAGATTTTGATGCCACACACATGCTGTGGTTTGGCCTTCAGTGTCAAAGGGTAGGCTGCAGAAGTTTCCTTTATTAATTGCCTCTGTGCGTGTGTGTGTGCGTTTAGTATGACCGAGATAAAACCTGTCAAACAGTGGAGATGACCCCAGCAGGATATGGGGCATCCCGCACGTGGCGGGACAGGACCTTGGGGCAGCGCAGCAACACTGTGATTTACTCTTCAAAGACAAGCTCATGATAGTATTTCATCTGCATCTTAACCCTCTTTAACCCACTAACAGGCTGTATACATTTAAGTGTCATGGGGTTGAGTGTTGCACAGCAGCTCAAATAAACAGCCTGCATAGGAGATGCTTTGTGATGCTGTCCTCCACATAAATTCACATGTCTAAATAGTACTAGATTAACTTGTGATTTACTACTGTCACCGCAACCAGAGCTCTTCTTTGGTGGTTTTAGGTCCCTTATGTAAAACAATGCCCCCTGATTTAACAGGATATGAGGATTTCTGCTCACAGTCAATCAGTCATGTTTTAACAGCTCTGCTTGGCAGTGAAAAAGGCCCCTCTGAAGGACTACAAAGCTTTTCTTAGTGAAAGAGACTGATCCAGCAAACATGAGAGAAAACACATGCCGCAGTAGGAGAAGAGTAATCATATAAAGAGAAGAACCACTTGGCCCGTAAGAATAAGTATTTTAACAGTAAGCCGTTCTGAGAGGAGGCATGAACAATACCTCTATTAAACTCCAGTCTGAAACCACTGTATGACAGGCCGTGGTTTATATTGTGAGTCTGTTAGGGGGCTGACCTTGATGCTAGTTTTCAGATTAATGTTAAAGAGGAAGTTACTTACTCCAATTTTTCCAAAATGAAATATAGCATAGCATTTTACAAGCCCTGTAGACTCCCCCCTCTACATTAACCAGCTGTGCTCAAGGTCCTGAACATTATTTTATGTCCACTTCCTTGTTTTCATAGGCAGCTGCACTGATGGTGAATGGTCACAATTAAAGGGACTAAATTTAAGTATGTTTGAGATTTGCAGGGCCAGTTTTTTTTTTTATCTCCAACACCAAGTCCAACTACAGATTGCCCACAGGGGTTGCAATTTGAGATGCATGCTTTACTGGTGGCTGGCATCTCCTATGTCTAATCTGAAGCCAGGCGTCTCTGGGAGCCAGCTGCAGTTTGCGTCTCACCCTCGGCATGGGGCTTAGGTCTGGGCAAGTCCAGGTCTTAATCCACTGTCCAGCCACTGCCCAGGAGGGGGCACAGATAGCTTGGTAAGACGAGGTGAGACGGTCGAGATTAAGGCAAAAGAAATGGACGGGAATCTATGGAACTGATAACTAAGTCTGTTAGATTTGTTTAAGAAACCTTGGCTCTAAAAAACATTATCAAACCTTGCTGGATTCAGAACAGACCAGTCCCTATCAGATCCTAAATGTAAGTTTTGTCACTTAATTAAAAATGTATTTGAAATACTGCTTGGCTGCCACACACAGCTAAAACGCTGAAATGCGAAATGAAAGACGAAAAACTTTATTTTCAGCACCTGATACACTTTTATCCATTGAATCATATAGTACTTCATGTGTTGCTTATTAATGTAGAAGGCATTTATAAATTCCTGTCTTTTTTCTCTCTCTCTTCTTCCAGCATTTACATGTGTTTTCAATCATTTCTAAGATGCTACTGAAAGAATTAAATGCATGTCTGGCCATCCTGATAAGGTGCACAGGAAGTTATAGTGCATGATGAGTTCCTGTGAGTTAGATGGTTGTGAAGGACCAGAGTTCAATAGGAAGTGGAGAAAGGAAAAGGATGCAGATCATATCACTCCCAAGAATGAGGATATGGCCAATGAAGCCACAGAAAACATGCCAACGACAGGACAGGTTCCTAACATTAGTGTCTGTGTTTAGACAGCAGAGGTGTTACTGATGGAGTTTGCTCCAATATATTGTTGCTGCTTCTGAAAGTCATTCGCCAAATTAACAGGTGATTCAGTTCATGGACAATTTGGAGTGTTCCCAGGCTCTCTGTTGTTCCCTCATTAGTTTTAGGAGCGTAGCTCAGCTCTTTCTTCTGCTGTTTTGAGACCTAGGCTTGGAAGATAATGAGGTGGAGCAGGCAGTGCATTGCTAGAAAGGGCCGGCAATTGGGTGATTAGACACCCTCAATGAGTGTTGTTTGAAATAGCAACCAGTGTTTTTTTTAGCGGGGGAGCGACATCACTCAGGCTTCATTCAGACTGGGAACCACTACTGCTGTAGGGGGAGGAGCACTTTCACACACAGTGATACTTTGCTGATCGAGTAACAAAGTGACCCATCAAACACCAGGATGCCACATAAAGTCGCACACTGTGGTTTTCCCGCTTCCAACAACTATCACTTTATGAGACACCTCTTTCCACCCCTTTCGTTCCGTCCCCCTGCCTCTACGGTTCCCCCTCAACCTCTTCCTTTTTGTGGTGACCAATAAAGCGCTATAATTCCCTAATGTTGCGCCGAATTTCACACCTGGACTTACAACATCCATGAGCATGCGAGAAAACCTTTTCTCAGGGGATCTAAGCTTCATCCCTCTGTTGCTCCTGTAACAAGCATCATCTTATCTGAGCTCTTCACGCGTCAGCATCCAAGGCCTATACGTCCTCTGTAAACTCTGGGAACTGTGCACAGTAGTTGACAGATACTGCAGCGCACTCTTTAGATAGAGATGCCACTTTTCAGTACCTCTATAGCGAAGACAGGCTGCTGAGCTTAGTGTCATTCCCAGTAGCCAATCAGAATTAATCTAATTGACCCCTTTTCATTTAAATTGGTTGCAGTTTCATAACTCCATCTTTCAATGTGTGTTAGTGCCCTCTGGTTTTCATTCTCTTGATGTTGAAATGAGCCAGAAGTAAAAAGTGCCATCTTAATTGCTGCAGTGGTGGTACAAGCAGCAGTCAATGGCAGGTCCAGAAGTACACAGTCTTAATGATGATGGGGGTGCTTTGGTAGTTGAGAGTATTCTGATAAAGGCCCTTGCTATAAGCCTGGGTGGATCACCTCCTGGGGGGGCAGGGGGCGTAATGACTTCCCCAGCTGGCCCCCTGGGACGACTGTGCTCGTGCTCTGCACCTCTCCTGGCCGCTTTAAGCCACTACCATGTTTGTTTAGGGTAGATTAGCAACGTAAAACCCTTACAACATCCTGAACACGCAGCAAAGGGAGACGCGATGGAGAGGACAGCAAGAAAGAGGAATAGAGATTGATGGGTGGAGAGGCAGTGGAGGAGAGAGTATATCGTGTTCAGCAAGGGGATGGTTGGGGGGAAGAATGGAGAGAGATTGTAGGGAAACGGAAATAAAACAATTGCTTCAGCAGCACTGTGCTGGTGTCTGATGATGTCTGTGATTGGACACATGCCAGTCTCAGGCCAGTCCATGCACAGCAGAAAGCATCTTTACAAAGCTTTTCTTAAAGACCAAACCTGGCTACCAAGTCCCTCAGTGGTTCTCCATGAGAGGTATTTATAGGCACTAAACTGCTTAGTAAATGCACCTCTTTTGCTGAAGCTGTCCTCTGGGTAGTATAAAACTGTAAAGTGCATTTTTATCCACTAATCTGGACGAGTCTCTTGGTGCACTGTTGTTATGGATGTAAAGCAATGATGTGCATCAAGTACATCTACAAGAATATACTTGCTTTGTGGGAATAAATCTCCCTTAAAATGTTAGGCTCCAGCCTGTGGGAGTTGAACTATTACTTTACTGCTGTGTTTTTATACAGGCTCCATCCAGGTTGCCATGTTCTGCATTTTAATGAGCTGATTAATCGATGCAAACTCTTGAAGAGAGTTGTGATACAACTGGGATTTCTAAGCTGCGGTGCACCAGGTGTGTCACAGGTGTGTGTGTGTGTGTGTGTGTGTGTGTGTTAAGCTGTGGCAGGAAACAGATGTGCAGTGATATCAACGGCTGCACAGGTCTGGGAGACTATCAGCACGGGCCAGCCTGCCGTCTCACTGCACTGCTGTACTTCCTGTGGGCTTAAATCATGCCAGCCCGTGATAAGGAGAGCAGAGCAGCGTGTTAACAGCACTGCTCTTTTTGAGAATAATCTCTGACTCCCTGATTTTGAACCTTAGTGATTTAAAGAGAGATGGTAAGAAAGTGAGTGGCCAATAATATTTATTTAATTCGGAGTCTGTTGGTTGGTAACTGCTGGGAATTCTCGGTATGACACGACAGGAAAAAAGGCCAATAAAGTTGCCCCATTAAACAGCTGAGAAGCAGACAACCTTGTCTCATGCTCATGAAAGCAGACAGGAAGTTTAAGGAATTACTGTTGTTGTCCTCCTGGATAGCTGTGAAGCTTTGACCGCTTGTAAGTCACCTGTTTCAGTAACTTTGTGTTGACAGTTTTCATCTTATAAAAACTGTTTTTGTTTTCTTTACAGCCCCTGTCCAGAGCAAGGAATGGGTGATGAATTTAACCTCATGGATCATTCAGACCTGTATCTCTTAGACTTCAGTAAGTATCCTTGTCATTATCAGTGTCCCTTTTACTGCCTAAAGAAGATCTTGCAGATGCAGATATTTGGTCAGATGCATAGATCCACTTGTACCATCCCAGGTTGTAAATAACAATCAGCAATCCTTACACCACTCCTTCATTTCTCACCTGGTCTAGCGAGTCCAGCCTTGGCCCTGCTCTGTGCTATCACATGGGGCACTTCCGCCTCACAAACTACCAAATATAGCCATTTCCTGCCTGCACTGGGGTAGCCTGCAATGCTGTCAGGTCACAGTTAGGGTTTGTGTAGGTGGGCTTACACAGGGACACGGGGACCGTATGGGACTGGCAGTACCCAGTGACATCCCCTGTGGCATACGCCTCCACGTGCCAGTCGCGTGTGCCCTGCGCGCTGTTTATCACCGAGCATATGGTGGAACAGCCATGACGGTGGTAGTGATCAAGAGGAAGTTTTTTTTTTTTTTTATCATTATTAGAGAGGAAGTTTACAACGAGGTTTGCGTACTGAGATGATTTAACGCTAGCATCATAATGCCGTGTATAGCCTCATGTGGTGTTCGTTTCAGCTGTTTTTCTGGGTTTTCAACAGAACGCGGAGAGGAAATCTAACTCCTTTTCATCTACGGATTCTTAGATCTGAACTGCCCGGCTCCATGTTTGAATTCCCACAGCTCAAATGGATATTCTTACCCATTATGATTAGTGCCTCTGATCTGCCTATGACTCATTACACTTTCTCTCCTTTTCAGGCCCCAATTTGAAGACGTTATGCAAAATAGCTGTTATTCAGTACAGTCTGGAGCAGTCAGGACTTCCACATGATATCAGGTCAGACAAGCATCCGCCTCTCAAACATTAGTGCTCTTTGGTCATAGAATTGACATATTGTTGCTCATGCTGTTTGTATTATGCTCGTCATTGTTGCCACCACTCTGTCTCTCTCAATAATGAGGCTGTTTTTTCCAGCCAAATTAAGACTCATTATCCTTCATTTAACCAGTGGCAAGTTTTACTCCAGCTTTTGTCAGACTTTGCTTTAAGTCCCCACACGTCAAATTTGTACTTAATTATATCATCCTCCCAAGTAATAGCACCAAGGTTTGTGTATAGAAAAACCACACAATCATGATGAAACATTAGTGTCGGCTGTGTGATGCTTTCATTGTGTGTGTCCCCATGTGCTATTTGTACTGAGATGCAGAAAAATAGTCCAAAATAGGAAGAAGATGTTCTCTTCCTTCTCATTTGTGGCGTGGAAGCGTTACGGGGAAGCACATTTAGAGACGGTCCATGTGGTGCACAGCAAGGTGGAAGTCACAGTCTTGAATGAATGAAGATGGCTTCAAGAAATCTCCTCAATTATAAAAAACAATAGACCTGCAGACACAGACACAGGTTTGCTGTCTTTTAATGCACCATTTTGATAAAACAAAACAACTTGCTTTCTATGATGCCAGTGAAATGATCTGGAATAAATGCAAACTGTCTCTTCTGTTGCAAGCAGGCAGGAAACGAACACGATACAAAGACACTGTGCAAAGCAAGCAGTGTTGCTGAAAGACACTAGTGCAACAAATTATATTAATAATACATCACTTTCCCCTCTCACCGACAAGATTATTTTGACACATAACTTGAAAGAGAGACTCCAAAGTTTTAGTTGTGACGTTGTAATCACCAAGCAGGGATGCTGTAATGACTGTGTTAAAATATGTAAAGGCAATATACGTGAGTTTTCAGCATTTCCTGTCTGCCAACCTCCTTTTAATTAACTGCATATTAAAGTGACACGTTGAAAGTGTTATTTTCATCTGGCAGGTTCACATTCATTGAAATCTATGCATCTTTTCCCTGTACTATAAAATGTAATATTTTAATTTCTCAAATAACCTTAATGAACAGACTGTATCAAGCTGATGTAGCTCATTAGATGAGAGCATCTGAAATGGAGGGATGTTTATTTTTTTATTTTTTTATTTTTTTTAAACACGCGGACCCCGTGAAACCTAATACTAATTACTCCTCTTAGCCTCTCATTTCTCTCACACTGTTACCGCCACCTTGCACGTTCCCCACTCCACTGTCTTGCAGTTGTGTTTCTAACACTAAGAGGGCTTTCAGTGGGGGTCACAGGACTCTGGTTAACTCCCCTTGCCCCTCACTGGCACCTCCACCTCCAATGCCAATCTCCCCTCTTAAACACACGTGCGCAACAAAAAAACGAACAAAGCGATTGAGAGGGAGTGAGTGTGAAACCAGAGCCAGTGATAACAATCTGGAGCTCAACCTCTGACCTGTCAGCGGGTCAGCACGAGACCCCGTTGTCAGCCCCTGCTCCTGGTTCTCGTGTTACAGCGGGTCCCTCCCTCATCCTCGTCCACATCGTAGTCCTTCACTCGAACAAGGGTGGGAGGGAGGAGGCAGAAGGTGAGAGGGAATACCACACAATGGCTTGATTGAACGCCACTGCAGTAGACATTAACATCCTGGGTATTTCAAACCAGCAAAATCTATTTTGAATTCTAAATCCAAAAAGTCTTCCTGACACTACGTGTGCCTAAAAAGTCCAGAAGTACATTCCAAGCAAAATCTAAATTTGATGAGACTCGTCTACGTCTCTGTGTTAAAGATCAGCGTGAGAGCAGGCAAGACCAGAACGTTCCTCAAGATTCCCGCCTCTGATTTTTCTGTGTTGTTCACTCCAGGTGGGAACTGGCAGCGATGACCACCAACAGCAACATCAGCAGGCCCATCTTCTCCTCCCATGGTTGACGCCGCTGAATGTACAGCAGAACCACAGCTCATTGCTCCTGTTTCAGGACACCAGGCTTTCATCTTTCTAATCACCTGAGCTCCGACACAGTTTTTTTTTTTTTTGGTAGACTTCGGATGTGTATCGGATTTATTTCCCACATTCTTCAAGTGAAAAAAAAAACGTATTATTGACCAAAACATCCTGCGTATGACTTCCTCGGACACCATGGGCTTTCTCTTGTTGGAAGGATATTTTAACCCCCGAGACATTGCTTATGTGAACCAGAAATTGTTGACACCTGTCCACATTTTTTCTCTTCTTTCTAGCCTCTCTAGAAATCCAATCAGCCTATGATAATCATAGACTTCTAATCTTAAGCACAGGAAGAGACAAGAACTTGAGCCAAAGGTCTTGAGCGCTGACCTCTTTGTTGAGGACGTCACACTCAGCAGATCTCCCCTAAGAGACAAACGTGAATCTGTTCCAGATACGAGGACACTGAGACGCTCGCAAGTTTTTGTATATCCTGCAGCTCTAACTCTGTGTGAAACTATCATGTTCATTTGCTGCAAGTTAAGTTATGTGCACAGTGTATGGAGTGGACAAGGCTAACTTATTACTTAGAGTAGAGGGTACAGCATTTTTACGGCTGTTGTGCTCGTGAAAGGTTGTGTTTGACTGGCATTCAATTCTTACCTTCTCCCCTGCTTTGTCGTAACTCGGCCAGCGCCCCAACGCTCTCAAGTGTCTCAAAGATGATTTGCAAGGCGACTGAAGTAAGCTGGCTGTCCGCCTTGTGAAAATAATCAAGTCCATCTACCTCCCTCAATTGCATGTATCAAGTCTTTAATATGACTTCCCATACATTATACATCTACTTTCTCCCAGAAAAAAAAAGCCTTTTCACAGGGAAGTTTGTATTTCTGGTTGCTTTGTCATTCTTCCAAGAAACGCCACCAGAAGACGACCTGACAACACCCTGTGGTTTGTTTTTCAGTGCCAAATGTAGAAGGGAATCATGATGCAAATATATACTGTGTATGTCTGTAAGCACGTGGTCCCCATCTACACATAATCTAAGCCCATCTGCTTCACTTGGCCTGTTGTTGTGGTGGTGTTGGTGGTGGGGGGGGGAGGAGGGGGGTCATCACTAATATGCATTATGTAGTTGTTCCTCTTTTAGACAATCCTACTACAGCGTCCAGAGACCCTCCTCGTGACCTGCTTATTCACAGTGCGGCGGTGTGTTTGTGTGCGAGCGCGGCACACCCGAGCAGATGTTATAAATGCATAAGGGCTGTTATCAGATTACACACTCACCACACACACCTTGAGAAGTACTGGAAATAGCTCGAATTTGGAGATGTTTATTCAGGTTGTGTGTTTTTATTTTATTAGTACTAATTACAAATTTTAGAACAAAACTTTGAAAAACACGAGTGGTGGTGGTCTCTTTGTTTTTTTTTTAAACTTTTTATCTACATCCAGTTTAAGGATAAGGATGGTGATTCTTTATATTTTTGATGTTGTCCACAAATTCCACAAAAAGACGAAACCTCACGGTGTGTTTAGTGCAGTGCTGTTGCTCACTTTAATGTTTTTAGTAAAAATTTACAGTGTCGCAATATCAGACTTTGGATACATCAACAATGCTTATTAGATCATGTGCAAGGATTTTGTTGACAATAAGAAAAATACAGAATATCACCATACTTCTCCTTCGAATCTTATAAATAATAGGTAATATGACATGGCTTTGAAGACTTAATGAGAATGAATATACATTTTTTTATTGAATCTGCATCAGTCGGTTATCCTTCGATGAGCCAGTTTAGAATGAACTCCTGCAGGGCGCCGCGTCCCAAACGTCAGGACTGGATGACGCCGACCTACATCCGAAATGTTTACAAATCTGTGTATTTCATGTAAAGCAGTGTAAAACAATCTCAAATGCAGGTTTAAGACACCAGATATCTGCACTAAAGCCAATCGCGGCATGTCAGGCCTTACAGAGAGGAGACATGTCGATGCTGCTTCTTGCCTAAGTAGAGTTTGAAATGTTTGCCTGCCCAAACCAAGTGTGGATTTTATTTACAGACCGGTGGTGCCAATGTGACGCAGTCTCAAGCCCGGTGCACTGCATACACACACATACACACGTACACACACACACTTGATATTTCTCAGTACTACAGTTAGTTGGAGCAGCTAAATGCAGTGAAACCACAGGGAAGTTAACCCCTGCTAATGTAAAAAAAAAAACCCTACTGGTGAACAAATCAAACTGTTTATGTGACACCAAGTAGCCGTCGGCTAAACTGAAGATATTTGTTCATGTCTTTATTTTCTAATGTGTGATGTGGAAGTCATTTTTATTTCAGGATTTTGATTCTCTTCTTGCGTGTGAAGATTATGGGTGGTGGTATTTTCAGTAAAGAACTCTTCAGGAATACGACATGAAGTACATATTAAGTAAATGACAATGTAGACTATGGTCAAAAATAAAATACCTGCACAACAAGAATTTCCTCAGTCCGTCACTTAATAACGACAGGTATTAATGGTGTTGCCCAAGTGTATTGGCATTGCATTTAATGGCAGTGATGTAAATGGTTTTTCTTGTGAGGAAGATTTAGCAAACAGTTGATCAAGCTTCACTGGGTGACACTCAGTTTACCAAAACAGCATTTTCCAGTTGAGAAACAGCTGCCTCTGTTAAGATGAGTGCAGCATTGGATCACAGCGCACACTCCTCATGAAGTTATTCAGTGTGAGCAGCAGTAGTCACTTGCCAAGCAGAAGTACATGGCGGCACTGAGTTCATGCCAAGAAGTGTATTCTGTCTTCAGGACTTACAGTAGATGGTTGAATAATTCATAAACAACACAGAATACTTGGGGAAAGAAAAAAACAGAACAAAACATGGAGTGTATTTGGATTCATTTTACAACTGTGCAGGCACCCAATGCTTACTGTTTTTATTTAATTTTATATTTTACATATTTTTCAGAGGGGACTCTGTATCCATCGAGGTTGGTCAGGACTTCCTGTGCAATATGCTTTATAACTGTATCAATAATAAACCTGAGACAATTTGAGTTGTTCTTTACATTCTTAGTCTGTTTTCAGATAGTGTTGATCTTAACAGTGATCTCAGAAGCTGTTTGGATTGACCATATCACTTTCACTCTAATGTGTTACAGTCGAGGTTGGAAAGACTAAATTGGACGTATTTTGTCAGAACAAATAAACTGCATCTGGGGATGTCAACAGGCAGCTCAGGAGCCACATTCGGCCCAGCGGACATTTCGCTCACACCCACTAATGCATTTTTATTTTAGAGTGATGCTGCAAAATCAGACCGCCCAGATGCCTTTTTACTTTTCAAATGGTGTTTAGAAAGCGACACAACACAAACACATCAACGAGGTATAGCAGCAGCACACCTGGCACACACACACACACACATTTCTGTGCAAACATCAAAGAAAGCCTGATTTAAAGGACCTTCAGGAGAGGCGTACAGTTTATTTCACTTTCTCCTGACTCATCTGCTTTACGGGAGACTACAGTCTCCTCTTGGAGCTACTGTATGCGGCACTTAATAGTCAGCAGGTCTTTGAACCCTGCAGCCCTCCAGGTTCTGCTTCCTGCAGAGACCCAGAGAGCTGAATCCACCCCAGCCGGCCCGTCTGATTGCCCTCACGTATAATTCAGTGGGTACTCTGAAGACCCGGTGCCATCCAGCCCCCCTCCTGGCTGTCAGACTACCTAATGGGATGCGTGCGGCTGCTTTTGAGTGGGGGTCCCATCATTAGAAAGCGTCTCACCCTGAACCCCAGCTCCAGTCCTCTGCTGCTGGTAGCGGCCTGGCAGTTTGTTCCTGTCTGTCAGCAGCCCCGTGCTATAAAGCCAGTGTTATCTGCAGTGTTAAGTGCAGGCCACAGACGGGGGGTCAGCTTAAAGTGAGGCAGCAGAGACACCCTGTCCCGCCGGGCCCCCGCCACACACAGGAAGCGGCGCTGCGCCGGGTCCCCCTGTCTGGCCCCGGAGCCCGCCTCGGACAGCAATGCAGGCGCTAATGCAAGGAGACACTCTGCGAAATGACTCTCTAATTTCCCTCCAGGACTCAGACGATCCCAGTGGCCCTTGAGAATCAGACTGAGGATTTGTTCGGAGTGATTTGTTTTGTCTTGTCCCCCCCCCCCACCACCACCCATCCCCGTGCAATTCCCTCACTCAAGTTCTAGGTCTCTGCTCCCTGCGTTGTTTAGGTCTCCAAATTGGGGATTTGAGAGAAGAGGCATTAAAGGAGCACAAGCCCTTCGAGGATAGAACTTAAAGTCCTGCAGGCATGATGGAAAAGAGAGCCACCAATTCTTAACGCTCGGAAACAGGGAAACTTTCATCTTTAATTCTCCATGTAGGCATCACAGAAGTCACTGCAGGATGAGTGCTGGCCTTTTTTTTTTATATATTTCTGCTAGTTTCCATGGTCATGTGTTTGTGGTGCCCATAATCCATTCATCTGCTATAGGAAGCGACTTTCGTGCGAATGACTCTCAGCCTCAGTGCGTCATGTTTGCAGACCTGTAGCTTAATTCGCTTCCAACTGGGGTTTAATTGAGTGACTAACACACACGCAGTTAAAGCCCTTTGAAGATAAACTGCCATAGCTGACTGCCTCAGAAGTCTGTTCAGAAATTAAACAATGATGCATCAAGCTGGTTTTCTGCTGAGACTTGAATGATAACGATGTCACAGTTAAAGAGTCTGAAGCTGTGCACAGGCTGTTGTGTTGAACTTTAAAGTACCTATTGAAAAATAAGTGTTATCCTCTCATGATGCGCATCTTTTCTTACAGTGTCTCACCCTCCATGCCATTATTATTCGCACATACAGAACTGGTGGAGACAAGGCCTGGTTATTGACATGATTTCATGTCATGTATATCCTCCTGAGAAACTCATGAAGTTAAGTTTCGTGTTTTTCATCTCTTGCTTTTCAACACACAACCCTCCAAAAATCTCAAATAAGTCCATCTGAAGGTCTGTAATTTGTGTTGTCTAACAGACTGTGCATAAGAGGTCTAAAAGGGCACAGTGCAGGACCTTTTTGGCAAACAAAACTGATATATATTTGTTTGCATAGCCTGTAAAACATATGAAACATTATTTGGTGTAATAACGCAGCTTTATAGTCATTTGTGTGTTTTGTCCCTTCCACCAAATGTGCAAGCTCTGTTTGTGG
>JAOXYL010000039.1:6502845-6518313 GCA_028564955.1 Terapon puta | reverse complement strand
GGGCACTTGGAAGTTCTCGGGATTAACATATGTGTTGTGTAGATATTAATATTTCTGAATAAAGCCATACTGTGCCGGTGAAGAGGAATGACAGTTAACACAGCGGGAGTAGAAGTCTTTTTCACTACAGAGGAAACTTCTCTCTCTGAGGTACTTCAAACCAACCATGAGGAAAACTTTGGGTAACGCTGGGGACAAGACGAAACTGTGGTTTCACAGCTCCAAAAAATATACCCAGCCTGGCGGGGGTCAGTGTGTGGGTGATCTGAGGCGCTGTTTGAAGGATGAAGAAACAAAATGACGAGGAGACGACAAGCTGAAAGAAAGCGTCCCCGCACACCTCAGTGATTCACAGCTTTTTCAGAAATGTAAAAACCGCTCGACCATTTCCACGTAAGCAACATGGGACATGTAAAACTACTCCCCGATGCTTCCCATGACATCATTTGTCACATGGAGGGTTTTAAACTTTGTTTGTGTGAGGGAGGCGTGCAGGTTTCGTCTCTAAGTGCCCTTGTAAATATACAAAGTGTTCCAGATAAAAAGATCATTGTACAACTAGATTTATTCATGATGAAACATTTCATCTTCCCATTGCAGTCAGAAGTCGTCCTGCGCTCAAGCAGAAAGAATACTGAAGAACATTACCATGGAAACGGCAGAGTGCACAGACCACTATAGGTAAGTACAGTAGCCTCAGCAGTCTGGATGATATTGCCATACATTAGATTATTCATGGTGCTCTAAACAGGACATGTTCTTATTAAACAAACAACCTAGCACTTGATGTGAATAATGTTGAAACAGAGATGTGCACGTGGGCGAGCTCAATATATTCTACATGAGACAATGCAGAAGCCGGCAGGCTCCCTTGCCAAGAATAAAAGGAGGGGAAAAAAAATTATTGTTCTTGCTTCTGCAAAATCAAGGTCATCCCTTGACTTTTCATTAGCATGGAAGTGGAATGAATTATAGTGAACGATCTTAATAAAATGCGCAGTGGCGAGAGGTTCCTGCCCCAGTAAAATAACCTCAAGGCTGGGATATCTCCTCTGATTTGTGAACCCTGTCCTGCTGTCTGTTTATTGGCACCTTTTATCCATCTTCTGTCTTACAGCGTAAGTCAATCATTTTGCATGCAGAACCCATTTTTAAAAGACAAGAGGAGGCAAGACCTATCCATTTTGCTCATCACTGTTTAGCTCATTCCAGCCCCCGCTAATGATGATAATTGAAGACAGTGCTGCCCGGGCGACAATTTGGCATTGCCCACTCATTAATCTATTCATCGTACACTCAGATTAATGTGCTGGCTGTGACCCTGGTGACCTGGTCTGGTCTGCAGGGACCTTAGTGCTCGGGGCTCACACACCTCCTCCTACAGACCATACTGCTGGAGAAACTCTATGAGAATCTAGGCTATCTTTGGGGGGTGGTGGTGGTGTTGGTGGGGGAATAGAATGACTGATAATGTAGCCTGGGCTGACTGCCAAATGGAAAATAAAGACATAATTAGAAAGTAAAATGAACACAGATTTGCTACTGTACACATATTTTATCGTGCATTCCCAAAGCGCAGGCAGCCACACATACAGTCCTCACGCACACAAATGGCTTTGTGCACCAACAAACAAAAATCAATAATGATTTCACACAGCTAATCAAACATGATCTCTTTGGATTTTGGACAGGAAAGCAGTTGATTTGAAATGAATAAACCCTATTCAGCGTTAAAGCAGTCACTCTGCCCGCTCAGCAAGCCCGGTTTCATTGAATAGATCTGAGCTGCTCAAGGGTAGGCTCGCAGTGCTGGAGTCAGACAAACAGGGCCGACAAACCATTTCGCTCCCGCTGCCCTTCTTGACTTCTCTGCGAGCCAACGCGTGTGCCGTTGCCACACAACGCCCCCCCCATTCTCTTCCTAATCCGAGGTTTATGACTAGGGCTGCACAGGATCGGTTGTCTAATGGGAGTTCTGATGATGAACGCTGAGGCATTGACTCAGGGATGATTTATAGTACAGTAGTCACTGGAGGTGTGCTCAGGCTGCCTCACCAAGGGAGATGCCTTCCATCACATCTCATTTGCATTCACTCGATTTCTGTGCTCGGCGATGACTCACACCACTAATTAGGCACCCACAGGACAGCACAGTTACGCTCGCGTTTTATCCCTCTCTGCAGACATGCGCGAGGTAACCCGCCTGACTCTGCACACGCGTGGAGGCTGTGGCGAGATGCGTGATGGTTATTAGACATGTTTGTGCCCCACAGGGCCAGTACCACACCTCACAATAGCTTCGACTCTAATTGTTTGAGGTATTTACATAACTTTTACAAGAAATTACCCTGGTGGCCTCTAAATGTCATATTATGTCCCATTTCACCACATGTACTTCACCTACTGTTCAGTCACGCAGTTTTGTTTTCGTCAAACACATAATTTGACAGCATTGCTTTTGCCATTAAAGCTTAGTGGCCAAATTATCTAAATGAGCACATTTACATTACATTTATTGATTTGACATTTTTGCCATTTGTACAAATGATGAGTAATGTGTAGACAAAGCTACTAGTGAGTAAAGCACACACATTTGTCCTGCTCAGGTGCTGAGTCCTAAGCACCTTTGCAGTCTTGCGAGTCCTAGCGTCTCACTAGAACCAGAACTAAATCAGAACCTTTAAGATTTCTGCTTTATAGTATTAGAAAAATAAATTTTCCATCTGGATACTTGAGTTATCTGACATTAGTGGATTTAGCCAAAACTAAAAATGCTTTTTTTGCTTGCTTTTTTTTCTCCTCCAAAATATAAAAAAAATATTTCCCCTTGGTTTTTCATTTCATACACAACTGATAACAGCCTTTGAGCAGTTGTTATATTAATTGGGTTTTGAGGCATGGCCATTGATAATGACTTTTAAAGCAAAATACAACAAAATAAAAACATCTAAACAGGTAGTATGAATATTTCTTTAAGGTATTAAATTTTTTTTTAATAGAAAATCGCTCATATTCAATTCTAAATCTTGTTTTTTGGTTGCGTCTCATGATACACACATTTTTCTATACACCTGGGATGACTTTCAGTAGCTTGAGGTTTTATCACTCAAACCTCAACTGTGGACTTTTTTTTTCTCCCCCTCTGTTCTCCCTGTCTGCCTAATAAATCCTGCCCTAATAATAAAGCAGCTCACTGCTATGAAAAAAAAAACCTTTGTGGAGTCAAAATGAGTGTGTAAATTGAAATTTACGAGTCTAATAACAATGCACGGCGTCATTTGAATAATTTCCTTCTCATATCCTCTTTAGTCATTCTTCACAGGGGAAATAATTGTTCTGTGGGTTTCTCTTTGAAGAAAAAAACACCAAAGGCGAGAACTTCTTGGAAAACTTTTTAACAGGAGAGGCATACCAACCTGTCACCTGATCAAATGTATTTGGTTATAAAGTGATAGATTAGTTAAATTAGAGTTTAGAAAATTTGAACCTTAAAATACATTCTCATGCAAAGCCACAACTCCAATATAAAACACCCTTACAGCATCACCGTACTTTGTTTGGCAGCATTTTGTGAATGCATTTCTTTGTACTGTACGTGTGACTTCAGTTGGGCTGTGATCCTAATTTAGACATCGCATACAGTATCTCAACTGGGCTGCGCTCTCCTGCGGCGCGTGGCCTTTCAGTCACAGTGCCATTACTGGAGGAGAGCAGGCTGTGACTGGCAGGTTTAGTGGGTGGTAAAGATGTGTGTGCTCCCCTGAGCAAGACGTGCAGCAGTCCCTCACCGCTCTGTGTCTTTTCCTCTCCTATCGATCAGAGGCAGTCGGACCACGTCTGTCCACGCGAAAGGTCACGGGCTCTTTTTATGTCTCCAGTGTCAACCTAGACGGGGGCTAGTGGCTGCTCACGGGGGCATGTAACGCTCTAGATGTTCGGCTACAGAGCTTTATAGGCCACCTCGCTGAGTGGGAAGACTTTGAATCGCCTCGCATATCCCCACCAACAGTGTCCTGTAAAAAGCGAATGGCACCATTGAGGAAGGAACTACAGAGCTCATTTTAGCCCCGTCCTGTGCTAAAGTTGATGAAATTACTCTGTCCCCTTGACTTAGCAGCAAGAATTGAGTATTAATTACAGTTAATCAAACTTTGCAGATTATAGAGGAATGCAGAAAAGGGTGAAACGCTGGACGAGTGCACTCCGAGGGCTGGCTTCATTCAAGGCATGTTGGTGCGTTTAAAGTGCTGAGCGGACTTTTGCTGAGGTTGAAATTTCAGAGTATTAGCAAGTTATTAACTTCCCCTAATAGGAAAATCCTGCTCTTGGAATGCAAACGAGGTGAGGGAGCAGTTAGGTGACAATGAGAGCATCGCTCAGCCGCTCATGGGATAATAATGATGTGTTCATTCATGTGCGGGGTGAAACGGCCGTCGCGTCCTTAAGCGCTGGTCTAACACGTACATGTCAAAAGTCCATGCAGAGTTTTCTTTAAGTGTCTAGTCATGAAATTGAATTCTACGGGTCATAAAGAATAGTTATTTATTGGAAAACCACCAGGGGATTCCCGTTTGTGGCTGTAATGTGGGATGAGAATGGCTCTTTAATGATCATTGCTGGCTCATCAGGGTTGGGTCATCTTTATTCATGTCTTTATTGATTTTACATGGATGATTTTGTAATTGTGAAAACATGCAGCGTCAGGTGCATAAATCACTTTCCTCTACACAAAAGATGGCAGCTTAACCATTATGGCTTTATTGGGTATTAGAAAAATCCTCTTTTCATCAAGGTTCTTTTAATTTTATGGACAAATTTATCGAAACTCAATTTTCCCTACTTTTCATGTCTTTTTTTTTTCTAGCTGACTGGCTTAAAAGCATTAATTAGATTTTTTATCAAGCGCCATCATCAGCTCAAAAATTCTAATTTGGTTTATGCCCAAACCTTGAAAAACGAATGAAATTCACATCACTCTCAGCTGTGGTTTATGTTTGGTGCTAAATAGAAATGTTTGCATGCAAAACATCTTATTATATGGCTTTACACTTTAGTCTTTATAGACGAGGATATCCTAAAATTCACTGAAATAATAATGTGTATTTAATCAGTGTGTGATGATATGTGAGCAACATGTAGGCAAATTGGGCTGAATCACCTGACGACAAATGTGGATGTGCTGAATTACTCTACACTATCCAAAATTGACCTTGTTATATTGAAACCAATCAGAGGATCCGTGGCACTAAACTGAATCAATTAAGCAATTAAATCAGCAACTGCAATCTCACCAAATCTGGCTGCGCAGCAGAGAAAAGCAGAGACAGTAATTAACTGGAGTAAAACACATTGTTCAGACCTGATGATGTGTCAATAAGTGTCTCTTTTACATTCTGCGTCAAATGTTTGGGAAATGAGGTGTGTGACAAGAACAAAGTGAGTGAGGTGCAGAACAAACACACACACGCGCATGCACACACACACACACACACACACACACACACAGACACACAGACATACGATACAGATGGAAAAGGGGGTGGCATCAATTAGCAGACATGTTCCACTCTGCGTGTTGCTTGTTTGTGCAGCGCGTGGTGAAGTGCTCGCCATGCATCGGTTGGCCCCATTACAAAAGCTCTCAGAAATGCCATTAGAATCAGTGACCTTTCAAACAACAACCAGCACCCTCGCATGGTACAATATTTTCAAGGCTCTGGCACACAATTCACAACACAGCTTCTATATTGTATATACATGTGTTTCATTCTTTTTCTTTTTTTTTTCGAATTGCCACCAGGACTGTTTTTCTCATAATGAGCAACAATAGGACCCATTCTGACTGGTCAAGCACAGCAGTGATTGAAAACTATCAGGTCTGAACTTCAGGGGCACGCCAGGACCATGTCTATCACAGGGTGGGGCACCTCTTTAGCCTGTTTTTTTAGATATATTTTATGCATATGCTCTGTGCATTGTGCTGTGTTGAAGGACTTCACTGAAGTTTACTGAGGCCCGTACTAAAGGAAATATTAAAAACCCAGCACATCAGTATTTTATCTACAACTTCAAAGGGAAAATGCTATTTTTTTAATATTTCATTCACATTTCAAAACAAACAATAAAGTCAGAGAACGGAAATTCATTCTCAACCTTGGGCCACCCATAAACAAAGATAAACATCAGCATGTTACATGTAGCCTTGTCATTGTGGGCATGTTAAAGCACGCTGACGTCAGCACTCAGCTCAAAGGACCACTAAGTCTGTACAGGCTCACGGAGCTGCCAGCATCGCTGTAGACTGTTTGTCTTGCTTCAAAATGATCAGCTATTCCACTACAACTGAAGCACATGCCCACTTTGCACGCCAACCACCTCCCTGCGCCTTCTTTATGGCACGAAAAAAGAAAAAAACTTTTTTTCCCCCCACAGGAATGCTACCACTGAAGATAAGATAAGACTTATCCTGAGGGAAACTGTTGTGCAGCAGATACAATACAAAGCAGGGAAGAGTGCAAATACCTCGAGTGCAAATATAAAAAATGTATAAAAAAAATGAAGATTATCAACATAATCCAGGCAGTGATGATATTTTCCTCAAAAGCACCACAAACTTGTAGCATATTAAGATTATTTCTTGGAGACAGGCTCTGTAATGTGGGTTTAAGCAAGTTAGCTTGACTAAGACTAAGACAGCTCTATCAGCTGCACGTATGCTGTCATGTACACTAAGTGACCTTGACCCCTGACCTACATTTTCTCCTCAGGGCCCAGTCGTGTGCAACACATATCTGACACCTGCAAGCCTTTGGACTGAAAAGGGAGGAAACACATGAACTTGTTCTGCAACGCTCCTTCTTCCAGGTAATCCCACCTCGTGTTAATGCCAACTTGAAACTGTGACGGATGAGATCCAGCTGTCTGTGGGTCAGCGCGAGGACACTCTCCGACTTCTTGTGCCCATATCAATCATCTGTTTTCAAAGTTTCTCATCTGGCACTAATCTCCTCGGGGGTTTCATCCCACACCAAACACGACTCCCTTCTTAATAGCAGTAGATGTCCAGAATTACTTTCACTCGAGTAGCCCGCGGCCGCACGAGAAACTTCTCTTGAAGCACATAACCGACGAGGTTTCATTTTCCACCTTTAACACGGCACTTCTGCTTCCTCACTGGACGCTGAATTTTTCCAAAAGAAGATAAAGAGACAATAATGGCCTGCCCCGGTGTGATCAGCGCATTCCACCCATTGATCAGTTGATAGATTGGCTCGTAATTTCCCCCTCTTATCCTGAGAAAGAAAGTGTGAGACAGAGGAGAGAGCAGTCTAATTTGCTCCGACTGGCTCCCTCCGGTGGCTCAGACAGCGCTGATGTGTCTCTAATTGATTTCCATGGCGTCCTCAGATGAGCTGCGAGAGAGGAGCCGGGAATGCACGCGGCGTGTTGCACATTTTCAGGTTCCCACCAATAAAGGGTCCGATGATTAGGGGCTGTACTTAAGTCGTCCTCTATTCTCCCTTCACATCTAATCAATCACGCCGGCAAAGTAAAAGTCAGTAGAAATGTTAATTAATGACAGCATTTATAAAGTGTCATCAGCTTTGGTATAAGAGCGTGAAACCTGAGCTTCAGTGGAAACCGAAGTGAATGATGAGAGCGAATATAACCTTGTAATTTGCATGTCTTCAGGTTTTAAAACACGTTGATTGCACTTAGCGGCTAAATCCACCCCACCATCATCCTCGCCAGTAACAGATGAGATAAAGCAAGTCATCACTGATTAATAGGAAGGTTTTTTTTAAGGGGAAAAAAACTAAGAACACAGTTGTTTCCTTTAAGTCTCAGGATGAATAAGTTTTCCAGCCTTATTTGACAGACTGCTTAACCACCCAACTCTTTTCCCCAGCCGGGGGACCAAAAACCAAACCCCTCTGTGGATCCGAGTTGTCTTTTCCTCCCCACCTCTCAACAGTGTCGTGCACACAGCATTTATCTTCATGTAGTGAACTGGACAGCAAAGGATTTAGGAGGGCTACTCTCAATCCGTCATAGTGCCAGAAGCTCTTTTTGAATATTAAAAAGGCTATCTCCTTGATCAAATAGCTTTGAAGTCTTGCCAACATGGATGCACAGGAGGGATATTGTCATACACGTCATACATCAGGTTGAAAAAAAAGAAGATATGGTTACGAAAGCTTCCAAAGCCGTCGCCTCACATGTTTGCGGGTTGGCCAGAGCAGGAGAAGAAGCAGCTCCTCTTTTTTTTGTAATCGAAGGGGAGCGGGGATTAATCACTGACGGCTACCTTATCGTCTGGTTATATCTAATCTTTATACCTACTTTGGCACATCAATAAACACATTAGTATGTTGTTGCCGATCAATGAGCGCAGACAAACGGACCCTTTGGCCGTGGCCGCCGTATCAACAAGAGCCTGGAGAGATCACTGCAAATTAAACCTCTGAACTCTTCACCCTGCATTCAGCGCTGACCCAACATTTATCAAACATTCATAGCCGCGCGGCCATTTGCATCAGCGCAAGACCTACAATCAATTCTGGGATTTCGCGAGAGGTTTACCAACTGGAGGCCTGTCAATAACTATTTAAGATTCACTGTAGATTTCCCATGCGTGAATCGACCTCCTGCAGCCCGAGCCTGCTGCCGGATACGGGGGTAGTAATAGTTGATGTATTTCTCTGGCGTGGGCTCGGTCTGACTCTTGGATGTCTGCGGTCACAGAGTTTTCTCGGTATCACCCACAGCTGGTTGTTTATTTATTTTTTTATATAGGGTTGTATAACATGTTTACTACCTACTGCACATCCACACTCTATTGTACATTTGGACGCTTTTTCCTAGACTCCCTTGTGGTGTCTGAGAGAGAGAAAACGCCACAGATTTATACTGTCACAGTATTTTCATGGCCCCTGTGCCATATCCATTATCATCAGCTATTAATACATATATTGCGACTCGCTGAGAAGCTGATTGTTTCATCACCTTTCAATGACTATTACAGATAAATGAGACAATTGGAAACTGGACACAGACCATTTTGGCACAAATGGGGTCATTGTATGTGTCCACCTGCATTTTATTACTGCCTAAATCAACGCCGCCCGCCAGGATTGTCTTTTGTCAATCCTGGAGAGTGGCCATGAGGCCCAGAAAGGTCTGCCTGGCCAAAAAGTGACATTCCTGATGATGCACATTGTTCTGAATGCTGCAATTCATGGCGTCAAAAATATAAGGCGCTCCTAAGACTGGTGTGTGTTTTCAGCAGCAAAATCATAGGAATCTTTAAGGTTGCTGATACGAAGATACTGGGTGCTGATGACTCAAAGCCATGCTGTACAACAGTGCAGCCACAACCAATTACACACACACACACACACACGCACACACACACACACACACACACACACACACGTCAAGACAGCACACATACAACAGAAGAGGCTAAATGAAAGCAAACATGTATTTGGTCAAACCAGTCTCATGAGTCTGGCATGGCCACGTGTGACAATGGCAACACTGATATGTCAGCCTCCTGGTGTTCTCTAATTAGCAGTCTAGTTTTGAAGCTATTTGGCCAAAAGTCAAAGTACTGGACCAAGAAATGTTCCCAGGACAGAGCCACCCTTCTACTGTGGTAAAACCAGCGTTACACTGTTGAGTGTTTAAGCGCCTTCTAACTGCACTGGTCAAAACTGTCTCTGCTGACACCCTGGCCATGATTTATAGTGTACATTGAACAACAACACACCAGGAGACCTCATGATCCAGATGATGAACAGTTACACACAGAGCGATCTGCAGAGCGTGGGTGTTAAAATATTTGAGCTAGAAAAAAAATACGCTGTCGTTCAGTAATGTCACAGTACACTGTACTTCTGCAGCTCTCTCCCTCAGCGGAGACTTGGGGCTCAAAGCAAAACCAATTGTATGCAAATGAGCACACACATCTCCAGCTGGTGAACTTTTATGTTTTATGGTACCTTGTGTGCTGATTTACTGTGTGCTGGGTTGCCAGTTTGATGCTTGCGCGTGGTGGGCATTTTGAGTCTCAGACAGGTGATCATGTTAAATTCAGGTAGTCCATGTTTTTTTTTTTTTTTTAATTTTGAACGAGAGAAATATTTCACCTGCTGACTGGTGGGAAGGCTTTCCTTGCAGGCTGAGTTATTGTGATCTCAGTGAAAGATTTGCTGCCAGTTAAACACCGCATAAACTATCTTTTTGTTCTTGTTGAGCGGGTCACAGTTCTGCACAGAAAATCCCCTAAAAGATACCCCCCCACTTTCCTCGGAGATCAAGTCTAAATCAAATTTAACAAGGCCCATTCTTTTGAGCCCAACTTTTAATTAGTAGAGAGGGTCAGCATGGCTGTCAAGACTAACTCCCTATGATAAGCCCTCAGCCGAGGCTGTATCATTATCCCGTGTGAAGTTGCTACCTTCCTCTGCTGGAGCACTGCCAACAGAAATGGTGTTTTTTTGTTTTTCTATTTTTTCTTTTTTTTTCTCGGGATGTGCTTGCGTCAGAGTTGTGCAGCTCAGAGGCAAAGCCAGTCTCTGAACACATGGTGTGTGTGTGTGTGTGTGTGTGCTTTTACAATGCAGATTCCAGTTGTTACATTTCCAGCGTCTCCTTTAAGATGGACAGGCTGTGAGAGAGTTTGTGCACGAACGTGTTAAAGAAAGGTGGCTGAGGCGGCGGGGAGCGGCGACGGATTTAGATGAAAGAGACAGGTGTCCTAGTCATCACCTTTGCGGCGCCGTGCATATTTCCAGCCCGTGCTCTCTATTAATTCTCTGCTACCTGTATTTGAGGAGCTCTATAAATATGCAGAGCAAGCCGCATGATAAAATTCCTATCTCAGGAATTGCAAGGTAAGAGGAACTATTGAGTCGTCCTGAGATGAAGACAAACCCTGATGGTTCTCCTAATTGACCACGAGAGGATGGCTGAGAATCACCTCCAGCTTTTTAGCTCCAGCCAGGGGGAGCGGGCCGGGGCTCTTAGCTTAACTATGTTAGTGTTATAGCAGATGACATGGACTGCCTTAACACCGGCATGACACGCTCATCCATCCTATTACCTCCTCGGCAGTGTTTAAGATAGACAGGCCATGTTTCATACAAATGTTCCCTCTTTTCCCTCTTTCAATATTCGGAGTGTAACACCCTCTGTAATGTCCCTGCGCTGTTTGAGAACTCGGCAGAACAGCACTTAGATAAATGTGCAGCGCTCACTTCAAGTAGTTTCCTTTTCCATAAGGAGGAATGTAACCCAATACATGGCATATTTTTCCTCTCAGAAGAGTTGCATATTTCTTATAATGCTCCCTGTCCGTGGAAACATTTGTGTAAAAATTCTCACCCTCTGTGCGGTTTCTCACACTATGCCCGGAACTCGTGCATGAATGAACCCCCTGAACTTTCATTTAACCTCTTTTTCCCCAGAAAACGTTGTTTTATTCATGAGCTTTTCCAAAATAAAGAGGCACCCCACCTTTTCCGCCGCCCCGGGAAGATTATTCTTAAGGCTGTGTATTAGGTTTCTGGTCGTTTATGCATAAATTAATTAACAGCGACGCTAATTTCAGCAGCATTGCAGTGAATCCTCCTAAGGCGGGCACTTCTCTTTCCATCTAGTCAGCGGAAAGCACATCAGAGTTCCTTCCCAGACTCAACTTCACAGCGCCGAAGCCCACAAATGCGGCACAATGACTTCAGGAAATAAAGCCTACATGTTCAAATCAAGCAGGACCCGTGTGAAAATGAATCCTTCGCTCTCTCCCTGAATGTCTCAGACCCTGAGCAGACGTGATACTTCTCACGTCGTCCGGGCTCTTTTTCTCCACACCTTCTGTGGAGAGCCTGAGTGTGCCGCTCTGCGCTTCCTTGGGGGATTAATGTGGGACCTAATATGGTGATTGCAGCAGGGGAATTAATACAAAGACTGCTCTATAAGCTTCCTAATACAAAGTGCAGGTATACTAATCTCCTGGCATATGCTGTGCCATGAAGCACAGTGATCTCTGCTTTGAATTGGCCCACATGAGTCACTGTGATGCTCATGAAATCGTGGATTACACTCAAGAGGGTTGTGTAACATCCTTGCAGTCACCGTGTGAAGACATACAGGGCGCAGTGCTGGCTGAGCGAATATAGATGTCTGTTACGTAGCCGCCCGCTTTTCACTATGGGTTACTTTTGTAAGATATCCTATGAACAATCAATTATCACTCGCGATTCAAATGAAATGAACAAGTAGTTGCTTTGATTTCAGTACCACAGCAATCTTTTGTCGCACTAACAAAGTGCATGCACCCTTTTGAATCTTAATTATTCTCTCAATACCCAGCTAGATTCTTCGGTTGCGACTTTTTTTTTTTTTTTTAATGAAACAGCATAATGCAGGGATTTCCAGTTAATAAAGCACAATACAAGGTTCAGAAGTCCCTGTTTCAGTTTGCTGAAAACACAGAGGGCACAATGTAACCCAGAAAACTGCTTAGTCTTTTTCTGCCTATTAGGGATATGCTGTGCTTTTGTTTTCAAATTGCACCCAGCCTCACGTAGAGGATATGCATAACAGCGACTGCAACAAAGAAAGCGTCTATTAAAAATTGAATTCATGAACCTTTAATTTGCTGTTTCCTTCAAATGCAAATCAAATGTCCCCTTTACAGCGCGGATATAAAAGATGACATTGTGGAAGCCTTTAAAGAGCAGTCGTTTTTTTTAGGCAGCTACTGTAAAATGTAAAAAGATTTGTGCTACCGACAATGAAACATTTCTACCACCGTTCCAACTTCTGGGGTCAGAAACCCCTGCAGCAATAAGGACTTTCCTTCAAAGACAAAAAGCGGTGCTCTTCATTCATTCTCGCATCATAAAGGATGGGATATATTCTCTTCCTGAGCTTCACTCCTTTTCTGCAGTTGTATAATGCTGTTTTGGTGATGGAGGTCTCTTGATTTTACTCCACTCTGCTCAGTGTGTCTGATTTTTCTATAATCATCACCACCACACTCTACATGCTCAAGTCAAGGTCCTCGGCTGAAGGGGGAGGCAGCAACACTCGCCCTCTCTGATGAGAAAGTCTATTGCCGAGCAGAGCCCGAAGTGACAGCTTATGGATTTTAACAGCAAACAATGGCTGCTTCGGCATATTAAGCCAACGCAGTGAACATTGAGATTGCATCTCAATTGAATTATTGCCAGCAATTTTTGCTGTCATTTTACATTCCCCCAGTTACAGTGCTGATGATAAAGGCGGGTGAGAGGATGGCGTGCGTAAACCACCTTTTCGCAGTCAACTCATTTTTTAGCATTAGATGTGCGCGTCTGCTTGATGTGACAGGCCATTCATTATAAAATATGAGTCTGCAAACTGCCACTTTTTGCTTTTGCATTTAAGAGTCAAAAGGACATTCAGATTTTAAAGCAGCCACAGAAAACTTTATCATCATCATTGTCTTGTTTTCCCTGCATCTCTGACAAAATGAACAGATTTGATGAGAGGTGACAGATGACTTGATTTGTCTTGTCTTGTCATTGTTTTCAGTGTGCTAATTATTCTCCTTTTGTTTTCCTTGTTTACAGGAAAATTATTTCAGCACAAAAAAGCTGTAAGCTTTACCGTAAGATTTCATCTAAAAAGCAAAAGTGATCTGTTAATTGTCACTATTGAGAGTAATGAGAGTAAATGAAAGAATTAAGTAAATTAAGCATTCCAGCAGTTTTCTCTGATTATCTCTCTTTTTGCTGATAACAGTACCTAAACAACTAATATTACTATTTGTGTGTAGAATAAATGTATAGACTCACTGATAAGCAGCTGCACAAACATCCATTGTGATGTATTGGACCGACTAATTAACCCATGACCAAAAAGAATAGACGTCATCTTTCAGTCTTGGTTAGATAACCATTATTAAAGAAGTTCTCTAATAATGGTTATTATATTATCAACAGCAATAATATTATTAGTTGACTCACTGATCAATTTACTTATCTGAATCCCAGTCTGATCAATTTATTCCTCATGAACTCTACTGGTCAGAATTACTGTTCAGCAGCATTGGAATACTGTCCTCCAATATGAGAAACGAAGTGAATTTCATTAGGAGGAGAAAGACGCAGTGGGATGTGGGCAAATCTATTCAGACCATGATGGGACATTTGGGTCTTCATCAGTCTCTGGCTGAAAAAAAAGAAACAGTTTCTGTAAAACATTCAGGTCTTTCTAAAACGCTCATTTGAAACACTGACATTAATCTTGAAAATGAGTTCGAATATTGAATGCAAGTCATTTCTGGTATTTATGGTGAATTATCGGATCTAAGCTAAAAACTAAGAATATAAAATATGTTTGTCTACATCTTGCACAGAATATAGCGCAAACCACTTACTGTTGGAGGTTACACAGCTCCAATGCATTTTTAGACATCACAAAATGTGCAATAAGAAGGAGCGGGGAGAAAAATAAAACTTCTTAATTGCATTAGTTCCATGTTGATCATTGTGGTAAATTCACTTGTAAGGGCTCTCCACAGTCCCCACATGTCAGATACTCCTGGGAATCTCTTTTTCCTCTTCAAGCGCGACGACACGAGTGCCACGCGTACCAGTTTGAATTTGACGTGATTTCCCTCTTTGTACCAAATATGCATGAAGACAGACTAATCCTTATCCCCTCAGAGGGTAATGACAGAGAGAGAGAGAGAGGCAGACAGACTGGAAACCATTAACTGCTGCAGTGTGGTGCTTCAGGCTCCAGCAGTGGGCCCCCATGTACACCAGGACATTTTGTTTTGAGAGGTCACACACGGCCAAGCAAGCAAATCCTGTGACATCAAGCAGGCGAGTTGTTGCAGCGCCTAATTGGTAAAGCTTGGCTTCTTAGAGAGTTTTCAGTCAACGTCAACATGACCATTAATGTTAAAAACACAGACAGGAGAAACTCCAGTCACCTCAAAGATTTTCTTGTATGACCGCAGGAGATAATTTGTGAAAACGTGAGTCTATTTTTGGTGCTGATGCTTCTTCTCGAGCTACTAACATACAGTGCCACTGCCAGCTGAAAACTGTGCAAGGACTGCATATGCAAGGACACACTTCGCAAACAGACAAATATGTGAGCTGTAATGAACCAGGACTTTGCTCTCTTCTTGGATAAAACTGTACAATTGCGCTCATATGCTCTGAAAAACATTAATATTATTTTCAAACTAATAACACCAATGTGAGAGGAAGAGAAGCGCCTCAGAAGACTTCTCTGTTTAGTGAGCTGGAGGAGCAGATGTTTCATCAGTACTCAGGGGACTTCAACTCAGATTAGTCTGAACAGATGAGAAAATTGGCAACAGGTCACTTAGACGCACTAATGCATATATGTAATTAATTCACCAGAGAAGAAGATCAATTAGTATCATCAGTGCCCTCTGCCACC
>JAOXYL010000039.1:6486521-6501268 GCA_028564955.1 Terapon puta | reverse complement strand
ATACCCACAGGTAATTCTGTGATTACAGATCACAAAAACATAACTACAATGACCAATGTATAAAAAAAATGTAGATGTGAATGATGGGTGTTGAAGATATCCAAGATCTAATTTTCTTCTAAATGTTAAAATACTAAAACCATTTTTATGTTTCCAAAATGTTTTCTTTTATTGTAGGAAACTGCAGCCCTCATGACCTTTCTCACTATGATTAGCTGAACACAGATTTAAAAGAATACTCTGACATTTTGGTAAATTCTTTCATAATAGATATTCACTTTCCTGCCAGGGGTAGATAAGAAGACTGACAACGTTTTCACGTCTGTATGAAAAGTGAAACTACTGATAGCAGATCAGCTTTACTTCACACAACTTGTTGTATTCACATTTTTGTATTTGCACTGATTAAGAAGAAATTAGAGGTGATTGGCAAACTTTTTTTTAACCAGCTACAACTCATACAAATAATTAGATATAACCTGAGAGAGATCATATGTCAGGAGTTAGTAAATGTATTTACTTCACAGCGTTGGGGCACAGGTGCTTAAGCGATGCTGTCATTCTTCCTGGGACAACAGACCCAACTCTCAAGAAAGTGTAAACATTCATTTCCCAAAACATCAAATTGTTCCTTTAGAAATGACACAGGGAACCTTTGCGGATCGTGTGTATAATTTGTTCCCTCGCTTTCCCTGCCACCCTTTATTCAAATGTAACCCACGTGTGTACTAACCTGATTTGGATTCATGCCAGGATGTCATGTTCTGTGTCTCGAGACAGGCTGGGTGAACTGTGGCATTAGGGGGAATGCGAGGATTAAACCATGAATCCAAATGACGTTGTTTACTTTCGCCGCCACCGACCCGCGTGATATAGGGATGAGAGCCACGAGCAGTGCGACGTAGCGTTATTTAAAAGTACACGCCTTCCTGGGCTGTACGCGCGGTCGCCAAGGTCAGAATTTACACGTTTGGAGGAATCTGAGGGGAGCTGATTCACGGTTACTCGAGGACAAAGTGGAGAATTGACATGAGAAACAACAGTGAGTAAATGGGGAAATGTCAGGTTGGTAATTTTAGTTTCAATTTTTAATAGCATCCTCTGTCTCAGTACAAATGAGAAGTGACAGCATGCCAGGCTTTTATTGACCAGTTGACATTTAAACCATTAGAGGATTCCCTGCCTTATCCAATCATCCCCTCTACAAACAAATGTTGCCGTGCAATTCTCAAAACAGCCCCGCCACCCTCCGCCCCCCCGCCCTCTCCTCCGCTGCTCTGTCAGCCTCGCCAAATATAAAGCGTTACTGCCGGTGACACTCTCTCAAGGGCAAGGACAAAAATTTGAATAAGGACGGCACAGCCTAAATGCTGCAGGGCTTCAGGGCCATGCAACCCTGGGACATAATGCTCTGTGATACTGTGTGGACGCATTTGTTTTTTTTTTGACAAGAGAGATGGATTGCCAGTTAAGTTCAAGATCATCACGAGTTTGCCAGAGACAGAATTGGCCAGTTCAAACAGAAAGGGAGAAACAGGAGCCAAGTTTCTGATCTGTTAATCTGAGGGTGAGTTTGCTTATGTAGTGACACAAGCCTACTCACAGCTAAAGACCCATGTGATTAAGTTCTCTGTATCTAATTAGATACAAAAGCACACCAGGCTTTTGTTTGCTCACTTTCTTCCCTCAATAAAATCCTAAAGGAAGATCTTTTAATTTTCTCTCCAAATCCAAGATGCTGACAGCAGTCGTACAAATTATGGGAGCAAAAGCATTTTTCACTGTCAGACTGACTGACAGACGTTGTAATACAACGGCCGGCTGAATGTGACAGCTAATCATGTATTCTAAATCTGTTTAACAGCTGTAAAGGCTTTATGCCTCCACTGTTTGAATTCCCCTTGTAGACCAAAAATTGCATTTCTACTGCATTTAATATCGCTCCAAACCAAAATGGCAAGAAAGAAAACAAAACAGGGGCTTTTAAGGTCATACAGAATATTGATTTTGAAGCTCCAGCCATCCCAAATTGGACCCCCTCTGGCAGCATTTTTGGGCAAACTGAAATGAACCCAGAGAGCAGCGAGAGCAGCCACCAGTCTATGGTTTGTTCTATTATTCAAAAAAAGCATTCGCCCTGGCACCATCTGATGCATTAAAGGTGCAGAGAAAAGTGCTGCGTATGACCGCATTTTCCAAATGAATGAATAAATAAATGAAAATATTGTTTTGGAAGGAATCCCGTAAAACGCACATGCCATAGGGTGTGCAGAGTGTAAGTTTTGCTTATGAGTACAGTAATAACAATAACAACTAAATAAATGCCAAAACATGTGCAAATACATGCTCAACCAAATATTTGAGCAGTCTAACACAAAAATAATGAAAAGCTATTTCATATTAATTTCTGTGGCATTAAGTATGAAAGAAAAGAAAAACTATTATCAGTTTTTATGCATCATGTCATGGATTGTCATATTCTGTTGTTTATGTGATTCTGCCTCTGCCCAATCATGCCTCAATTTATATCTTTATACATCGAGTGAACAAAAAATTAAACCACAAATGACATTTTTTTATTAGCACACGCTCATGCTGTAATGCTTGAACAGCACCCAGTAAGAACACACTTTAAAAAAGACTTAAAGTATCAATCTATATGTGTGGCTCTGTGCCATTTAAACGCTGGCTGTCACATACTGTAAGCCTGGTGCATCTGAGATGCTGCTTTATAAAGCTGCCGAAGATCCCTTATTAGGCACTGTTGCTCTGCACAAAAAACTCCACATATGACTGAGACATTTTTCCATTTTGAGTGGGGCACCTGCACCTGTTTGGGGACGTTACTGTGATAAGATTTAGGTGTAATTATGTTAAATGACTGCTTTGGCACTGCAGGAGCACAATGATACATTTCACTGAGGAAGTGGCTTTTTCATTTTCTGCTTCTAGACAACGTGCACAACTGACAACGCCTTTTCTGTTGCTGCAATCGCATCCCATTAAGTGACTTCTTTCCTTTGGTCTGAATCAGAGACCATAAAAAGGGCTTTTGTTCTCTGTACAAAATTAAAGCAATCTTACCTGGAATGATAAACTTCACAGTCAATAAACCTGCGCTGGTTCAGGCTAATTAATATTTGCTTTCATTATTTTAATGAGGTGAAGGCATGTTTAAGCTTCAGTCAGGGAAATACTGTCTCCACTTAAGGATCGTTATGGGTGAATTATTTTCTGTTGTTTGATGTTTGTGATTTTTGTCGCCTTGTCTCCCTTTCATGCTGACAGTGCATGGAGCAAAGTTAATACTAAACCTAACTCAGCTTTCCCACATATGCATCCTGCACTAGTTTGTGTCTCCAGGCTATTTCTTGACAACCCGAAGGTGATAATATGGTGTGCCCTTATGAAGAAAAAAAACACACAGACACATAAAAAAAAAACATCCACAGCTCCAGCTGTCAGCGGTGAAGCTAATTAGCAAAGAAACACTGTCTCTTGAATGTCTTCACCACCTTTTTTCTTGCACATATTGCGCTCCCTAATGCCAGCAAGTGATTCTGCAGTTTTGCCACAAAAATAGACAAACACAGTTAAATGACAAACATGCATAAAAAGCTTGCTACACGCTAACCTTAATGAATAACTGACATAAAGTTGTGTTTGTTATGGTGGATGGAGTCATAATATGCTTGTATAAATTAATACTTAGTAGATATGGAGCAACATTATAGAGCACCTGATGAACAGCCAGTGGTTACTCTCATTTCTAGCCCTGTTTTTGTAACCACTGGCTGTCTAGGAATATATTTGGCTCTTTAGCTGTTAACCTCTCAACTTTGTTCACCAGTCCGTTGATGACTTTGTCTACATGTGTTGCTTGGTGCTGGGTGGGTAGTGTACTGTGTACTTTTATCAGAGCCTTTATTTCACTGAACAGCAACCTGCTGTGTCTGGAAATGATGCCAAAGAGAGTGACTAAGAGAGAAGCAAACATCAAAGTTGTGTGGTGTGAAACTAACAAAATGAGTTAAAAGAAACAACAGCAAAGAGGAGCCGCAGAGTGGGTGATAATCCTCTGTGGTTTGTCACTTGGAGCAACCCCTTTCTCATACAAGTCAATCGGTCCATCGTTGATATCAAAATATGGATCATACGAGCACTTCTAATTTCTAATACTCCCATTTCTAATTTTGCATCCAGCTCTACTCTGAGAACACAGGTCTTATGCAACAGCCCATATTTTTCTGCACCAGCCAGTTGATATATTTTATGGAAAAATACAGCAGAGGTTCCACCTCACTGTGCCCTCTGGTTTCAGTGAGAAATGCCACTCTCAGGAAAGTGAAACACAAATTAGAATCTTTTCCCTCAATCTGACAAACGTCTCGAGTGAGGAGAGTGCCAGTTAAAGTCAAAATAGCGACAGTATTCCTTCAGCCATTTAAACTGCGCTCCAACTTCAGCAGAGTTTTTGCAAAGTGATAGAAGCTAATGATCCACTGGCACAGCTGAAAATAAAATTGGGCCACTGTCTGTTGACACGTTCTGGCAGCTCCATTATGAAGCAGATCATTTGACTTTGTTGGGGGATTATGCTGCATGTATCCTGCAGCACCAAACACTGCGCAGTCAAGATATCAATAAAATGCAGCAGGCATAAGTTGGACTTCAGACACAGAAATGTTTCCTTTATGCTCTTTTTGAAAACTCACATGTGCTTATGTCACATCCAGTCATTGCACAGGAAGAGCGCTCTATACATCGCAGATACAAACGTGCACTGCTGAGAAATAGATGTATTTCATTAGATCAAACAGCTGTGTTGAATCTGGGCTCTGACAATTTTTTTCGACCCGTCGCTGCTATTGAGAAATAACCAGTCAGCGCGCACGTGCGTCAGGGTCACGCGGTGAGCCGATGGTTTCGTTTTATTTATGATAATCCATCTCTCTAAAGTTGTTCTTCATCAATAACTCCAAAGGCGAGCGTTGCTTATTCTGGCTTTGAAACCTCTGCAGGAAAGGCTGACAGCCCGTGTGAAATATCACGTCACGAGCATTATGAAATATCGCCCTCTGATGAAACGGTGTCACCCGTTGAATCATTGTTTCTCCATGCGTTTGCAGTGTGACCTCTGCACACGACTTATCCATGATTCACAGACTAACGGGGAACAGAGTCGGTTGTCTGCAGCATGGGCCTGGTGGCTGTATCGGCCAGCAACGTCATTTTGATCTCTTTTTTCTGTTTCAAAAAACTTCTACATTAGCGAGCGAGACCTTGCTTGGCCCGTTTTGTCTAATCATAAATGGTAAATGGATTAAAAATGAGTTGCATCATATGGCTTGATGGCGAGTGAATAATGCGAATGTAAACAGCGGTCCCCGCTCTGCTTATCCATTTATAAGTGAAGCAGTAAAAAACAACAAACACAAACCCACAAGCACTCAGCTTAAAGAGGGCTGCTCTGTGGCAATGTAAGCAAAAATAAACATCCTGCAATAAAGCAGCTCCAAGGCCAGAATATTTCAAAAGCCATTTTTATCAAGGCTTGTTACATGTTACGTCACAATCATTTTTATCTTCATTATATTCCTTTAGAACAATCCTTTGATTTTTAAAAAAAAAATAAGAATGAAAGGGATATTTTGTTTTTAGTGCTTTGAACATTTTGAAGCACGGACCATATACAGTACAAACCACAGCATGAGCTGAGAACCATACAGTAACCCAATCATCCCTCCAGGAACATATAGTACATCGAGCATTGTGTTATTTTTTGCACATGGAGGTATTTTCACTGCAGGGTCTTCAGGTGTCTCTTTGTAATCCGCGTGTGGGCGGGTGAGTGATGCTTAGGTCACAGCAGCACTTAAACTCTCTGATGTATGAAGCATCAGCAACATGAGTCAATTATTTGCAGCACCATTTGAGGAGTGCAGGTGTTGACAGGAGCTCCACCGACTTCCCTGTGCTCCCAGACATATTCTGTGCGTCACTGTAAGATAAATATACACTGAGCTGATTCTTTTGTCAAAATAGGGCTTGCAGAGTTTAGAGTCACAACCGCCGCGTCTTCGAGGTGCTACTGAAATCTCACCAGTGCAGGTGGAGGTTGAGAGGCTGTGTTTTTTATTTGATATGAAGCAACACACTGTACGTTAAATGAGTACTATGACGTGTGCTTATTCACTTGCCAAGATGCAAAGATAAGAAAAAACACAATTACCTCCTTTGGTGCATCATAAGTGGTTCAGGCCAAAAGTTCTGGCACCTAACCGCCCTCTAAAATGATGAATGAATCTGTGTGAAAAACTACATGATGCACATTTGCACATCACATGCTCCAGTCTAACACTGACTGAAAAAGTACAAGAAAAGCCTTTTTTTTGTCGTTGGTAGAGTGACAGCTCTGCTTGGGAACGCATTCAACTCCATTTAAACTCACAGGAAGATCCTGATCCTCTGTGATAATTATTTTGCACAGATAGATGTGTAATTAGCGACCAGACAAATAGGCCACATCATCCGAGGCTTCACCCCAACTCCAGAGGATTTGCTGCAGCTCTTAGTCATTCAGTGCCACGCCACAAACTGCTGCCCAGGTCTGTCAGACCATAAGCTGAGTGAATGTGTGATTGAGTCCTGGAGGCAGTTTCTACAGGCGCCAGCTCAGTGTACACATTCAGGTCACTGATGGATCTGCGACAGAGACACAGCTCGTAATGGGGAACTCTGCATCCACCTCTGTTGGCAGCTGGCTGAAATGCTCTCTCAGTTCCAGCAACTGCGCTGACAAGTATGGCAATCTCTGAACTAAACAAGTTGAGACAGGAGAGTAGCTGCACTCTGAAACACCCCAGGCCTTGTGTCGAACATCCTCCCTCATCTGAAATCTCTTTGGCGCTGCAGGCTGTGAATAACAAGCCTTAAACCTGAAATTGAGTGTGCTACTACGGCTTGGCCCGGCAGTTTGCCTCATGATGTATCACAAGCGGCACTTCCTTGCTGCAGTTTTTAGATTCCCAGTGTCCCCAGCAGAATCCCAGAGCTGGTGCAGACAAGAATAATTTATCCAGGACTGTCAGGGAGCATTTAGACCTTTCAGGCGGCTGCAGCCTTCACTGTAAAGCAACGACTTCACTATTATCTATTGGAGCTCGGCTGCAAGGAGCGAAAATAAAACCCCTTAAGAGCTCATTGTCAGCTCTATAGAACATTGCAGGCTGCGCTGAGCAACATGGTAAATAACTTTGAAACTTATTTCCTGTATATTGTTATAATGAGATAAGATGTCACAACAAGCACAGCAGCAGGACAGGCTGGAGAGGAGATACAACATGGTGCACAAACAGTGAGGGGATGTCTTACATGGACACACTGCCAATGTCGTGATTACATTTGTAATTAATTTTAGGGATGTGTCAGGATAGAACGTTGTGTAGCAAGATATTTCCTCAGTATTCACCTCACCTGAAACCATGTCAGTACCATCACTTATGGATGGTAAATTATATCTTGACTTATCACAGTGGGAAGCAACAGATCTTACTAATGACACGGCTCTGTCCTCTGCAAGCGTCGCCGAAAACCGCAACTCGGGAACCTGCACGCACAAGACCACGACCCTGAACCCTGAAGCAGCTACATGGAATTCAGCTATCATTTTATTATCAACATAAATCTTTTAACTACAGCAATGTCAAAATATTGTTTGTTTTTTTTTTTTTATTCCAACGATGGGGTGCTATGGAAGTGACTGACTTGTAATAAGTGACTCATTCAACAACAGGAGAGCAATGGTGGGAGACTGGTGCCACGCTCAGCAGGTCCAGCTGGGATAAATTGTGGCTCTGGAACTATTCCATCCACTTTTTGCCCCTAAAATAAAACAGAACACTCACAGCTGTTATTAAATCCACATGTGTAAATAATCCAATACGTCCAATAAGTCCATAAAGCTGCTCTGGTTCGAGGTTCTGTGTAAAATGGCTCATTGTCACACTCCCATGACTTACTAGAACATCTGAATAGGACGGGGCCTTTGTTAATGTTCTCAGCTGTGATTTTGTCTGTATGACAAATCAAAGTGATGGTAATCATGTGAAAAAAGTGTGCTGCTTTGAACTGAGACTACAGGTTAGTCAAATGCTCCATTCACATATGAGATTTCAAATGTCTCAATACCCGAAGAAATCCACATGTGATTGAATATAATTTTGAATACACTTAAAGACATGCATATCATGTCAGAAAGTCACAAACACACACACACCTTACCAGCTGCCAAAGATGTCAGGAGAAGAATAACCCTTGCACTTTAGCAGGTTTAGTGTGTGACAGTTAAAAGTCAGTAATGTAAACTAATTGGCTAAGAACTATTAATGGATGACTCGCATTTATGGACTCTGAGCAAGACTAATTTCATCGTCATCATGGGCTTTGAATACTCTCTCACCCACACAGTCTGATCAATGGTCAAACTGATCCACGTTCAGATAAAAGCTTCAACAGCTCACCATGCCCTGTGCAGGACTGTATGTATATCTCCCTATGGCAAAGAACTGCTCGCTAGTAACATTTGGGAGAAAGAAAGAAAGAATAAATATGGATATATAGAGCTTGAATGTGTCCCATTTCCACCTGTTGGAGTTCAGTCTGTCTAAAAATCCTCCTTGATGCATGTTCTCCCTTTTGTGGTCTGACAGCGATATGATCCGCCCAAGACACACGACATGAGCGTAGATGGGGTCAGACCTGAGAGAGCAGGTTTGATAAACTCAGTCAAACTTTGTGTAGTCAACCCTTAGTAAGTTCTCTGTGAGTTAAGCGTGTGCTCCAGGACTATAAAAAGCCACTAATAATGGAGCTCTAATGCTGCGATTCAACATAACGGCTGGTAAGAAAAGAAGTCATCACCACACTGGAGTGGCATGTGCTTGTGACGACTATGAGCATTTTTCCAGAAAAATAAAGCAACACAATTGCAACAGCAAAGGAGAGAGACCAGGTGTGGGATAGAATTACTGCTTGAGTCAACAGGTTTGAATGGTGGTAATTTAACTTTTAACCACAGTTTCTATTAATATACAGGTAAAAAAAAGAGAGAGGTTGAATGTTATTGAATAAAATTTTATTTTCATCAAGGTGCAATCCCATGGGCACAAAGTGCACTTGGACTCAGCTTAAAATGAGACAGCTATAAAAAACACAATTCAAACTTCTAAGGCATATCTTTCTTATCTTATATCTTAATTCTATTTTATAAGCTCATGATTGCACCTCATTTTTGTATTCATCAGATCTGACATAATAAACAAGGTGTCAGTCATTTCAACTTGCAGTAGATTATATCGTGGTATCAGACAACAGAAAGGACGCCTTCAGAGGCCACCTACATCTTAATATGATGTGTGGTAGGTTTTCTCCCCATTTTTAAAAATGACATTCTTGTGTGGAATTATGTGTTTCAAATCTACATTAAAGCAATGAGAGAAAATAATGAATGGAAAAACAACCTGCACATTCATATCCTTTTTAACTGTGTGTGTTAAATGTGTGTTTGTGTTAACTGTGCTGGGCTTGAGGAGGACCCATTAACCCCCATATTACCACTGTGAGATGTTTGGTAAATGCCAGGTAATTCTGCATGTTGATTTCTAAGTTTTCCAGTTACCAGCAAAAGAGTAAAAAAGCATCAGGAAATTGCAGCATGTAAGACAGCAGATTAGGAAGGCAGATCTTGAAAATGAATTGCTAGAATAGGAGATAAAGGTGGGTTAGGGTTAGGTGAATATCAATACGTGGGGCAATCTCAAAAAGACTAATTGTTCTCTTTAGGGAAAGGAAAAGGAAACTAAATGAAATGGAGATGACAAAGAATGTGCTCTTGTCTGCAGTATGAAATGTCAAAGATGTGAATCCAGAAAATGTTGATAGAGTGACAGAAAATGATAATTTTTCATCAGACAGTCATCAGGGAATTACAGCACATCTCCTCTCCCAACGTAAGACTGCAACTGACGTAAGACTGTGAATTAATTCACCTTCAACATTGATCGGGTAAACGAGGAAACTATAGCACACGTCTGACAGCTGCTTCAGGCTCACTAGGAGGGAGGAGACAGGAGAAAGGGTTTGTTAGAGAAATGGGGAGGGGGAAGAAGAAGAAGAACACCTACCAGGGAGCAGGTTAGCTTCACATAGTCAGTTGCCATAGTAACTGACCCCGAGTTTACCTTACCTCTCTTTGTGAAACATGAGTTTATCTCATCTATGGTTTGTTTTAACCAAACCTGCTTTTTTGAATAAACTCCTGTATACAAAGCAAGTCCAACATACCCAGTATATGTTTTCATTGTCTGGCTTCACTAAGACTAACTAACTGCTTATCAGCTTGGGATGTCAGCACAGCGTTTCCCAGTCTAGCCATAAAAATGTTCACGCTACATTGGAAAAGAGACAGTGTTTTCAGTTTTCAATCATGAACGAAGAGCAAACTATAATATTGGACGATACTGAAGTCTGTTTGAATGCCCATCATCAGGCCATGAGTAGCTCCGACTATGAATACATTTGTCTGTTCTATTAAATTAATGTGCTGCCTGTGTATTCTCATGGTGATTAAGACCACTTAGATGCATTCCTTTGCTGCAGCTCCAGCGGTGTCAAACAGACTAAGGAGCAAATAAAAAATAAATATAATTTGAGGCAGGGAGCAGGCGTACTTTTTAATATTGAATAAGTACAACATGTACAAGGCTTTAGTGCTTCAGTGTGCCTGTTTGCAATGGTATTGTACATGATACTGAAAAGCACAATAATAGATTAAAAAAAAAAAACATCAGGGAAAGCCAAAGGACGACACCCTCTAACCTTTTAATGAACAACGCACCGAGCTCCATGGAGATGTAACCCAGGAAGCTGTGAACCATGATTGTTGCCACTGAAAACCTAAGGTTAAACCTCAAGTGTGACCCCGAATCCTGCTTCATAAGAAACTAAATACACCCAAAGATGGGCAAACAGGAACATCCTTATGTCAAATTTAAAACACTCAAGGCCAAGCTCTCAGCCTGTGGGCATGCCTGCTGGGAGATGAGCTGTTATTTTCAAATAATTCATCAGATTTTCCTCCATGTAAGAGTAATCTGTTATTACTTTATAAGGAAAGCCACTGTGATCGCTCTGACTCCAAATTTTACAAACTGTATTTACTGTATTAAGCAGGCAGTGTTTTCTCTGCCACTTCCATAGTCACAGCACTTGCTTTCATTGGCGATAGAGCAATATAGTAATGTGCAATAGACGCAGAGCCAATCATGAGAGGATAAACAGTACAACTGTTACAGTGTTTCTGGAGCTGAACTGCACTCTCTGACACTACAAATGGTTTGTTTCATTACTGGATCATCACTGAAATTACTGCATCACATTACTTCAGCATATTAGTTATATCTATGATCGAAAAAAAAAAGATTTTGCTAAATTGTGCTAGATTATGTAAGACTTAATGGTCAATTTCCTCTCAAATATAATTGCAAAAGACTTATAAATTTGCCACAGGCAGATTAAAATAAAAGATAATTAAGATGAGGGCAGTAATAACAGACAATTCGAGGCATTACTTCTCCCACTGAATGTCTGAGACTGTACAGACTGTACTGAGTGAGGTGTTTGCAGCTCTTTAGCACAGCCAGGCCTCGCAGTAAATGTCTGCCATAAAACCGAGTCGAGAAGAAACAATAGAATACATAATGTTATTTATTCCTTTGATCTCGGCCTGCTCACTTTAGATTTATGTTACCGGGCAGCCATGTTGAAACAAAAGAACAAGGACTCTGATCTTTCATGTCGTTAACTAAACCTTTTTGCTCGCTCTCTGGTTCGCTGTTTTTTCGAGAAAGTTATTTATGTACAGGAGACTGTCAGAGATCACAGAAATTACCTGTGGCATCGGTTTTTAAGGTGGATTTTCTGTCGCTGCAGCTCAAGCGCGATCACAGGAGACATGCCATGACTTAAAGACCCACAAGACTGGCATTTGTTTTAACAAATTTCTAAGAGTAGCCATGCCTCATGAAACACATGTCAGTATGAGTCTGAGCAGCTGTATCATACTGGTCTTGACTGGTGTATTTTTTCTCCCCCGAGGCTTTAATGTTGCTTTCCTTCAGCCCTGATTTAGCTGAGACGATGCAAAGCTCCATGTCTTGCCCTCGACAGTGCTAAATAAAATCCACTAACACATAGCATATAACTGAAAAGCTGCTCGGAAACAAGGAGTTAAAGGGCAGAGAATAATGGATTGTTTTAGTGTTCAGGCTAAATGACTTGAGATTTAGAGGTCCTGGGTGCTTTTGTTTTCGCTGTTGTTGAACATTCAGAGAAAGCAGCGCAAAAGCTTTAGAGCGTGGACTCCAGAAATGCAGTGAAATGAGCACAGTGTCTTGAAATGGAAATGCAAAGAAGGTTAGGAAATACATGAAGGATTCATGAGTCGTTTTTTTTGTCTGACAGTGAACTAATTTGGGTGAAAGTAAAGGAGGAAAAATGTAAAGTATTTTTAAATAATGTCTACATCAAAAGAGACATAGCGGACATGGTGATTAAGCTCACACTGATAAATATGCAGTGCATAAACCAGGTCAAATATTTCAATATCAAAGGGTCAGTTCACTCATTTTAGTTTTCCCATCACCAGTAGAAGTGCTAAACCTCTAAAAGCAGTTGTACAATGTCCCAGAAACGGTGACCCCAGTGAGGTCATAATGATGTCATAAGGGTTATCTCAGCTTAATCTTGGGGGGTTTAGCATTATGAAATGAGTTTTCAGACCAGAAAAAGCCACAGGCATTTTACAGTCAGGGAGGGTCTAATAGAAGTCACTACTCATTTTTGAGTAGATAAAAGTCAGGATACCTCATCCATGCAGCATCGGTTTTGATTATTTTTTAAATATCTGTCTCCCCAAATTCCTGTGTTACGCTAAATTGCTGGTGTGTGTCATAATCCACTATTTTGTTTTGCTTTTTTGAGTGAGCTGCACCACAGCTCCCATTTTTAAACTCGATTACATTTAAATTGATTCAAGTTTAGAGGAGTAAGATATGCAATAGCCACGTAGTTCTAGCTCAGTTAGGCACTAATCAGACGATTGCCTGCGTGGAAACTGCAATTATCAGTTATTTATCCTAAATGTCAACATCTAAAACAGAATTACTGATTTTTCTGAGAGGTGTGTTGTATCTGACATAATTACCCAGAAGGACAAGCAAACGCTTCGATCTCTACAATCTGTATGACCTGAACGTGGCATCATCATCTTGTAGCACCAACAAGTCGTGCCAGACCAGCCAAATATCCATGTTGAGTTATCGCTGGGTTCTTCTGCCTGTGGACTTTTTTCTCTGTCCAGATTAGACCATCAGACTATTTAGCGACAAGATAGAGAGCCCAGGAGCTGTTTGAGGCAACAATGCGGCGGACGAGATGCCCACACCGTGCAGCAGCCAGCCATATCAAGATTCACAAAATTAAACTGGACACAAGTCAATACCTCTACCCTCAGGTGCAGCCATGCAGGAGAGTTAAGAAGAGAAAGAGCGCAGTTTGTATTCCTTGTCTGTCCCAGGGCTTTTCTTTGGACTTCCTTTTGTAAGGTTAAACACACCGGCTCCAGCAACTGAAGCTGTCATCAGTCATATACTTTTTATGTTTCACTTCTCGCGGACATACAATATTCATCGCGGTGTTGTGAGCCAGAGGCGTCTTTCAGATAGCACAGCAGTACCATACAGGACGGACATTATCTTGTAATGTAAAACTCCAGCCTTGATTAAATGATACATTCTCCTCCACCTGTCGGCTGTTGGCCCTTGTCACTCAGGAAAATTGTCTACAATGTACTGCTATTGATTTCTAGGTTGTCATCCCCCATGGGGAAGAGATAACCCAATCAAATTCAGTCTTTGCCTCCGACATGAAAAACACAATTTTCTCTCTGCAGAATCTTCACGCCGTCTCACTGTGCGTGAAAAGCCCCTCAGGTGAAGCTCTTTGAATTCCTCCTATTGTCTTCCGCTGTTTTCCCATTTGCATTTATAAGGGGGCATCTCACATTAACTGAGGAACTGATAATCAGCAAACTTAATTAACTAAATCCAACTTTCAGAAATGGGATTTTTCTTTTGGCGCAGACTCCTGAAAGACATCTGCCATATTTATGCAAATATGAATTCCCAAATTATAACCGGTTAGCAACATGTAAAACTTCCCTCACTTCATGTTAAAATACCTTTAGAGAGATTCTGTTTCCCTTCTCTCTGTTTTCATTCACCTGCCCAGAGGCTACGATGAGAATGAGGGGGAAAAGAAAAAAACAAGCAAGCCTTGAAAGTTTTGCAGTGAAACTTTTTATTGTTCAGTTACCTTCCGTTTGCTTCTTTTTTCAGGGCTTTCCCTTGGCCTCTTGACTCATCCTGTATATGAAGAAATCATTTAACCCTGCTATCAGACACCACTGTTAACAGGAATAGAAATTACAGAGGGACAGTGAAAACAATAAAGGCCACCCCAGTTTTTTTATGTTACTGTAAAGGTAGTGCTTTTAATTTAGCATTTTAATTATCCTGCAAAATCTCTCAACACCAACCAAATGGACTTGCCCAAAATTTCCTACAGACATTCATGGTCCCCAGATGAAGACAAGAGAATCATAGGGTGCTTAACAAGGGCAGCAACTT
>JAOXYL010000039.1:6472448-6486421 GCA_028564955.1 Terapon puta | reverse complement strand
CAAAATTTCCTACAGACATTCATGGTCCCCAGATGAAGACAAGAGAATCATAGGGTGCTTAACAAGGGCAGCAACTTAATTGAACACATGCATGACTTAGTTATTAAAGTCTGCTTCGTGCATCATCTCCTCTTGTTTGCATTGTGGATTTATAACTTCAAACATGATGTTTTTTCTGATTTCTGAGGAGCTTGCATGATAAATTATGTGTCTTACAAATGTTATAGACTAGAGATATCCTGAGCTATAGCCTATAGCAGACTAAGCATTGTAATGACAATGAGATATCCTCCATTGACGAAGGTAAGAGTGAGGATGGAGGACTGTGTGTTACAGCTACTTAATATCAGCCGTCACGCACAGTCGGCATTTTCAGTCAAGAGAGAAGATGCACGGATCAGACTATATTAACTTCATCAGCCTGTTAGCGGCCGATCAAGAGCTTTTTGCTACACTGATTAATTGTAATCTTGTTGCTGATGCAGTTTACTTAATGATAACTTGTGACACCGCAGCAGAATGACTTGTGGTGATTTATTAGGAGCAGACCTCAGTGTCGGTAGGCAAGTACAAAAAAAAAACCAAACAAACAAAAGAAACAAACTCAAGGGCAAAAGAGAAAAAGAAATGGTGACGCGAGTAGATGAGCGGGGCAGCCAGGTGAAGGTAAAGGAGGAAAAGTCTGAGGACCTCAAGGGGAGATGGATGGACAGTAATAACACACACTGCCCATCCTTCGGCTGTTCCCATCAGTGGAATGGATGAATGCATGGATAGCTGATGTCTTTAACCTTTTGCAACAATCACATTGTTGCATGTCCTTATTGTTTCTTACCCACGTCATCCAATGTCACTCCCTTTTCACACAACCCATGTGTTTGCTGAGGTGATTGTTGGGTGTCTTTCAGATTCCACCGCTGTTATTTGTTCCTTTTTTTGTGCTATTCTTCATATAGACACTCAAAGTATGGATTCATATGAAGCTGAAGGCTGTTGTGTGGTAGGTCTCCCTCAAACAACAGGATAAAATACAATTTGTGCAGGTCTTTCATGGGTGACAGTTATAGTGACAAATGTACAGAAATGGTTCCTACACTCAGGGTGAATCAGTGTCAATGGATTTATTTTTCCAGACAAGAAATGTAAAATTTTGTACACCACCGTGACGCACCCAGCCCCCCCCCCCCACACACACACACACAAACCAAAGAATCTTTACTTGTGGCTCAGCAGGTTTCTTTGCAACAACATCTAACAGGCGGGCTCCCGGTGTCTGGTATTTTTCTGCCCCCTTGCCAGCAGCAATGACTCCCGCTGGATCGACCTCACCTTTGTCGCTGGAATTTTTTTTTTCTGCTTCTTTTTTTCAGACCTTTGTTGTTAGATGCTGCATGTTTGGTCAGACCCTTTTCCTGGTTGTGAAGATGCTCCCGTCCTTCTCCCTCCTCTTCCTGTGAGAGATTTTTTTTTTACTTACCATGGATGACATGGATGAAGGATGACTCAGGGCAAGGAGACAGCGGCGGAGGTTCAGCACAGCTCACCTTCCCAGCTGCCTCCTACTTACCGAGGATTTTATAGATGAGCTGCACTCTCCTTCCTCCCCCCACCTGTCCGATCGCGGGTTTCCTCTCCTCTCCCTCTCTTAAGAATCGGAGATGAAAGAACCGATGGACGTGGCGCTGGTTATGTGATAGCATAATGCGGTGAGCTAAGTCTGTTTTCATTATTCATCAAGGAAGCCAGCGCGAGGAGATGCCTCATTTTATCTGCAGGTCACATCAAGCGACCTCATTTGAAAGAAAACGGCGGCTGCGGCTTCATCGCAGTTATAATGCATCATCTTAAGCCAAGACTCAATCATGAGAAGACACAAAAACCCAAGGTCACGCAGGGGGAAGCAATGCAATAGGCAGAGAGCATGACAAGCATTAGAGTGCCGGTAAAGAGAGACAGGGAAGTCAATAAATGCGGTAAGGAACGTCGGTCTCTAACAGAAACAGCAGAGGTACCAAATGTCAAGGGTTCTAAGGCAGGTGGAGACTTTGTCAAATCTCTCAAGCTATTTAGTGGCTCTATTTAATTGCATGCTTCACAATTTCCATCATATTCACACACACACTGAGGACACTTCCAAATGTGGACAGAAGGAGTTGGCACCTTCTTTCACCACCTGAGCCTCAGTCAACACTGCACACATGTAAGTTCGACCGAAAGACATTTTCACCCATAATATCAAGTACTCGCTCCACAGCCTTCAATAATGATTAGTGACTATAAACTAAGGGGTTAAACCGCTACTGTTTTTGAGACAGACAGTCCGAGGTGTCAGCAGATTCGGTCAGTCAGTTAAGCTTCATTACTGACTTCCTCTCTAAATCAGCAGAGGTTAGGTCCAGTTCAGGGGCTGTTTTACTGTGAATACAGGGCACTGCTCTCGGCAGAGCGAGAAAATTAAATATCTCAATAGAAGTGGACAGAAACACTCAGGGAAAAAAAAAAGCGTCTCCACAAATCCTCACACTCTATTTCATCTGAAGAAATTACATGGTTTAAATGTAATGACTGGTGGGAAGGCTCAGAAATACCTGATATTTCACACTTGAGTGCTTTGCCACATCGCTGGTAAAGGGGAGGTCAGTGTAAGGAGGCCACACATAATCTCTGATCATATTGCAGAGGTTCAATGTCATGAATTCAGCTAAGTAGTACTCTTCTACATATTTTAGCGAAAGTTTTACATGGTTTCCGAATGTGTAATTTTACAACATTACAACAGAAGCTGCATTTTGAATGAAAATAAAACTGAAGTTAGCATGTGTGGTCCGTGATTTAGACTGCAGTAATAAAATGGCAGCCTAAAAATGCCTTTTAAAAAAAATACAGTGCAGCATAAGAGATGAGCGCAGGTTGTCACATCCTGCCAAAAAAGATGATCCAGCACCATCCAGTTTGGGAGGTTTTGCATTATCCCCCACTCCCTTCTGTCACTATCCAAATCACTTTTTATGAATTTTCTGAAATACTGCACTCTGTTTTATGCCAACTACAGTCTGCACTTTTTGCATTCGTTTGGATTCTTTAATGTCTTATCCACTCCGTCAAAAGTGAGGGAAATTTTCTTTTACCTCATCCGAAATGTACAACTTTAAACTTCATCCAGTCTTTTATTATTCAAAGCAAGTTTATAAACAGGGTTCATTCTGTTCTTATTATGACTGAAAGTTCAATGTATTCCAATTATTTTTCACTGAGAATGAAAAAAAAAAGTCTCTCACCGGTCTGTATTATTCAGCCGTGCTGGTCCTGCAGAGTCTGGCTGTAAACTAGTTAAACATTTTCTGTGGTATTCCAAAAGGTCACAGGAAACTCAAAACAACGATGTGTTTTCAGTGGAAATGTGTGTGTGGGGGGGGGGGGGGGATTAGGGAAAGGTCACATTCAGCAATGCCGCTGATTAACTTTTCTGATTAGTATTTTAAAAGGTATTTAATGTAACAAATTGAATTGAACAAGTAACAGTGATAATTGAATGATTTCTGCAATACATTACAATGCAGTCCACAGAGATATGGACATCTTCCTGTGTTTTTAATGTACAGCATTTGTCACTGTAACCCTTTACTAATGTTGTAATAAGACCATCCTGATGTACTTATTTTACCGTGACATGGATGGATTGATTTTGGGGAATTTGCCTGACTGTAAAATGTTAAAATTCAGCTCTTTTAATTTTTCTCATATGTTCCTATCGTGGGGTTGCAATTTTCATCTCATTTGTGAATTTGCACGTAATCTTCTTCTATTTCATGATTTATTAAAGCCCTGATTCACTTGTTCACAGTGTTATTAGGCTGGAAAAGTAGAGGTGGGGTGGGGGTGGTGGGGTTTTCTGGTGGATTGAGGCAAAGAAAAAGTCACCTTGTTCCTCTCAGACACTGAGCGGTGCAGAGACGCAGGACCTATAGTTCTACGTTCGGCCTTAAGATAAATCTCAGATGGTCACACGACATGATGCTTCCTGCCACATCGGCCACAGTCACAGTCAGACAGGAGGCAGATGCTCCCAGCTTGCACCGCTTCCTCCTCTGTGTGAGCGCTGCTCCGGCCTGATGTGCACATCTGCCCTGCTAGATGAGTGCTGAGGAATCACATCTGTGCTTTACATATGTATGTATTCATGCACATGAGCCAGTGCATATTGAATACATTAACTGCACCTGCTTCTCCTGCTTTGCATAAACCAAACATTATGAAGTTTGTCTTAAAATGGTTAATATAGTGTGTTGAAATGCCACCCCTCTTACAGTAAATGCTGAAGCGAATCTGCTTTTGAGTGCACACTTGTGACACATTTTAGATGTTAACATGGCTCCACAGTAGGAGTATCTTGCTTGACACTCCAGTCCGTGCTATACATCTGACATGCATGCCATTAAAGGGTTTCATCTAGAAAAATCTTTCATCCCAGAATTAGCTTGAGGGAGATGAATTAATGTGACGATCATCACTTTAAGATAAATCAAAACATTTCTAAAATTATCTTAGATATCAATTATGTATTACCAGTTTTATCGGATGTGTGGTCATATATTTTGAATCATGGATGATGGCTGCTGCTTTCACGTTACACGCTCTTGCACGCTATTACAGCCCAGCTCTGTGGAGGTTCATTTGACACTCATGACGCTGGACCACTAAAATAATAACAACAGGTGACAGCTTGCTTCACACAAAAAAATGAGGGATGGTGGGAATTTTCAACACAATTAGGCGTTTGACTGAATTTCCTTTGATAAAACAGGCATGTAAAAACATTTACACCTAACTGACCCACCCAGCCACGATTCCACAGGGCTTAACTTAGCATTTCCATTTTAAAGACAACTTTTCATTTTTCAAAGCCAAAATTGTGATGTGCATGTGCGTTCGCATGTGCCAGAGGAAATTACTGGCCAGAAGTCTGTATTTCCCATCAAAAATGAAAAAGCCTGTGGAGCCTGCCACAACTGCAGGAGGACAAACACAAGAATTTAACCACCATTTTCAAGCTACTGGGAGTCCGTTTAAACTTTTTTTTTATATGACTGCAATACAGACTGAGAATTTGTCCAATACGAAGTCGTAACTCACACTGTTGTGTTTCGTTTTGCCTGGGCAGTGCAGAGTCATGCTCAAGTGAGAAAAAATGAAACCAAAGCACCAAACCACATCAGTGGTCTGTCTGTCTGTCTGTCTGTCTGTCTGTCTGTCTGTCTGTCTGTCTGTCTCTTGGCTTGGTGTGTCTGGGCTCTGAAACCTCACCGTTCATCGTTCATAAAACAATTTTCTTTGGAACTCTCCATAGATACTGTAACAACATTACCAATTATCAATTTGTGATGTTAAATGTGTCGTGGGAGTTACTTTGTGATGAGGTGTTGTAATTATTTCCTTTTTTTTTGGAACCCACTTTCCCTCAATCTACGTCGCTCATTTCAATTCAATCAGTGACTTTCTTTCCCGGCATGCTTCTGAAAAAGCCAAAGGGAATAGAAGTTAACTTAAACCATTTACCGTTACACTGAATGCTGTAGGATTTTTAACAATTGCGAGGGAGACATAATTAAAAAGTACCCGCTGCATCTGAGCATTTTGCAGATTTGTAAGAGGAAGGTGACGCTCCATTTAATGCTGAATTCAGCAGTAACGCCCTGAATGCGACTGAACACTGAAGTCATTTCACCCACATGAGGAAAAATATGATTGGCAAGCATCATCATAATTCCTTCTGATTTCTCACTCAATAAAAAAAGAATATGGATGAAGTCTAAAAGGACCTAAAATGATGACAAGAACAATTACTCTGCCCACCTGCTCACATAACCCACAGCTGCATGCAGAGAGCTCCAGCTGTTCTCAGAGCCGTGAGAAGTGAGAGGCAGTGGGAAAGCGTTAATGAGTGAAAGTGAATCTGCTGGGCCGAGAGAAACACTACATCTGTACATTTAAAAAAAAAATTTTTAACAAATGAAGTCCTTGAAACATTCTCTTGTTTGGTTTGACACGTGTATAGAGCGAGCGAGGTGGACTACTCACACCGCATGTGATTTATGATTTAGTAAGTGTTTAAATTACACAGAGCCGCTTCTTCATACAAAAGAGCCTTTAAGGATATGAAACCTCTCACTTTTTCCTCCGGCTGATAACCAGTCTTTTCTGTAAGATTTCATTGTAACCACTTTACTTTAAAACAAGTCTTTCTTTTTTTTTCTTTCTTTTTTTTTTAAGATTCGGCTGTCATTTCTATCAGAAGAAATAATAGTAGAGTCCACTCATCAAGTTAAGAGCTGAGATCTGAGGACATGCTGATAAAAGTTCAGCAGGCGGTGCATGGATCAAATCAAGCGGCGGGATGAGCACATTTCATTTGTCATAAAATCATTTATCACAGTCTTTCTGCTGACTTTCTGGTTGAATTCAGACTGGCAATAAATATTAGTTCAGATAATGCTCTGATCATCTGACCACCAAGTGGACTTGTTGTTGGGATGGCGCTGTGTGTCAAGGTCACAGATGTTGTAGTCACTCTGTGTGTACAATCATATCCAAGAAATGTGTGAGCATTTACCAACAACTTCAGACCTGTTGAAAAAGTAATGCTACAAATATACTTTTATTATTGTAATTACTTGAAAACAAAAGTAATTAGTTACATTTTTTTTTACTCAGCCCAGTTATGTCAACCCTTTATTAAGCACAGTGCCTCTACATGGATAAATCAAATGTCTTCTATTCCTCACCAGGGTAGGAGGTGAAGACACTCTTGTTTAACATAAGTCAGCCTACAGTTTGTAAGTCCCGACTAGCAACAGCTTGCTTAGCTGTGGGGTTCACACATCCTACGACTGTGAACAAAACCAGGTGATCCCTAAATGTACAGGATTACCAGAGGCTTGCTGGAAGCCTCCTCCAATGCCAGGCTGAAACAGACAGCAATAATATCACCCTGTTAAACTTTCACTAAGACGGCAAAACAAGCTACTAAGCAGCTCTGATTTAATTACTCACAACAGTGGTGTCCGACTAAAAGTCACTCCAGCCACAAAAAAACTTCCCAGTTTTGGAACTGAGGGAGAGCACACCTGAACACTGTTCACAGTCGAGAGGTGAAATTCAACGATTGTTTCTGAGTGAGATGGTGTGAAAGCTTTCTCGAATCAAAGAGATTCATATAAGAAGTGGAGTGCGGCGGTTGAAGCCGTTATTTGCACTCCAGCAGGTCTTCTTCTGATATCGCAGAGCTCCAGACTCAAAGCAGAGACCATGACGGGGGATTTCAGTCGAGGCAAGAATGAACTAATGAGGACTGAACAGGAGGTGATAAACTCCCTTTAGACTTAACTTCTATTAGTGGTATTAGTTAAAATAGTTCTTTAAATTAGATGCAGTGCAGCTTTTATCTACAGCGAGGAACTATACTGGATTATGGCATGGCTGAATGACGATATAACTCAAGATGAGGAGAAAAAAAACAGATCGGAAATGAATAAATATAGCTCAGAAACTCTTAAAGCAGATAAAATGGGATTAAATAAAAGGTACCTACTTGAACAATTCCACCACCTCTGTTAAGGAGCTCGAGCTAGGAGCCAGTTATCTTTGCATAAAGAATGGAGACTGGGTGTATTCAGGCCCAACACAATGTGAATTTCTGTCTATTGTTACTCATCGCTTCAGTATTCAGAGTATAACTGGAATATAACAGAACAACCAATAGCGTTAACAAAGTAACATACATATTTTTCAAATGTGCGATGTAGTCCTCTGGTTTCACACACTTTTCTCCAAGCCTTCTCCTTTTTTTGTCCTGTCTCTGTACAGAAAAGACAGCGAATCGTGGAGCTCAAATGGCAACAAGTCTGTCCTTCACCTCTGACTCTCAGTGACATCGGGAGAATCTCAGGGGCTAACAGGTTTTTGTGACACTTCACCAACAATGAGATAGCTAGCCTGACTTTGACCAAGAAATAGTTACAGTACAGCAATTCCTTCTGAAATGGTTGTTTTTCTTACATTCTTGTTGGTCTATAGGTTAAATAAGACACACGCATTGTGTTAATGAGCGTTGGCAGGAATGTAGAGTTAGGCAAGCTGTTTCTCCTGCTTCGAACTTCTATCAGAAACTCCCTGTGAACTATGAGAAAGTGAATAATAGAATAAAAACATCTTTGTTTGAGTTTGTTTGAATAGTTCTACATTTTGAAGCTCGATTTTGCAGCTTAAAAGGTGATTAACTGTAATCTTGTCTACTTGAGATGCAGAAGTAAGGCACCGAGCAAAAAAAAGAGAGAGAGAAAATGTATTGTATTTACAATAATAAATGGCAATTTGGAGGAGCAGTGAACTCAACAGTATACAATGTGCTTTTGAAACACTGTGACTAAGTCGTTTTACAACGCAGGCTAGACTCAATTTCTCAGTACCTCTTATGTCTTATCTTTCTCATTGGAGCAAACCTTCAGACACCCTCGTTTTTCCTCCCTATCTCTCTTTTTCTCCCTCTGTCTCTGTGTCTCAGTCTTCATTTACATCACTCCCCAAAGCCCCCTCGACACCCCTTTCTTCGCACCGCTCACGGTGGCAAAATGGCTTCATTTTCTAGAGCCCAGAAGCCAACGGGAATCGATTGTGTGGCTCAGAATCTCTCTCGGCCGCACCTCTCGCACACGACTTTGAGGTCCTTAATTTAATCAAAGGGACAGCGTGATTACGTTATGCGTGAAATGCTGTGGTTTATCTGCCCTGAGATATTCATGAGCTTACAGTGTGTGCTCTGCCTGTTGTGCTGGGAGCAGGGGTCATAAATAACCCATTTTCTTTTGTGTCTATATTCCTGAATGTTACTATTTAGCGCTGGCACTGAGCAATTTCAGCGGTGACCTTTAAGCCGCACCTTGTCAGTTTCAAATGGGTTTCATCCACTGTGAAGGGAATCCACATCGTAAAAGTAAATTCAAGGCTGTGCATGAATAACTTACTTTTGCACCAGACTGTGAGGTGTTGTTTAGCGCTTGCGGTGTCAATGGCTAAATGCAATTAAATGTGAAATCCCGTGCACCATGCCGTCCAATTAATCACATTAGTCTCAAGAGCTGCATCATTTAAGCACAAATAATTTAATTTGAGTTTCTCAGTCATGGATTTCACTCCAAACTTAATCAGGGTCTGAGCTATCACCTTGCGTCTCCACAACTTGCCAGCATCCCCTGCGTTTAATCGGTTAATGGACCTTCCAGCGCGTGCTGATTTAAATATCAGCATAGTGTATGAATAGGAATAAAAATGAATCATTAAGCTCTTGTTATTATCGAGGATTATCCTCCATGTACCAACTGCGTTGAGGAATGTTTCAGAAAGCAGACAAACATAAATAAATTAGGTGATTAACATCCCAAGGTGCTACTTCACCAAATGTGATTGCGCGAAAAAGAAATCAAATCATATGAGCAGCGCGCGGTGAATAATTAACTCAAAATGGAATTAATTCTTAAAAACCCTCCTCATTCTGATACCTGTAAAGGGCAAAAGGCGAGCAATAATGAATGTATATTAAGTCCTTCAGTCTGGCTGTGATGTGAGTGTAAATGGCGCAGTGTGGCTGGATGTGGCCTGCCAGCCCAGCTTTAAGGTTCGATTAATAAATATCAATTCTCTATCTCTAATTTATGATGTCCAAACAGCTGCTGGCGATTCTGGTCAGGCACCAGGACTTTAAATGGCCAAATGGGTTTGAGAAAAGCAATGCAATTACGACTAAGATTGGCATTTTAAACTCACAAGCACTCCTGCTTCAGTCAGGGAGGCTTCCACATGAAAAGATTAGATCCCTGAAATACACTGGAGGCCAGTGGAGGTGCATCGCACTGATGCAGCTTACTCAAACGGATTTATTTAAAACTTGTCGACTTCTTCATAAAGAACAGCCCTTATTTTGTTACGGGCATAATACGTTATTGCTTTCTTAACAGTATTTCCCCGCATCCTCCATATTAATGCTTTGCATGCAGGTGACAGCTTGTTGATTTCATTCAATTACTTCTCATACCCTTGCCATGGTGCAGCTGTTAACTTGCTTTTTCCTTGCAGTCTGCAGAAATGATCGCTGCTGAGCTGTCACCAGATGCTGTCTGCTTTCGATGGGAAAACAACTTGAAAATTTAACAGAGAACATGCATGAAATGGCGTACTGGTGTTCATTCAGATGACCTTTCTTGAACAGGCACTTTAGGAGATGTACTCATGTGTGAAGAGTCCGCACTCACTTAAAGGACTGCTGGGAGAAAATGAACAGTATATCCTGAGGTGAGAAGGGGCAAAAGTGGCTCTGCTCTTCATGGAGAGCACAACATGCATAAGAGACACGAGGAGGGATAAACGGTGTTTTTCCGGGACAGCATAGATTACGAAAAGGCGACCGAAATTGACTTTGAGCGATTGGAGCCATTGTAACTCAGCTGGGCCTCCAAATGGGCCTCATAATGTCATACATCCCAGCAGGACACAATCACCTGGCAACACGTTGATTGATAGCAGCAGGCCGCACTCCAGCGCATCAGCTCAGGCAGATTTATCCATCATTGGAATTTGGATTTGATAAGCTGGTTGATATGAGAAAATACCATTAGAGTGGCAGGGGATGCAGCTGGGTGGGCCGCCAGAGGGAAGCCTCAAATAAGAGACAATGAGAAAACCAAAATGGGTTTATTAAGAATGGCTGATATTGATGAATATCTTGTGGGAAAAGGACAAATACGTGAGAGTGCGAGCTGGAATGGACATGATGTTTGCGGACGCCGATGACGTGTCGTCCGCAATGTGCAGTACATCCTCAACGTTATGCCTTTGTCGTACATCTATATAATCTCTCAATCATGTTCGCCGGCTTTATTGCATAAGAAGCGGAAGAAGAAGCAGAAGAAGAAGAAGAGGAGGAGGAGGAGGGGGAGTGCTCACCGTGCAGAAATCTGCTGAGGTTTGTCTGCCTCCGAGGCTGTTTGCTGTGGAGGGTGACAACTTAAATGGCTGATATAAAACCTGACACAACTAATCTATCATACATCCCCTGCCTGTCTGCTTGAAATTCCTCTTTTTAAAGGATGGTTTATCGTGCAGCCATAAGTCACGCTGTACAATATCACCGACTGCGGCCTTGTGTGTTTACAAGATTGTATGTGTCGTCCGGATGCAGAATATCTGTAACACGGACATATCGGCTCCTGTTTTGACATGCAATCTCAGTGCTCGGATTATCCAATAGCAGAGGAAATGACATTGGGAAGTTTATTTATTTATTTATCTCTCAACACAAGGATTGCAGAAAAAAAAAGTATTTTACACCGGTTGGTCAGTGCTTAATTTAGGCGTGAATGCAACAGTGATGCCGATAATCATTTAATAACCACTGGAGAAGAAAAAGCAAGGACTGTCTTTTTTTGAACTGCTAATTGGCAGACTGAATAAAGCAAGCGAGGTTTTGTGGAGAATCACTACAATGATATCAAAGGCAGCACCTTATCTCTGAATAAGCCCCCAAATTGTCTTCAATTTAATAGTAGAGCTAAAATAATACGCTCCCTAAAACCCCAGTGACACTTGGGGCTGGTTGTTTTCTTTGTTTTCCCCGCTGCCGCTCACAAACCCATTAAAAGGAGTTAATCATCCATTTTCATAACACAAAACATCAATTAATCATGTCCATCTCTACTTAGAACTCTTTTAGAGCCCCATTAAACTAAATATCTGAGCGTTTGTCACCAGAACACTTCACTCACAGTAGCCAGCAGACTTCAGTGAGTAACACTGAAAGTGAGAGAGATGCTCATTTAAAATTACTCTGGGTCATGATCCAGTTTGATAGATTAAGAGCAACTAACTGCTAGGATTACATAAAAGTGCCAAATCTTGCCAATTAAGTCACAAAGTTTTTTTTTCTCCCCTCTTTATGCTGCCGCTGTACTCCAATTTGAAATTATTGACTCAATTTGTGTTTTGCTCATCGATGCTCAGTGATGTGATGCTTTATCATCCTCCGAGGAAAGTTGTTTGTAACTCTCAGCACTCGCAGCCCACATGCAGCACAATAAATATGCAGCACCGGATCATTAAAATAAATTGACAGATACTAATAAGACATCTGTCTTTCGCATTCTGCTCTATAGCATTTGTAGCCAACACTGTATATCAGCATTTACAAATCTGTACTTGCGACAAAAGGGGACCTGAGTGATGTGTGAAAGAGAGACCACTGCTGTGTAAAGATGTCAGGGCAGCCGCCACTGCTGTCAGTGTCCTCAGGCCTCCCATCTCCATTATGCAACACCCGCCCTGTCAGACACAACTAACCTTGTCAGGTAATGTACATTACCATCGTTGCAGTGGTTTAAACATTACCCATGTGTCTCAGCGGAGAAAGCCTTCATTGTAACATCGATTAACATTTAAGATGTTCTATTTTCACCCTTTAATGAGTTCATCCCGCTTTGAAATGATGTAAAAGCCCGGTTCGTTTTCGTGCTGTTCTTATATTCCTTCTTTTCTTGTCTGAGAGCCAAATGATGCATTTGATCATCAGACTTAGATTTAATGGGAAATATGGACAAATACGGACATATTTTTTCTTGCAAGAGAACATTACACTTTGGCACTGCAGTTATTTATTCAACCTCTACCATCTAAATCTAACAGAGATTAGAATTCTCTGCACCTTCAGTGTAAAGAAATGTGCCGTATTATCATGACTAATCATGACTAATACCTATAACGATTGTTAAGGGGTATATTTTTCAAAATACAAGATATAACCTTTTTTCCAGCATATTTCTGGAGACTGGTGGGTGCAGTGGCTGGCTGACATTTCAGAGCCGGTATTGGTGATATCAATATCTGACTGAAGCACAGTACAGTCATTTATCACAAAAATACATTTCTCTCCATTTTAACAAGAATAACAAGGAAAGGCAAGTTAGTTTGGTGCGTTACATTAACTGGTTAGCTTGCAGGATTACTTGTGGCTCCTGAACACAGTGTTGTGTTTGTCCTGTATTGTACAAAGAGGGGCCTTTATCTGGCTGTCTCTCTTTTGCATGTCCAGTTGTGGTGATAGAAAATGATCGGAGGGTCAAAACAACTCTGTAACTATTGTCACAGAGTAACTTTTGCCGTGTCTCAGCTCCTGTTCTTCCATATTTACACTGGCTATTTTGAGTGCACATTAAGTGCGTTCATAACGACAATTATGGCAAGTGCACCATGAGTAGCCAGATGGTGTGCTCGTAACGGAAAAAAAAAAAAGCAGAGTATGGAAGGCTGGACACTTGGCCCCCATCAGTGTTTACAAGTTGACGTAAAGTGAGCAAACAAGATAGCAGATGTTTTGGCGACCAATGCTCAGAGTCAGACGTCGCCAATAATGCTCTGTCTGTTTGAAATTCACCTTTTGAAGAGAGAAGCAAGAAAAGGAAACATTGCAATCATATCATATTTCAGGTAAGTGCATAACAGCAGTGTTTGATTGGAGACAACACAACCTTACTGAAATTCACACACAGTGCACGTGTGTACATAGTGCACATAGTGTACTAAATGTGTTGAGTCATGGCAATACACTATGTGTGTGAAAGTGTGTGCTCTAACTAAGTCAGACCCTCAGCTGCTTGTGTGGCCTCTGGAACATCAATGATATTACAAACCCTTGTCCAGTGTAAATATATATACATATTCTTATACTTTTTCTCTGTGATGACAAACACAGATTGGGTACTGATTTTTTTTCCAAAAATATATTTTATTTCAGGGTTTCGTCAACTGAAAACACTTTTTTTTAAAAAAAGAAAGAAAATAATGTCTGAGTTTTATAAGAAATGTGATGGGAGAGTGTGAATGTTCACTGCAGTCAGGGCAAGGCAACGTTTTTGATGAATCTCTGTGGCTCA
>JAOXYL010000039.1:6458737-6472348 GCA_028564955.1 Terapon puta | reverse complement strand
AAGAAATGTGATGGGAGAGTGTGAATGTTCACTGCAGTCAGGGCAAGGCAACGTTTTTGATGAATCTCTGTGGCTCACAATGGTGCCAAAGCTGAGTTGCCGGTACGTGATCTTCTTCAATCTTTCACAACTCGGGTCAAATAGATCTCACAGTTTCTCCTTGCTCTCACTGTCCCCCTGTTTCTCTCTGAATCTCATATTTGTTCCATTTCCCATGGCGCCTGTTTTCCTGTATTTCTCAAGAGTGAAGCCATTACGTTTTCTCATCCTCACAGGCTGTCGATCAAACCAAGTGTCGAGCCTTTGTGTTGAAAGGGATTTTCGCACAGAACTGAGATACCGTGTCTGGGTGTGCATGCATAAATGTTGTATCTTTTTTATCAGGAGGGCTTTACATCTGTGTTTAGCCTTGAGTCTGATTATTTATTCTGTGTCAGTCTAACACAGTATTTAACATGCACCATCGACGGCTGAACTGTAACAGGATTTGTGATTGATGAATGAAATTGTAATCACGACGAGGCAGGCAGGAAATGGAGTTATGATGAAAATAGAAAAATAATAAAGAGTGATCTGTGTTTTTAATGTGCTGTAACAGTGCCATTGTGTCGTGAAAGAACAGTAATTTCTTTTAAACTATTACTTGAATGAAAAAGTTGTTTACTCAAAAGAAGATGAAGAATAATGAGATCCAGCAAATTTGATTTGGGTACAATAATTCAAAATTTTTTTTTTTGTCTGAGGAGAAAGTTCACTTTTGTTGCAATTTTGTGTCTTTGCTTGGTTTCACGCCAAGATATTGCAAAATAAACCCACGACCGGGGGGCCAAATTCAAATTGGGCTTGTTTGTCTGAGAGATTTGCAACTCAGGGATTAGAGGTCTCGACACTACGGAGAATTTCAACAAAGCTCAACTCCAGCTAAGCATGGTGGGTCTGTGTGCTTTCTGGTGTGTGCACTGGCAAAAGCGCGTGAAAAAAATCCACATGAACGTCCTCACCGATTGTGGTTGTGCCCTTCATTCATTTAGTTACGTTGTAAGATTTCAAACAAGAATGCACTTGTGGAAAGACCAAGGTATGTGAATCTATAGAAAACACATACAATAGTTTTTATTTGAGCAGATCTGCAGCATGCGTCTTATTGCGTGTGGCGTTATCTTTCCTCCTACCATCCACCAGTCTCTGCAGATCAGAGGTAAGAGAGTTTTGACTAGTCGGACTGCAGGCAGCTGAGGGCTCACTTTGTTTTCCTGAGCTGTGAGCTGTGTTGGAGTTTTTTTTTTTTTTTCAGCTTTTCACACTTCACAGCATCCTGAAGTAAATGCAGTTTGAGTCACATTCAGGAGGAATAGATTTAGCCCACAAATATGACACTCAAACCATACAGATTGCATAAAATGTGGAAGGAAAAACGCTTATAAAACCGCCACAATCTCCAGCCCTTTTTTTTTTCAAAAACCTTTGTCATTTGGAGGCTGTTTTTTCCATCTATAGCGCTTTGGGCCTTTCTTGCTTCATGTATTATTAGCCAGCCGAATGTGTCCCACGGATTCGCTTTTAATGTCTCCAGCAGCGGCAGTCAGAATTTTACAGTATCTTAGCATAATGGCTTGTATTTGTCTCCATGTAAAGTTAGTTACGGTTAATAATTTAAATGAGCCTAGCACTACACGAATTTACAGCAGGCATCGCAAACACAGAATTACCCCAGAAGAAATGAATTACGCACTGATGAACGCAGAAATAAAACATAATATCTCTCAATCACACACACACACACACACACACACACATACACACACACACACACACACATTATTGTCAGTATTTATAATGCTATGTGAGCCATTTCTTATCCTTTATTTAAGTGTATAAATTGTGCATCGCTTATGTGCTTATAATGTGGTCTCTTGTTTATTTAAAGATGTGTAATTAGCTTTCTATGTAAATGATTTGTTGAATAAGTAATTAGGTGGAGTTTCTTTTTTTTTTTTATTGTGAAGAGAGTCAAACAAATTGCCTCACCGCTGTACAGTGTATATGTAAAAATTTTTTTGTCATGTTTCTTAGAGACACTCTAATGGCGAATGGTAAATAAATGATAGACACCATCTACCATATACTGCCTGCATTTTTGTAAAAAAGTGATGAGTGAGTTGATGTATACCCCCTCATTAAACCCAGAGTTGGCCCTGCACGGCTTCAGTTCATGACTGTTTTTACAGTACATTACCTTTTCATTATCATTACAAAGCTAATCTTACTACACTTTTGAGGGCTCGGAGCAAACTTAGAGCTCGAGTGCGAGTGGAGAGACGGAGCGCCGAGCTACAGTGTGAGTCATGGCCTCAGCTTGGCCCGAAGCACTGATTCAGAACTTGGCACGAGACCTGCGCAAAAACTTATCAATAAGAGGCTGCAGATTGCCAGCTCAGAACTTCTTTCTTTCCCAACTGAGTTTTTATATCAATTATTCAGGTGAGGCTTGCGATTCCTTTAAATCTCTTACGGCTGTATTCAAGGAAAGGCCAAGTGAGGTAATGAGTAAGGAGCTAGGCACTCTGCTGCAGCTACCGACACAAGTTATTACTTATTCTGCCTTGACCATGAGCAATGCAGCTTAATTTACTTTCCAATCTGACAGTGTTTTGTGGAATTTAAAAAGTTTTCCCACTTGGCTGTTCATAGAAATGTGGGAGGATTAGTAATCCCATGCTGGCTCTCCCATACCGATGCACACTTTTGCATTTTCTTTGTGCTTTTTCATTTTTTTTCTTTTTTTTTTTTTTTTTTTAAGTGCTGTGTCTCTCAGGGACGAGTAGCCTGACAGACACAGAGGGGCAGAGAGAAACCTCCGAGGACATGCCCTTTTATGTCAGAGAGAGCTGGAGCGAGAGGGAGGCATGGGGGGGAGGTGTGGGGCAGTTTTGCAGGGAGGCGGGGAGCCACGCTACGGCAAGCCAAGCTAAATCTCCTCCCTACTTTGTATGCATGCCTACGCTCACCGGCTATGCATAGTGCAGGAGGAAGGCAGAATTTGTCACCCAGCTCAGGAAATTATTCAGAATTAGTCAGACATGTTTGATATCCTGGGATGCACCTGTCATTTATACGCCGTATTTCCATGCAGGATTCGAAGAGAGAGGAGAGGAAAAACAGAAAAACACCCTAAATGTGTTTCTAAATTAAGCATCATTGAGGAAACGGAGCAATTCTATCACATTTCACTGACACGAAACATTTATTTCTTCCCTCCTCCCTTTCTGGCTCAAAGGTAAATGGAATAAAAGTGTTTTTACAACCCATATACAAGCTTCATTAAGAACAACTTGTTGCAAAATAAAAAATAATTTTGCAACAGCGCAATTTTCACAGAGATCTAACAGTGATAAAGGGTTTTTTGGACACTTGTTGCGTGTAATCTGAAATGTAACAAAGCGCTGTGATCAGTTGATTTTTTGCCAATTTGCTCATTAATGCCTGTGAATATTTGATAGATATTCATGATACAGGAGCAATTTGCATGATTGCTATGTCAACACCACAGCCCAGCCACCTTTTATGAATATTTATGAGGACATCCACAAATGCATAATTGTCAAGGTAACCTCGCAGACGGGGCTCGCACTCATTCTGCGAGCGGCACCTTTTCAATGCAAGGCTGGGCTTCCTCTCAGTTCAGGCTCAGTTCAAAGGTAACTGCGAGAGCGTGTGGCAATAAATAACTGGAATGGAGGGTTAAGGTGGAGGTGGCGACCATTTTCAATTATTTATTGGTCAATAACATCATATAATGAAAAACGTACTTGTTATCAACGAATAAAAAAGAGAGAACAGAACTTGAATGCCTGCAACCCTCCAGGTGAGAAGTGAGGGTGGAATATGAGAACCAGTGTGCCCCCCCCCCATCCTGCCTATTAGCTGGGTGCATGTGCAGGATTTTCAGACCTTTCGTGCAAATACAAAGTTGTTGGGGGTTTTTTTTTCTTTCCCTCTTAAATGTTTGGGTTTATTTTTCAAAGCGAAAATGTGTCCCTCAGAACTCACACGATAGACCAATCCTCTTGGACAATAGAGCCGGGACCCGACAGTCTGCGACACCATCAAAAGGGACTTTCTGCAGCTCTTCAACAGATAATGGGAGGCCCCGGGCGGCACCCAGGGTGAATTTCTGGTGATAACCACACGTTTTCTGCTTCAGAGCTGTTATCATTGTGAAGCTGAATACATTTGGACAGAACAAAAAAAAAAAAAAACTCAAAGAAACATTCAGTCCATTAAGCCAGACTTCCTTTTCTCTTGTATTGGAGCTACTGCAGCATCTGTCACTTGATTACTGTGTGAGGCAGATTAGCGTTGTGTCTGTAGATAAAGCGGAGAACTTGCACATATTGTTATAGTTTTTGTGGCAAAGCATTACCACATTTTGTGATATTGTTGATTTTTTCAGCCATGACTGGGCGTCGAGTTTGCGTGGCGACCTTATGACAGCAAGAAGACAAGCTCCTTTGTTTGTCATTTTCTGGTAAAGAAAAGGAAAAAGTAAAAAAAACTAAAAGACGGAGGTGTGTTTGACAGCTTAACAAGATAGCACGCTGAGCTTCGCAGACACGGGCAGGTGAAAAAAAATGCACTGGATTTTTAACATAATACAATATTTAGCATTTAAGCTCTGATGTGTGTGTTTTAAGATGGTGTTGGGGAGGTAAAGCAGATCGCAACTGCGGTCAGAGCCAATTTATTCACTGAAGACAGAAATAAAGACAGCATTGCAAACCTACACCCGTCCAGTTCTTATCTCTGCAGAGAAAGGGAAACAGAGAAACAGGAACTTCTGTTAACACAGCGATCGTCTAAATCCTGCAGATCTCCTTTAAATCAATGAAACAAACCAGAGTTTTCTACTGAATAAAATATCAGCCTGCAGCCTTGACTGTGTTACTACCAAAGAGCAGAGGCAAACCTGGGACCCCGTTATCAAAAACTCCACATTTGCCAGAACCTTCTAAATATACAAATGAAAAAGAACATTCAAAATTATTGCATCTTCTTTCTTTTTTTTTCATTTCTTCTGTTTTTAATGTCGGTTGAACCTCAGAAGCCACAAACATTAATGACCTCCTGTAGTTTTCTTCTGAAGACTCATCTACACACCAAAGCACTCACATCTTAAACCTCCAAAGCCACGTTTGTGTTAACCCCCAGAAACCCATCAAATTGTCAACTTAATTTGTTTACCATGCAAAAACATAGAAAATCCATCTAATCCACTGCAGGAGCTGCCTTGGAGAGAAATCAGATTTACCCACTATTTAAATGATACGGATGCTTTAGCCCTCCGCAAAGTAAACTCTCCATCAAATATGACAGAGAGAAACGTGGTTAACTAGTTGCCTGATTGGCTCTCCCCTCTCTCTGATTGAAGTCGAAGCCAACTCCTTGACTTTGAGAAGTAACCTTGGAGCAAATCCATCTCGGCTCGGTGCGGTGGAATTGCTCGCTTATGAAACTGTGGTAATACAAGTTTCTCGACTGACATCAAAAATTTCCGAGCAATAACATGATTATTCTTGTATTGTACAAGCTTCCTGTGGAGAAATTGCCTCGGCGTACAGAACACAACCGATTTTTTATTTTTTTTATTTCAGCGTGTGATGCGGACTGGATGATGTTATTCCACCACAGCAACATACTTCAAATTTAATTTGTCACACGATTGATACACACTTTGCTACAAAACAGAGAGGGATATTTCTTGCTAAACCGTTGATTAATTCATTCCCCTTGGGAAACAAGAGATAAGACTTTTATTTCTCCTCTTGAGTGTTTTCCTCTTGAGTTTTGCTTCCATTCTTCATAGTAATGTTGTGCCTCAGTTCAACATTTCAGTCTCTTGTTTCAGTGTCATTCCTGCAGCAGCACTTCATATTAAATTAAGTTTTATGGTAAGCTGACGGGTGCTTGGTTGATTCTTTCAAATTGGCAGTAAAGCAGGCATTTGACTAAACTGGAAGTTATTGCTTCTTGTTATACTTCAAGATGGTCATGACCACACCATTTCTTTAGATTATTTTACATTACTTTTGGATCATGCCGGATAAGATCGGATCTGATTCTTGGTCTATTTTCTATGCAAAATTACTCTTTTACTTAGAGGGATTGCGCCCATTGTCTGCATGGACAAACATATTTCTTGTGCGAAGCAGGGGAAGGTAAATAAACATGTGTCCTTTTATATTTGGCAAAAAAATCCCTCCCTCCCTTCCTTCTGCTTACCAAAAACAAACCCAGCGTCGCCTCATGCATTTTCTTAATGCTCAATTTGGCTGCAAAGCCTCAGCTGTAATTACACAGGAAGCACTGACAAATGTGTGACTATGCCCTGTTGAATTGACCAGTGTTTGCTTTGGTCTGACTCCTGAAATATTTACAGCCAATGAATATGGAAGCAGGAGGACGTGTCCATCCCTCTTGCCATGTGTTGCGTAGATAGTAATGTTAAAAAAAAAAAACAGGGGTGTGAGCGAAATAATGGGAGAAAACAAAGCAAGGTTATGGTCAGATGTAAAGTGGTGCAGGTTGCTTAATGCTGGGACATTAGTCTCTGTCAGAGCTTGGTTAGAGGGAGTTGTGTGCAAGGCTGTGCAGTCTGGAGAGGATCCAGCCATGTCAGCAGGGTGAGAACAGGCTCATTTACCTCCAGTCAGCTGCTGCCTTACATCACAGGGCCTCACTTAAAGCTCTAGAGGGCTTAGACTCTGTTGACTCTTCCTGTGTCTGACCAATTAGTGGATTTTGACTGCAGACACAGTGGATTAACTATATGAGGTAAATAAACAGATTTTTTTTTTTTTTTTGGTCAATGCTGGGTTTCTGTACATAGCCAAGAAAACAGTGGACACCGCGAGGCAGCCACGGCAGAAGTTGTTTGTCTTTCACAGTATTTCTGGAAGATTTTGGAGTAAAAGATTAGGACGCCACCAAGGATTCCTTCATGTTGCATCACACACTCAAAACAAATAATGTGTCCTCTCAGATTTCTCTGAATTTATTTTCGAGTCGCGCAATGTTTTATTCATGATATGGCTGTCACTTGTCAGCCAGAGTTCACCTCCTTCAGACAGATTTGTGTGTGCAACAGTGCTGGTTTGTTGCTCGAAGGGACTCCACTGTTCCCACCCGAAAAAAATATGTTCTGGTGTCATGCAAATGTTCTGATTTACATCAACTGGAGGCCATAAACTGATGTGCTCCTCAGTGTCAGGCCTGGTACCTCGGGTGACGCCGCGCCATTCATCACAATCAATTGTGCGATCGTTTCTTTATTTATTTCAGCCTAATTCAGCCGTGCAAAAGTCATGCCGAGATTAAAATGTCTCGTTCAGGGAATTCTTGGCTGAGAAAGTGGCATCAGGACTTTAAAACAGTAACGTTGTTACTGTCTCTGTACCCAGTGTGTTTAAATTGTGGGTCACAATTAGTTTCGGAATTAGCTATGTAATGAACAGTAATGTGTTTTTCTCCACAAACACTTGAGGGGCCTTGATGTAGGACACGTCCAAACTTATCATAAACTGAGCACTTGTTGAATTAAAGTTTAACTTTTTCAGCCAAACTAGCCTAAGGCCTTCAGTCACCTCCTTTGTCTCTACCAACAGCTTCTCAATGATATCACATCATACGATGACAATTTGTAAGGCTTGTTCTGTAAAGTCAAATAGTTACTTCTGCTTCTAAACACTTCAGAGTTGGTATGCTGGACTCCACTACGCCATTATTCTGGCATTAGATTAGCAGAAGTGGGCACTGAGAACAATCTGCAAAGCTCAATTTGCAGACTTAATTGTTTTTCTCTGCAGTGGGTGAGCTTTTGCTTTGGAAAGTGCTCGAGAAGAGGAACGCAAGTTGGCCAATTATTACATTTCCTGGGCGATAATGGTGAGTTTGTTCTTAAGTGGCCGCAATCATCTCCTCGTGGCAGTTTTACCCCCGACACCCTTTTGCTGTCTATTTAGTGCGAATGACTTTATGCAAATGACTAAAACATTATATCATAGCATTTAGCTAAAATGGTGCTTAAACCTTTTTTTTTTCCAAACAGTACTCAGTTGCGCTCTCCTAATTAATGTTGTTGTTTTGGTTTTAGCGAATAAATTAATTATGACTGAGCTCCTGGGAAATTTAGATTCCCTGTTTCCACTTGAGCTATTCAGATGTAATGCTGCCTTTTTTCCTGAGAACCACAGAGTCAAGTACTGTAAAAATTGTCATTTTAATCGCACATTATTACCCTTGGTAACGCTTGGGGTTTTATGAAAAGCACGCTTATGTCACAAAATCTTCACGTATTCAAAGGGAAAACATTCTCACAGACTAATGGGCACATCTGTGCTGACATACTTAATGTTTTTTCAGCACTTTCAGTTGATGGTTAGTGTTGAGTATGGAGCTCATTGTGATGTTAAGACAGTGAGCAAACAGTTTATATTTCAGATTAAAATAAATGTATGACCAATCAAAACACAAAGTATATGTCATTAAGTTTAAGAGATTCTCCTATTCTTACCAAGTGAAAGTGCTCTTATTTTGAAAATTAGAGCAAATATGTATTCCAGCTTCCTTCACATCTCTCTGTTTTAACCACTGTTCTTCATTTCTCTTCTTGTCTTTATTTAGTGTTTTTTCAAACTGTTTTCTTGTTGCTCAGAGTCAGTTGTTAGTTTGTGTATGTGCACTGGAGTGAAGCCCAGATGTTCTGCTCTGATTGGTTGTTTCTGATTTGGACATGGTGCATTCTTGAATTTCTTAAATTGACAGCAGGTGGAGGTAGACGACGAGGTGCACGTGAAAGGTAGGCAGAGGTAAATTTGCTCTAAACAACAACTACAAGCATTGCTTGAGTTTTGACCCCTTCAGACATTTTTCCCCACCACAGCAGGAAGCTGCCTTCATCGGAGGAAAAAAAAAGAAAAGAAAAAGCTAGAAGCTAGAAACTCAAAGTATGCTGTAAACGAAATTGGGAAGTCAGTGGTGCATTTGGCAGCTAAAGAGGCAAATATTTCCCTCAGGAGTGGCTGCGGAGCCAAACAGAGCAGAGAGGGGGGTCAGGTCACTGAAAACACGACGGATAAATGTTAATGCTGCTTCGTGTCTGCTTCTTTTGTAAATAAGAAACCGCTTTCTAATAAGTTGTTTGTTGAACTTAAAAAGAATTAAATTGTCAGTGTTTTGGTCAGTTATTTTCCCTGCTCTCAATGGCTAAAAAGTTTAAACAAGGCTGATTTTCATAGTATCTGGATATAATGCAATCTTAAACAATGGACTATTTGATAGAACAGTTTTTTCAACATGTACGAGCTGTGCATGCTCTTCCAGAACCACATTGAAGTACTTGAAATAATTAGACAATATAAGTTTGTTTTATACTTACATTTACTCTCCAGTCGCTCGATGTTGATCAACTATTTCTTGCATCTACAAGCAACCCTGACTGATTGGTGACACCGTGTTGTAGAGGCTGACATCTGATTGGTCGACATGTGATCAGGTTGCAATACAGGAGCAGCAACTCAGCATTTTTTCCCCAAAGGTCATTGTATTGTCCTCGCTGTTGGCACAGACTTTGCTAATGTATATTGCACTTAGGCTTGGCCACGCGTGCGCATGTATGAGCGGCGCAGAAAGAAAAATGGTCTTGGATCATTTCCAGGTGGCTATGACTCTGAATTACCTCTCAGGGCCTAAAAGGATTCAGCAACCCGTTCTTGTTAAAAGTACACCTGCAGATGCTTTGCTAATTCAGTTTGTAATTGATTCTTTGACATGCCTGCGTGGATAAGGACCGCTCTCCTTGTTGCTAACAGCTGTCACGTTGCGCAAGTCTTTTGTCAGTGCTTCTTCTTTCTTTTTTTTTTTTTTAATATAATCTAGATCACTGCTTAACAAGGATGCCTTGTTCACATTCAGAACGTCTCGTTAAAGGAGTGCACCACTTCCATGCACTTGACGACTCGCGTTCTATTTTCGATGTAGATTTAATTGCTTTATGCGCTTGTTCCCTTGAAGTGCCCGCGGTGCCACGGATGGACATGATACAGTGATCTCGCAGAGGTAAACACCATCAGATCGGGTGCAGCTTAAGTGCCCCCCAAAACAATTTAGAAGACGAAGAAGTAGAGAGCAATCTTAGCATCTCAGTGCAGATGATTTGCAGTACCATAGTAACTCCATCTCAATCCCATCTGAATAAATCTATAACAGACCATTCATGAAAATGGGAAGCCCTCTATTAAAGCCATTTGACAAAGTGGATGCTTGCCTGAATTCATTAATGCCAGGGGCTGTTCCTTAAGAATACTGATGAACTCTGACTTAATGTTTGGACTTTGCCAGAGACAACCACAGTTATATTTTCAGTAAGAGTTATTGCAATTTATCACTTGCCGAAAATGTGTTTATTACAAACAAATGTACCTTTTTGCGTCATTTGAATAATGTCCTTGTTTTGTTCACTGATAAACTGCGGCAGCTTTCGGTGTTCTGGGCCTTTATCACCAGTAATGTGGGACAAGAGGGACACAGGGAGCTCTTAAAATACGACGAGTATTATTTTAAACCTGACATTGTTGGTATTGACCACCAGCCCTGCGTGGCGGCTTTAACTGTTTCCAAACATCTTTTATACCTCTGCGAGAGCTGTCAGGAGTGTATGTGTGTGTGTGTGTGTGTGTGTGTGTGTGTGTGGCCTTCAGTGTCTGTTTCCTCCCCGGGTGCTCGTGTGACTCCCTCGCCGGAGCAGTGAATTAATCTGTTGGTAGTGAATCATCACGTTGGTGCTCCTTGGCATTGGTTCGCTCTAATATCTAGTTCAACATAGGTTGGCTGACGGCAAGAGATATGCTAATTCAATACCCTTTTTTTTCCCTCCACATCATAAATAAAAGCCTCTTTCAAGCCTGGATTTGTGGAAACTTTGCTGCTATTCCATGCGATAGTTTCTTTGATTTTGCAAGCATCCACCTCAAACATTTCTGCGTTGGATGTGAGGGACAGCGTGCGGCATCCAGCGCACGCAAAACCTCAGATGACTAACCAAGCCAAGCCTTAATGTTATCTGGCACGACCAAACCATATTTCCCGTGTCTTTTATGATGGATGCCAGATTTCTGCTCATCTACTTAATAAATGAAAGCATAAGAAAGAGAGTTGCGGAGGATGATTATTTTGGGGTGCCTTTATAGCTCCAGCCCCTTCACGCCGCCTGCGTGGTGTGATTTGTAGAGAGATTGAAATGAGGCTGGCTGGTCGAGCAGAGGCCCGCTCTTGATTTACACACACAGTTAAATCACACAGACAGCTGGCTGCCGGCGCTGCCCACCACCCCGCCTCAGACACAGATCTATCTCAGGAGCTCCTCCAGATTCAGAACCTTATGGCAGCTATAACACACAGCCCAGCGCCGAGTCTCCCAACTCCAGCCTGCTGTTGACAATGTTGGATGCAGCGAGTGCCAGTAAATGATTTCTGGCCCAGGATTACTCGAGAGGATATTGGACCAAACCTCAGAAAGACAGGGAGAATTGGTGACAAAGAAAGCGGAGAGGTACAGAAGGACCTGCTGGTCAGGTGGCCATTGTTTGTGGTGGGGTGGATAAATATCCATGACTGAGAGCACAAAGACCCTCTGCAGTCCCGTCTCTCTGAGGAATATGGATGCCTTTCTTTCAGTGCGGGGGAAAACAATTATTTGTTTGAATGGACCTGCACTTTGTGTCTGCGTGTGCGAATTTGAATAGAGAATGCAGCCAAGTCCCCGAAGAGAACACTTCAAAACAGTAGATTTTCACATAAAATCACAAAGAAAATCCTTTAATGCAGTTCCATTGCGTTGCAAACTCACGCATAGCATTGCAGTGCTGAATTTACACTGATAATCTGAACACTAAGAGACACTTCCTCAATCAGCTCGTTCACAAAGTTCTTCATACCAAGCCAGATGAAGACACCAGCAAGAGATTTCAGTCACACTTTAAAGAATCAGGACACTGCATGAGACAATACCGTGTAGTTAACAACCACATCAATGTCAGTGATAATGACTTGTATACACAAAAGAGTCGGGGTGACTCAACTCATTAAATTGCAATTTGGCATAGAACACACAACCCATTAATTTCACCGTGCACACCGCCACACAACACAAGATTAGCTTTTCAATTATTCCTATTTCATTCAAATTGTGAAACCTGTTAGTTTTTGGTGCCAAAACACTTCATTTCACAACCGCTCCTCATGTCCAGAAACAGCAAGGCAGGAGGAGAGACTTTTCAGATTGAATTCATCATGATTAATCCCGCCCGAAGAATTTTTCCAAAGCGGCATCTCAAAAGTAGCACTGAGCGTTGAACTTTCTCGACTCTTGCATGTAAAATGGACCATTACGGTCACAGTCATCTTCGAGTCTTCCCCACAAAATTGTTAAGTTGCATTAGCACCATTTTCTCACTGTTTAATCTGTAATTGCTTTACAATGTGGCCGCATTGATAACAGTGTAATTTTTGCCCTTTAATTGTTGTGCTCTTACTGTGAAGCTGGAAGAAAAAACTGTTTTTTAATGAGACAGAACGTGCTCGAAAATGGAAAAGTATCAATAACCGCATATTATAATATTCATCTTTTCCAGAAGTTAAATTATGTGCAGCACATTTGGCTTCTCTAATTACTTTGAGTATTATTCAACGCTATTGTCTTTTCCCTTATATTTGAACAGATTTTCTCTCTTTTAATTTCATGAGCTGTATGGATATAAAACTGTTCAAAGCAAATCTCACCACGCTGAATCCTGACTTCATCATTAAGATACCATGCTGAGTGATCAAGTGTTGCACCTCACAGAGAAATAGGTCATCCATAGGGTGCAGGTAGAAAAGGAGCTCAGCCTCCCATTGAAATTCCCACCAGCAGCACACACTTGTTTTCCTGCCAGCATTGCTTACTGGGGCTGTCGTCACTGCAACAACAAAGCCTCCCTTCCACGTTACGCTGCCGTGAAAAAAAAGCCCTTATTTACCAGATACCATATTGAGATCACTCAGAGCTCACTTTACACACATAATCACCAGCTGAGCGCCGAGCAGGAAGCAAGTACCCGCGCTGGATCCAACGTTGACATCCAAACATAGCGTTGCATCTCCTCTGCCAGCGCGATTCATTCAGCGCTTTATCCAAAGTGTTCTGGCCTTTGACACGGGCTGAAGAATTATATATTTGACACAAGCCTCAATCTGGACAATGATCTGTCACATCAAGGTTCATTTCTCATATCTGAAATGTTGCAGCCAACCCCTTTTTTAATACAGGCTTAGTGTCATGGTGGCTTATTACCTTATGTGCTGCATGGTTGGCATGAAGTACCTGCTGGCAGGCGAACTGAGGCTGCTGCTGGGTACTTTTCTGTGCTTAATCTTATTAGTGCAAAAGAAGCCTTTTCTTGAAGCTACTATATATTTCCTAAATAATTCAGTGTCACCCTTGAGTGACAGTATAAGGCCTAATAGATTTTACTGACAATTTAAGGTCGCTGCATGTGTACAGCAACATATTCATGT
>JAOXYL010000039.1:6445665-6457229 GCA_028564955.1 Terapon puta | reverse complement strand
TCTAGCGAGAGGGGTCATTCCTATTCGGCAAGTTTGTGACTCATCCTCCTTCTGTTCCCACCATCCCGGTGGCCACAGTAAAGCTCAGCTCACTGCCTCCATCTCTGCGCGTTTCTCAGGCCGCCTTCTGTGAACACCGGCAACCCCCCCCCCCACTGCCCATCTCCCTCTCCCCCCCACATCCCTCACCGAGCTGCAGGCTGCTCCCTCTCCCTCTATCTCTCCCCAGGCCGTCCCAGCTCTCTCCGGAGGGCACTTTATCTATACCGCCCTGGCAGTCTGGCAGTATATATTACAGCCATTTACAGCCAGCTGATACACCTCTCACCTCACATTAATAAAGTTGCACTAATGATCAGCAGCCTCCCACCACATCTCTTTTTAACGAGGGCCAAAAACTGTCTGCATCATCAAAAGCCCCCCCCCCTCGCCGAGTCTGTTGAAAGTTTACAGATGTTTGCACAACTGTAAATAACTTTGTTCTAACAGTTATTCTATGAAGTCAGCTTCGAGGCTTAGTTGAGAGACCACGTGATCAATGCCGCTCTCCTTCCTGTTGCAATATGTCATTCTATGCTTCTTCTTATATTCTGAAAAATGAAAACAACGGGAAAATTTTATTTTTTTTACATTTTCCTGGAATTTTAATTTACAATTTCCTTACTCATCGTTTAGTATTTATCATCACAGAAATGTTGAATTTTGTTAATAATGTATATTTATTCAACAGTTGAGTTGTAGCTCATGTAGATGAAGCTGTTTCTGCCTCATTCAGCAGTTCAAACAAAAAGTAATGTTGGAATAAGGGGATAAATGTATGTTTTGGGATTCACTCTCTTGTGTTTTCTCATCTTTCATATGGTTTTTCTCTAACCTTTTGTGCCTTTTGTTTATAATTGCTGCTTGTTTATATATGCAGTATTTTTATGCCATGTATCTCAGATAGACCAAATTGCTCTTTTGAGACTGGTAAAAAGAATAACCCACATGCACTGACACAGTAGTGCAGTTTGAAACTTGATGGCTTGAGTCTCTAACCGGTACTGTCACAGACTGGAGAAAATAGAAACATAAAAGGTGTGACACTACGATGATAAAAGTTGAATAATGGGCCGGGAATAATTTGCAGGTTTTTCTCATGACAAGATTAATCAGGCTCATCAGTTCAAACTGACTGGCTTCGTCAGTTTGTCAAACAGTGCTCTCATCACACACAGGCTGACGGGTGCTGTCAGTGTCCCTGAGCTCTGCAACTGCAGCAGCTAATGTTTCATGATGGAAACATGGCAGGAAGTATTTGAGGTACAACGATACTGAGCTATGGTGCTGTTTTGTAAAGTCTGTTAATTAAGGTCAAATATAATAATTACATTCTTTGCTTTAAAAAATAATTTCAAGGGAGTTTTTAAATGCATTTTCTTATTTTTCACAATTGAGAGAAAGAAAAACATAGTTGGGTATGGATCAGATAATGCTCCTTTTCTCTCTTGCCTCTGAGTGGGCATGTTTAGGTGCAGAGATGATGAAAAAGCAACTCAAGCAATTGAAAGAAGGTTGCTCAAAAACCAAGGACAGAGCTAGACTTAGCCAACCTAACTTAATGAAGCCTTTGTAGTAACAGTGGATCCATCCACTTTTATACAATAGCCTCAGCAGGTTAAGTACCAGCCGTAAGACTGCAGAACACCTGTCTGTTTAAGCACGTACAAACACAGTTAGTGTTTTACAAGAACTTACTCCTCAAGATTTCAGACCAAATTTTTCCCTGACACAAAGGAAAGAAGGACAGTCACAGCGCACAAACAGCAAACCAATCCTCACTGTGATTGTCCTTTTATACTAAAGCCATTACATGCTATTAAAAGCAATTTGAGAATTAAATGCTAAAACACACAGGGGTTTTAACAAAATTCAACAAAACACCCATTTTCATTTGCTCTATTATTTCTTAAATCCCTTCCACAAATCACAGGCTCTTGGGTGGAGGAGGCATCACCGTATAATTGTGGATTAATTGGGGAGGACCGGCCCCACGAGAGTTGGAAATCAGTTTCTGGTTGAAGAGAAACATCGGGCTAAGGCAGTCTCAATTACTGTTCCCGACTCGCGCAAGCAACAATACTGGAGGCCAAGCAACCGGCCCCTTCGAAAGGCAACATTTTGAATGGGCACTGCAGCAGTTCACTCTAATAAGGCCACGATTTCATATAGCTTATCAAACCTTTGTAAGAAAAAAAAAAAACCTGCAGACTTTAAAAATGAGAAATGGTCTTTCATAGTTCACACAGCGCGGTGGAAATTAAGGGCATGGACTTGAGGTGCAGTCCAATATTCACTGACCTTTTAGATCTGTTTTGGTCCTCATATCTAGAAATATCTGGGTGTTTGGAAGTTGGACTTTCTTTGCCAGCCGCCAGTTTGCGTCAGCTGTTTTGTTTTGACAAGTTGCACATACTCAAGTGGTTCTCTTATCTGAACTGTTTAATGGAAACAGCCTGTAGTGTTTGATGACTCACTGGCTGCGCAGGCCAAGAGAATAAAAAGACAAGACATTGTCTAAAATGTCTGCAGAGTGGATGGTTATCAGGTCTTAACACAGCCGACATTCTGACATGAAAAGCACAGATGTAACTGAGCATTCACTGATAAGTCGATTAAGCCATTCACAACGCACATCTGATGGAACGGATACTTTTCTATTTTAACATTTTGCTGCCCAAATTTAGAGGAAGAACATAATGAAGAACAATAAACATTTTGATGGCATCTTCAGTGGGGATGTTTTTTAAAGAAATCATTTTATATAACATAGTTCCACTGACGATATTTTGACTTATCATAGTGGGAAAGGCAGAGGTCCAACTACTGTATTAACAATGACTCTGTATAATTTCTGTTTTGCTTTTATGTGTGCTTTCAACAGCGTAAAAATCACAAAAATGTTTTGCGCCGGGCTGAGATGGAATAGCTGCTGTGTTGACAAAAGCTAACTGCACCAGAGGGCTTTGGAAAGAGGCTTGGCAAATAAATTGTGTCGTACATGAAGCTTATGCGACTTAAACATCTGCTGAAGCTTCTGCTCCTTTTCAGAAAATCAGTTTGGTCTTTTTGTCTTTGACCATTAACTGTCTCACTCAATAGCTTCTTTTAAAGAGGTCAGTGATATTTGTCTTTAGTTTGCCTCAGTCAAATCCCAGTGCGCAACATGCTTGTGTTAAGAACCGGAGATGGACCGAACGTCAGCGAAAATATTTGCTGACGTTTTTAAATGACAGCATGTTTATTGGAGAGGATATTAATATGGAGATTCATTCAGGGTGTTCACACATGTAATTAGGTTTTTCCTCAAAGGAGTTCAGATGTCTGCCATAAGGTGCTTTATGACTAGTGATACATGGACATTAGCTCAGTCTACATAGCATGTGGACCTAGATACTAAAGTACAAATAAACGTTTTGAACCAAAAAAAAAAAATTCACCTATTTTAAATGCATTTTAATGCTCAGCCCTCTCTGTATCATAGAACTTTTCACTTTTGTTAAACATCTCTCTCTCCTCCTCTCCTCAATCATTCAAGATCGCGTGAGATTAACATCTGATGTGACTAAAACATTCAGCCCATACTTGGCCAGATGCTCAGTGACTTTTTTTTTAACATTCTTAAAAGCACCACATCACTTAACAGTAAAAATTTACTTTAACTGAGCACATCATCAGACATTTTTAGGAGGCAGATAATAGCCACTGCACAGCACAGTGTCAGCTCTTTTTACCAGGAGGCCTCAGTATTCATCGTAAGGGGTATCCCACCTCTTTTTTGAGGCTCCATTTAATCTTCCAGGACCCAGCTGAGAACTGCCCCCAACCAACAATGAATGCTTAGTCATAATTGTCTGGCTGTAGCTACTGTCACGCCAGCGGCATGCTGTAGAAAAATTATAATGTTGTGAGTTGCCTCATTAGAATGAAAAATAGCACAGTCGCATCACACACTGGTCCTTGCCAGTGCAAAAACAAGTTTGCAGATGTTAGTCAGTGACCAACATACTAGCAAACATGAGAAAATATGCACCATAACACATCTCAAACTAAGCACCGAAGCACTACCCCAGCTGAAGTCAGTGTATCGTCTCTGTTTGCTGGCTTTCCAGTGAAATCCAGGACATCTTGGACTGCAATCTATTTGCCATGAGCTAGTTTGTGGGCATGCAGCACAGGGAGGTCATGGCAACAATGGCGGACAGGGGTAAGAAATCATTGCGTTTCTCTTCAGGTGTGCCCACACTCACCATCTGTTTCATTAATGCCGGTGGTGGCTTTTTTGATGGCAGTTGCCTCAGCCTTGGGCTAGATGCCGTTTCAAGGTAGACAGCTCATCAAATTGAGTGGCAGGTGTTGTAGAGAGGACTTGGTCAAGTGCAGGAGGTGGAACTGACAGTATGGTGCCTGCCATGAGGTGAGATGTTTTATTCCCTTGCTTTAAGATACCAGGGGAAAGCTGTTTATAGCCTCTTTATATGATTTATTTATACCTTTAAGTCAATATAAATGGAAACACAGTCACAGATATGTGTAGTGATGAGTGTTCCCTTTAGCAATAGGTATTACACAGAGCAAATACTCTTTTAGGTCTTTAGAGACCTAACTTATACTTTTACATATAAATGGGTGCCTAAGAAAGAGCCATGTAAGCAAAAGACAGAATCATAAACTATTTGAATTTTTTATAGGTCAACAACGGCTAATATAAAACTTGCAGAATTGCTTGGATAAAAATGCTAAATCTCCAGAAACTGCCAGCAAGTTTAAATATTGAAACACCTCTCCATAATTCACATTTACATTCAACACTCCAGAGCGCTCGGAGCGGCCGACTCTCATCTCCAACACCTGGGTCCCCTGTTGGGTTGACTGAAAGTTGCTGGCGGTCCAGCAGAGTGACCTGATTATTGGGGAGATCATACTGTAGCTGCGAGTCGCAGGCTTGATCCTCTGCCGAGTTCACACTTCACAGCTGTTGTTAATCCTCGACGAACTGTGCATGAGCAAGATAGCGAGACCTTCCCTGTTAGAGGGCTGCACGAATAGCTGCTCGGGTCTCCTTTCATAAAATGCATATATGCGTGTCTGAGGGGTATATGTGAGAGTAAGTGCATTTTAATTACACTGGCTGTGATTTGGTGATTGAGTGTGCTCGAGAAAAAAAAAGAAAAAAAAAAAGATAAGTTGCACAAGTGTTTTGACCGAGGAGCAGATAATTGCGACTGTTCAGCAAAATTGTTCAAGGATGTTAAATGTTGCCCGGAGCTAATGTGCACACCCTTTGAAAATCTGTGTACGTATAGTATGTTTAGTGGGAATTAGATGAGTCTCAAGCTCTGCAGAGAAACTTTATGACCTTTCTGTGTTTTGCTCACGTGCACAGCATCTGAATTTCGGATTAAAGCATTCATTATCGTGTGAACTGACCGCGCCACTGTTGTAAAAATGCACAGTGCTTTAAGTTACGGCATGACAGAACAGCATTAAATATCCTCAGTGCCGCGGAAATGCACACTTTCCCTTGCTTCATCTAAAAAAAAAAAAAGAAACTCTGTTGGTATTTGTTTTTAGAGAGTGCTCTTTTTAAATCTAATATCAGTTACCAGCCAGACAAGAAAATCGATACCTGATGAGCATTAATTTTCTGTACTGGTTTGTTCTCCTCGTGCTCTAACATGCCTTCCATGAAAAATACATTTGTTTCCCAGCTCTGTTGCCATGCGAGACTGCCGAAGGTCGAGCTGTGAATTTACTGCAGCCGTTTGTCTTGCTTGCTTGGCACAGGCCGCTTTGTCAGTGTTAATGTGGTAAGTGTGGAGGGGCATCCAACAGCCTTCCCAGTTTATTAACATTCGAGGGTGCAAAGCAAAAAAACATGGTCATCTGGATGAATGCAACATTCATTCAGGACCTGGCAGCGCAGTACGGGTAGGTGGGTGGATTCGGGTGGGTTGGGTTGGGTAACTGCCCATAGGAACACTTGTGGCTTCCTGATGAGCGCATCGTCTTTTTTGCTCTGAAAAGTGTTTGTACATTACAGCAACATCCTGATATGAGCACTAGTTGTAGGCTGATTTCCTTTGCTGTAAATTCAGCCAAATGTAGATGAATGGTGGTGCCATTTTCTATATTTTTTTCCTTCACGTTAACATCAGATAAAGCAATAGTAGGGCAACAGATATAGTGCTCTGCCTGATATTGTGCTTCATATAACAGACCAAAGAATTAACATGCTGTTCAGCAAGTAAAAGCTTTTGGATCGAAAAAAGTGATTTGATTATGGCAAATTGATGACACTCATGGCAAAACCCAGCATCCAGGAAACACATAACTTCAAACGCCAATGCACAGTTTTGTTTGTGCCTGTTTTTGCAATATGTTTATGTAAAGTAACCGTGCTACAAAGCCCACATTTACACAAGAGTTGGGATAAGCGAGGATGTACTTTGCAGGGCGTCGCAGTGGCTCGGTTGTCACATCACAGCGCGAGGGACCTGGGTTTGAATCTTAGCATTAGTTTGCATAATGTGCTGCTCGCGTTCCCCGTTTCCAATACATGTTTCCTTCTGCACGCAGTCAAAATGCTATGCGCAAAAGAGAGACTCAGATCATGTGGAAAAAGAGCGTGTTTTGTGTGTTTTATTACGCCGCAGTGCTGACCTATCCAGGGTGTTTCTCTACCCTCCATGCATTGCATGCTGGGATTGATGTAAGCCTTTTTTGATCCCTAACCCCGAATGGGAATCTGTGTATCTGAGTGTATTTTGCAATTGGGCAGCAATAGTCATGTTCCTTATATAAAGCAAGCACTGCTGGTTAAAAGGAAAAAAAAGTTCTTGCTCACATTTTCTGCACTTAACAGCAGCTCGCATAGTTCAAATACATGAACATCTTACTGTCTTTCTGATTTTTAAAGGGAGGAAGATTTTTCTTTAGATTGACCTGCTCTGTTACACACACAGGGTCAAGGTTTGATGATCTAGTAAGTTTTAATACATTTTGTAAGATCTATACTTCAGTACAGTGCACACTAACCGAACTTCTATGCAGCTAATTTCAGCAGAAACCTTTCCCCTTTCTTCATCACACTAACTGAATTCATCATTTTGAACATTCAGCATAACCCATAAGGACTGATGATTTCCTTTCATTGCTACAATTCTTTAACCCGATACAATCCAATAGTGTATTATAGTGTCTAAATTGCTGATGTTGTAACTTTACAAGCCTTTGACACAGACAATGCTGGCTGCAGCAGTCTTAATGGGATAGCCCGGTTTGTGCCACAGTGAGCTGCCACCTTCCGGAGGCTGTGCTGGCACAGACGAGAATGTTGGACCAGCTTCTGCACTCTAAGGGTTTTAACAAACATGGACAGGAAGGCTGCTTTAAATTATGCAAGCAGTCACTGGTGAGAGAGATTCTGCAAAGAAAAGTAACCTGAGTACATCAGAGGGAACCTGTTGAAAGAATGTATTTAATCTTTTTTATGTGGTACCTGAGCCAGAATCATCATTTGGTTTTTTTTGCACTGCATCATGTCATAACAACTGACCTCAGTGTTCAATTTGTTTTTGCATGTCCGCCCGTGTTATTGGCCCACCCTGTAAAAATCCTCCTTTGAGCATTTCTCAGTAGATTTTCTTCTTTTCTAGCCTTTTTTTCTTTTCAGAAAAACTAAAGACGTCCAGCTCTGACTCAACTGGTGGTGATGGAGGGAAAAAAAGACAGAAAGAGATTTGTCATATTAGACGGCGTCATGTTTTCTTGCGTGGCCGCTGTTTGGATTCACATCACTGGACCAAAGTATCCATTTTGTCCTTTTGTGTGAAGAACAAAATGACAGCGCTTATAAAGATCTGCCACTGCCACTAAGCACAAGCACAGATAGTCAGCCAGCGCCTGAGGAGTATATTAAACAGGTTTCCTTATTTGGGAATCATTTATCCATCTGCAGTGTTGCCCCTCGGCTGTGTATTCTGTCCTACGACTACAGCAGCATCGTTGCCCTTTGCAGTGATCAAACTCCTCATATCTGCACAGAGAATTTATTTCAAATCGTCCCCCGCTCGCTCAAAATAGGCAGCCTGAAATGTAACGATCACTCTCAAGATGAATGGCATTGCAAAGGCACCACTCCAGCAATTAAGCAGCCTCTAATTGGAGATTGAACCGAAGCGAAAAGAATCATTGTCTATTTTCTTTTGTAACCCAGGTTAATTAAAGAACATTTGCTGAATTTTAATTAAAAAGTGAAACATACTTAATTGGTCCTGTAACTTTGAATGATCTCATGAAAACACTCCTTTATGGCCAGTGAAGGAGCAGGAGAGCCGTTATCTTGTACACAATACTTTATCAAAGAATCACATATAAAAACATACTTCTTTCAAGAGAAGGCTTTAACTGTTGTTTTCTCCGATCGGTCGCTCCCCCTGACTTTGACTAGTTAAAACCCTCGACTACTAAGAACATTCGAGCAACAGAAATACACACCACAGCACACAGACCCTTAAGTTTAAGATTAGAATGCAACACACACAATTCAAAAATATATCCTCTAATCTTGCAGTAGTTGCCTTTTTTTTTCTTTTGTACAATTAGAAAAAATACACAGTTAACTGAATTCATTGAATGGAGGGGGAAATGCTTTGACAAAGTCACAAGTGATGCTGTATTTTGCACCATGACAGCTTCCGGATACAGCACTGCTCTATCCTCGCTAACTGTCTGCAGTGTCCTGTGTGCCATTAAGCATCAGCGGAGGTGGCGTTCCCCTGCGCGCGCTCGCATGAGTGTTCACATGCCCTAAAAGGTGTGGAACATTGTGCCCTGCCGGCGTCCTGAGGCTCATATATATTCATATCGACATTTCCAGGATTCACCTCACCATTCTGTCATGTGTGTTCGCACGTCGTCACCTCGGGGAGGGGCGTCTGGTCCTGCATGACCACTTGGGGCGGGGTGGGGGCAGGGCGCGCGTGGGCCACCGAGTTTTTCTGCAGCTCCACCCCGAAGGCAGGGGAGGCGTTCTGCAACTGTCTCCTGTACTGCACGAAGCTGCAGGTCTTTAGGATGATGGCCAGGACGTTCTTTCCTATCAGGATGCCGGACACCCTGGCGTCCCTGTACAGGATCATGTTCCCCCCGCGGATGAAGAGCGTGATGATGTTGATGGTCACGAGGCTGAGGATTGGGTACAGGAGCATCTTGTGGGGCACGATGTTGATGCCCTGCATGCTGATCTCGCTCAGGGACACGCAGGGCAGCACGAGCAGCAGGATGTAGCAGTAGAAGAACATCAGGCCCTCCGCCCACAAGGGAAGGCCCTTCTTCTGAGGCTCCCACAGGTTGGCCTGGATGTCCAGTATGTCCAGCAAGTCCACCACCACCCAGAAGAGGCGATTGCGGATCTCCTCTCGCTTCTTGAAGGCGCGAACGTACTCCATGTGGTCGATCGCGACCAGCACTACAAACAGCACCGGGATGCAGATGGACAGCAGCAACGTCAGCGCTTTCCTGGCCAGCGCGTCCAGGCTCTTCCTGTCCGCCTTGTAGTTCTGATACACAAAGTAGACCTTGATCTCCAGCACAAAGATGTAGAGGAACCAGAGGATCATGGCGTAGCCTCGTTTGGCCGTGCGCACCTCGGCGCCCACCCACACCGCCACGTAGCGCAAGACGATTAGGAAGCAGATGTCTCCCACCATCACCATGATGCAGATGCCAATCTTGCGTGGTCCGTGGTTCTGCTCTACCAGGTAGGCATCAATCAGCGCCATGCTGCTCATGATCAGGATGGTGGAAAGGCACACGTGGGGCTTGTTGGTGGGGGGTGGAGGCACCATCCTTGCCGGGGTGATAAGAGGAGGAGGAGGAGGAGGAGGAGAAGGAGGAGGAGTGTTGTTGAAGAGGGAGTGCAGAGGGTGCTCAGTTTGTCCAGTGGGGAGGCAGATCAGATAGTGCTGCTAGACAGCGGTGTTCCCCTCCATTGCTTCTGCCTTGGCCAGAATCCAAGATGCATTAATAGGATTCACACAGATCACTTCAATCAATCTTCGCTCGTGCCCAAGCCACCTGCTGGGTAGACAGTACCCCTCATTTAGTAAATTATGTTCATTGGCAAATGGTCTGTAAACATACAGGTTCTCTCTTGCAAAATTTAATAAATCTCAGGGTGTGTGTTTACACCCTGATAATCATTCATTACACACAACACAGCAGTTTTAATCAGTGAGTCCCATTTTCTGTCATTAAAAGAGGAAAAAGGCGATGTGCTGTGTTCTCATTACAGACTCGCTCCAGACACCCTTGTTTTCATACAAGCTTAAACCTTCAGAGATAAAAATCCGGCTGAATACTCACTTGTGTCCCTCTCTGTACTTTATCCTAATGACTGGCAGCGAGCGATCATCCATGAGACTGCGCTGGGAGACCACAAAGCCCAACTGTAATCCACAGGAGGAGAGAGGAGAAAACGCAAGGGATCCTCTCCTTCTCTGACAGACGTAAATCCACCAGTCATGGATATATTTCTCTCCTTTTTTTTCCCACCCTCTTTTTTTTCCTCTCTCTCTCTCTCTCTCTCTTTCTCTCTCAAGCAAAAGAGAAATCCCAAAATATTGCCGTCATAATCCACTTACAGCTCAGACTGAATCAGGACGAGGCATCTTAATGGTCACAAAGACCGCTCTCGATTCCTGCAACTAAGAATGGAGGTTATTTTGTGTTGTGCTTAGATAAGAGGGTTTAAAACCTCCAGACTGCTCCAGAAAAAAAAAAAAAAAAAAAAAAGAAAGTTATTCTTGGTGGGGAGAAAGAAAAAAAATCTCTGCAGTAAGTCCTGCTTAAAAGGCAATTTCCTCTCCAGAAGTTTTCCTCCCCATCATCATCCACCACCCTCCGCGGAGCGCCTGTTTCCCTGCGCGTGTCTCAGAGGACGGAGGCTCGGAGTGAGTCTCCTGAACGCAGCATGTGACTGAGCGTCCTTCCCGGCTCAGCTGTGTGCGTGCATGTGTGTGTTTTCCCCCCTCTCTCTCTGTGTGTGTGTGTGTGTGCAGGTTTCAGCTGTCTCCACGCTTCGTTGTCGCTGTAAAATGCTTCCCCCCTTTCCCCTTTCCTCCCTCCCTCCCTCCGCCCCCCTACGGCGAGGTCCTGGCTGCTGTCTCCCCCGCCTCGAGCAGCTTTTTTTTTTTTTTTTTTTTGCCAGGGACACCGGGATCAGCAGCGCCGGCGGGCTCTCTCTCTCTCTCTCTCTCCCCCTGTCTCCGCTCACAGAGTCTCTCTTCTGCTCCAGCTCCACCAGCGCCGCTCCGCCGCCGCCTGCCTCACTCTGCTCCTCTCTGCTCCTCTCTGCTCAAGTCGGAGGGATGATGCTCCTCTGGCGCGTTCAAGGCGCACTCCTGGGAGCCCCTCTCTCTCTCTCTCTCTCTCTCTCTCTCAGCTCCCCCCCTCTCTCTTCCTTCTCCCTCTTCTGTTTAAGTGAAGGCACTTGCTGTGTGGAGGTGACGCTCAGCAGACCA
>JAOXYL010000039.1:6430143-6445565 GCA_028564955.1 Terapon puta | reverse complement strand
CCCCCCCTCTCTCTTCCTTCTCCCTCTTCTGTTTAAGTGAAGGCACTTGCTGTGTGGAGGTGACGCTCAGCAGACCACAGCTGCAGAGCCAGGGAGGGAGAAAAGAGGTAGAGAGAGAGAGAGAGAGAGAGAGAGAGAGAGAGACAGTACACTTTTCCAGGAGGGTGGAGAAAGGCAAGGGTTGGGGGGGGGCAGCCTTTTGCAGCTCAGCTGAATGCACAACTTCTCCCTCTCTCACCCTGTTTTTCTTTTCCTCTCTCACATCCTTCTCCTCTTTTCACATTGTGTCTTGTGCTGATATCCTATTTTCCCGGGCTGTTTCTTTTTTGGCTCCCAGGAAAAAAAAAAAGAAGGAAAAAAAAGCCCACATTTCCCTCCTCCTTTGAGCAGCCCATTAAGGCGCCATGCTTTTTTTTTTCTCCCCCCTCTCTCCGTCAGGTTCATCGTGCAGAGATGAAAAGTGATCCAGAGAGGAGGGAAAGGTGGTGTCTGTGTATGTGTGTGTGTGTGTGTGTGTGAGGGGGGATGATGCTCTCTAGTATGGGATGTAGAAAGCCAGCTTCCCAGCAGGTTGTGTGTCTGCAGTCTGGGGAGACATGGAGGAGGGGGGGGGGTGCAATGGCTCCTCCTGACAGAGAGCCTTTCTATTGATCTACTGACAGAGCAGTGAATCAGGAGACTGAGATGGGGCCGGAGACCAAAAGAGATGAGGGGTAAAGGGGAGATGTGGAGGAACAGATGTGGGGACAGCGAATGAGAAAAGAAAAGGGTGGTGGTGGGGGGGGTTGAAATGAAATGAGAAGACCAGGTGACATGAAGGGAAGAGAGAAGGAGAGCGCAGGAGATGACTAAATGTCAAGGGAACATTTTTATTCTCTGAGATGTAATAATGCCTGAGCTGGGCGATAATGCGCATGCAAAAATGTCCAAAGGTAGGAAAACGCCGGAGTGTTTGCTCTGCCGCGTGGTATGCTAACACCACTAGCGCTGTTTATCCAGCTGGGCCAATTAGTGATAATCCGCCCTCAGAGGAACCAAACTGCTTTCATTACTACAGTATGAAGCCATTTGCTGCTCACTTCATGAATGGCCGTTATTGAGAAGTCAAAAGTATTGGTTCTCTATGCCGCGTGGCAGCACTTTTCATACGACTGTGTAATGACAACTAAACATAATTGCGATCAATCATGCAGATTTTTTTTTTTTTTTTTTTGCCGCCGTGAATGGATATGGTTGCAGATTTACCAGCTGCAGATCAGCTGACAGCGGCCATTTCGTCTGTTTATGACTTCCATCATGCCTTTATCATATGGAGTCAAATGAAAGAGCCGCTTGGCTTTTCACCAGGCTGCTCTCTTATTGACTATTTCTTCTGGATTTATCGACTGCAATCGAAGCATGACAAGTGGAGTGATGAATTATAGCCTTCTTTGCAAATTGTAAAGTTCCTTCCACAACAATTTTTTTTTTAAACCATTTTGACTGTCGTTATAAAACACACGACAGGCTGCGATTTAATACCGACTGGTGCTGAAATGTTACTGCAACACATTTAACAGACTGTTAGAGTGGGTGGCCCGGCGGTTAGAGAAAGGTCACAGGTCCGAGCCCCGTGACAGACAAGCGTGGCCGTTAGCAGCCTCGCGTCCTTGAGCCCGACACTAAACTGCTACCTGCTTGCTCATTTGCTCAAAGTCACTCTGGGTAACGGCGTCAGCTAAACGCCTGAATTTGTGAATGCAAATGAGAGGCTGGCTCGTCGGTTCCACGGGGGAGCAGCCCTGCGATCGTAATAGTTTCACTCCCCCTAAAATCAGCATGGGAGATTGATGCAGCACCTCAATCATCCACTTTGTTATTCCTCCCACATCTCATCCACTAATCTATAATTTATCTCTTCATTTACATGCCTTTTGTGATATACAATGGAGTCCGAGACTGTGTTAACCTCTCTATTAAAACGGGGCAGTTAACCTGGGCTCGGACTCTGAATCACATCTGCTGAATATCCTCATTTAATACATGCTCGGCGTCCTGCCTTTTGTCTTCCTTCGCATCGTGTATATAATTCATGAGAGTAGATGAAATCACATCACTGTCTCTTAAAGGTATTGCCTCTTTTAGGTGACGCTGATTTATGCACAGGTTTATAGTTTTTTTTTTTTTTTTTACAGTTAGCCGGGGTCAAAGTTCTGCATCCTGATTAATGTAATTATGCTGTTATACCAACACAAGGCCTCATTTTATGATTTATGAGATTTCCGCCACCTGAAGTACATCCAGGAGTCTCGTCTGTCCTCCTCTGCCCTCTCTCCTCCGTCCATCAGGCTCGGGCTCCTACAGAGGACTGTCCTTGGCTCCTGGACAGGGACACTGCATCATCGCCGCTCAGCTCCAGGCAGGCTAACACACAACAGATCGGTGGATGATAAAGAACCACCGGCCCCGTTCACTGTAACATAAAGCATCCGCAGAAAACAATCAGAGGACTCCGCGCCACGGAGCGGCTACGCTGTGGCTTTCTCATCCCGCCTTTCAGAGTTGTAGTGAAAGTGGCTCTCTTTTGAAGAAAAAAAAAACACAAATAAATAAATAAATAGGGCGATAACTAAATAAATAAAATGCTCAATTGGATCTCTTCGCCTTTAAATGTGGTATTTGCCTTTATGCAAATATTTGAGCACGCTTTCTCGGAGCACACTCCATTTTCAGAAACGTTCCCTTGACAACCGAGCGCAGCAGCTTGAGAAACATGTTTTCTCATCTTGTCAGAGGAGATATCATGGGAGAAATCCAAGACTGCGAGCTGCACCTTGAACTCAGCTTAAATAAGCATGAAATATGTTTTCTAAACATTGCTTAGGGAGTAAAAAAAAAAAAAAGAGAGAGAGAGAAAAACAAAATACACTTCACCGCCGTGGTGAAAGAATGGGGCTTTCAAGTGCAGTTTCTCCTTTTGCCTGATTGCGATTGCTGGTTCAATCAGTAGCCCATTCTTCCCGTCCCCTTTCGTGGTCTCTGTTTATAGCACCTCCCTGACCGTACATTTTTCCTGTTTTCTCCTGTATAATCAACAGGCAACCTTTGCAGTTTTGCAGAAATCAAATGTCTACGAGGCTTTTAACTGAGTACTACGCCTGTCTTTTACAAATACAAATGCCCTGTATCTTTCTTATGCAATTTTTAAACCCACGATGCACTTTGCCGGCTCTATCCATGTTTATTGCGCCGATGCTCCCCCAGCGGAGCGAGACAGAGAAGGTATTAATGTACACTTAAGTACTGCAGGTAGTGGCATAATTGTGAGGGTATGCATCAGTGAATGAATGGGCTGATTTGATTTCCTTTGTGTTTAGACTGCAGATGATTTACTTAATAGCGAAAGAGTGAAGCCTGATTAATTTTGCCGTGCCACCATGCTAAAATGAAATCCAAAACAAGAACTACCTGCCAACTACAATTATCATGAGACATGTCACTGTGTTTCGAAAGGGAATGCGGGTGAAACGTTTCCACCTGCTTTTGCATCTGATCGGATTTGAGGGTTGAAAAAAAAAAAAAAAAAAAGGCAACGGACACGAACGTGGATTAATTACTTGGGTTTGTCAGCCAGGATTCAGTGTCAGCAAGTTGTGGAAAGATTGGGGAATTTACATCACCAAAGACAATTTGTACATGAAGCATAACAGTGGAAATAGGAAACATAAATCACATTAGGTGTAACCCTGAGTCTGCCATCGATTACCTACAGGAAAACAAATGGGGGCGTTAGAGCCTCCCATCCTTAAACATCCCCATCAGTGTTCTAACCACCAAATGGGAAACATGAAGTGGACAGGCTAAGCTGCTCCCCATGGGGCTATTATCTAATAGACGAGGGGGGCGGGGTGGGCAGACTCACCTCCTCACCCCCCACCAGACACCCATGCTGGTGGCGGTGCGGGGCCATTTCAGCCCCTGCAGCTCTGATACTTAACAATCTGTAGCAAGGAAAGTGAGGGAATGGCAGCGTCTGTGCTGTTATTTGACACGACATCGGGTCAAATGTGAGACAAAGGCTCGCCGACAGCCTTTACGGAGGATTGATGACTACAAAGCAGACCTGGATCTAACGGTATTTGCATTTGATTTGATTTGACCCATGTGGGTGGGCCGCGCAACGGAGAGGAAGGGAACGGTTGCCACATCATTATTACTACAATCAGCCGGGAAATGAGCCTGGCGGACATGTTATCATGCATTTACACATCCACCAGCCCGGCCGCTTCTCCTTCCCGCCACAGAGCAAAACAAGCACGAAGAATTATTTGCGAGCGCGTTTATCGCGTCCCCGTTAAAAGCATCAAACCTAAAGTTCAAGTGATGTTGTTATGTAACATAACGAGGCGGTTCTTATGTCTCTCCAAATGCTACCTTACACAGAAAAGCACAGCGAGTGACAGAGCTTATGATCACCGCTCGTGAGCCCAGATTTGTTTTTATATAAGCCTCCCCCAGTATGAGAACAGGTGGGGGGCCACAGCACTGCAGCGCATCACCATTTACGGCTCATAATACCTTTTAGTCTGAAAAACAGCTTTGGACTTGGGAGATGAAACATGTAAATATCATTTCCCACTGCGGCCCGTCCAGCACAAATAATTAGACATTAGAGGATTTATGTCAGGAGTTTATTCTCCTTTCGCAGTTTGTAGCAGCAATCAGGGAGCTCTTTTTATTAAAAAGGAAAGTAATAAATACCTCCCAGGGACTTTTGTTTTATCCATGTAGGAGGAGTGTAGGTGCTTTATCTAGGGCAGGACTTAGTACTTAGCCAAAAAAAAAAACAAAATCTGCTGACAGTTGTGACAGTAGCATTAAGTTTTATCCGTCCCTGTTAAGGACAAAGCTTATGGTTGCCTATACGTGACAAAATGATCAGTCACATCGCAAACACGAGGGAGCTCAGCCGAGTCCAGCGAAAGTCTTAAGTGAGGAGCTGATGTGTCGCTGTGCAAACCGATACTGCTGTGGTGATGCTTTGTCATTTTTGTCTTGAGAACAAACGGTGTCGTGCCGCCTTTGACTGACTCATCGCAGTACAATCCACTGCTGAGCAGCTGTCGGGGGGTGTGCTGTTTGTAAACCTCCGTGAGCAGCGAGATTTGGGTTGAAAGCTGAAAGTGCATCTTAAAAAACCAGGAAGCTCTGCAGCTGATGAGGTAATTGTCGAGTCGCTGGTAGTGAGCAACCTTCGGCACGCACTAGGCATCTTCATAAACATGCGTCATTTTTTTTTCACAGCATCTTAAATGCTGATGCAACCTTCGGCAAAACACGAATTTGTGATATTATGAATATTGTTGGCTGCCTCCTTTCAACTGCGGGCTTTCGCATTTCTCCCAGTGGCAATTTCCCTTATTTACAGCAAATGCTGAGATGATAGTGGCAGTGGAGTTAGTGTCACTCTGGGATGCTATGTTTTGATGAGCTCATTAAGCAGCACATTTTCCTAAAAGGCTTTCTGTTAACCTGTCTACTCTCCACCCAGACACAGCGAGCACATTCTGATGGACTCTGCCGCTGCGCGCTGAACGATGTTGAGTGACTAAAACCAAATAGACTTGAAGAAATGGTAAAATAAAACTGTGGAGGTTCTACGTCAATATCAATGACTGTGGCACTTTCAATAAAATGAATGAAGTTAGCCCCCAGGTTCCCTCTCTGAAAGTTGGCGCGCTCATGAATCTTCTCTCTGAAAGCAACATGGAGCTGTGGAAGAAAAGGAAAAAAAATCGCTGTATTATGATAAATGTGAAGCTTAACAACAAAACTGTAAGCCAGCGGTGCTCACTGTAGGACAGTGATTTGTCTGCGGCCTTATTGGTTTTGAAATCATTGATGAATTTTCTGTTTGCGCAGGCCTCTCTGTGGTCCCCCTCTCTCTGATTAATTGAATACAGAGCAAGCGTGATGTGTCCATTTACCCATAAAGAATATTTGCATGCTCCCCCGAGGTCGCTTGTGTACACAGAGAGGCATGGCTTTAATTAAACCGCGCGCAATCGTAACTAAAGACGAAGATAAAACGTCGCGCCTCCTCGTCAAGGTCATTTGGAGCTGAAGTCGTTCTCGCAAGCAGCGTTATCACGTATCAGTTGTTTTCTTTCCAGGTTGCTGCATAGTCGTCTTGGATAAATGTTATTTTTTATGCATGCACAAGCCCTGCAGCTGAACGATTGTCCATGAGTTAAAGAGAAAAATGAAGAATTTTGAGAATTGAGGATCAGACAATCAAACCCAAAGAATCAGCCTCATGCAGGCAAATGATGAGCGCCATCCTGCATCATTATATCGCGAGGGGCGACCGCGGACAAGAGGTTATTATAGTGTCCCCCGGAAAAAAAAACGCAGAACGTTCAATTTGTGTGTTTCTTCCTTTTCAAAGCGGTGAGCTGGGCTGCCTCTGGATCCACGTTTTCAGTGGCACATTTCCCAGCTCTCCTCACAGGGGACCCGGCTAATTTGAGGAAGTAGTTTATAAATGGCAAAAAAAACTGCACAGCCCCGGCTCACCTTTCTTCCTGAGGACGACTGCTTAGTTAGCTTAATGAGGCAGGATCGTGTGGGTGCCCGCGCAAGAGTTTGTGTTGTGTTTTGTTTGCCGTGAATGGAGAGGCCACGCTTGATGAGATACACTTCTGCCCGAGTCCACCGGGAGAAAACTTCATCTCGCGCGCTGCTGTTGTTATGAAAGTGTTATCAGCGAGTGGCGGGTATTGTCTCATTCGCATTTCGAACGACTCCGGTTGACTGGAACACAAGATTTTTATCGATACGCAAAGTTCTCGACAATAACTCGACCCGTGCGAGCAAAACACGATGGCAGGATGTGCTTTCCCGTCCTTTGCTTTCCTGTCTCCAGAGCTCTTACAAGACACGGTTCTTGGTAAATGGCTGCGCTAATGTTGCGCCGTGACTGACAGTGCCCATTAATCACTTAGTGTGTGGAGGATACGTTTGTTTTATAATCATTATAGCTTTTACCATTGTACATGTATTCTAAAGTCTGCCCATAGTAGTAATCAGCTGAGGTAGAGGGGGAACATTAGCCGGCTCGTAAATCAACCCTGACTGACTGGAGATAGAGAAATATGTAGACCGTCGAGGTCATCGGGTTTTATGGAGTTGAATTCCTCATTGGGAACAGAGGTTTATTGTGCAGCCGCCGTGAAAAAGTTGATGTCCCCGACCGGCGACCAGCTGAAATTGCTGTGTTCGGTAGTGTTTTTGATGTTTCCGGGTGACTCATTTTAAAATGAGAGCCCTGTAAGAGGGGATTTAATGGCTGCAAACATGATGTAACTGTAGGCGCTACAAAACACGCTAAAAGTTAGAAACAGTGTCGCTCTGGTTCTGGAGTGAAGTTTGTTTTTGGAATAAGAATGACAAGGACAAAGATGAGATTGGACTGCTGACATAAAATAACCACGTTTGACTCCTTAATTTGCATAATTGCGCTTTCATTTTGTATCACTTTAACTTCAACTGTTAAATTCCCCAGTTCACTTTTTTATGGACAGGAACTTTAATTTTTCACCTTAACGTGTTGCATGTTACAAAGTAATGTATTTATGACGTTATGTGTATCCCTTACGCTGTTTCTCTTTTTGGCTTTGGGTTGAGGCTATGGAAGAAAAAGTCCATCCTTCCAAACTATTTATATACAGAGTATTGGTCTTATTGCCTCCTTGTGCACACACCAGTTTAACATGCTGAGAAATCCAAAGCTTGACAGGCCTGCTGTGCCTGGTTGCAGCTGCTAAACTAAGGTAGTGGAGTTTAACAGTCAATTGAAACAGACTTCCAGTTCTCTTCTGACTCTTTTATCTTCTGTCTGCTTTATCTAATATTCAACAAGAACCACCAGCCTTATTAGCAAACATTGTCTCATGCACTGTCTCTGAATCCTGCTAAGATGGGAGAGGCTTTGCTGTCCGGAAATAAAGCTCCATCTCCGTGGCAAAACTCGACCCTTCCCCCTACAGAACATGTGACGCTGGCCGGCATTGACGGGGCTCAAGCTCGTGATTTTTTAAAAACAATAAAGTCATATTTTCACAGTAGGAAGCCAGCTAACTGGGGCAGAGATGCAACCGAAACGCAGCGAGGAGATAATATATCACCGTGCAAAATACTTTAGAAATATCTCTCTTTCATGTGCCTTTTTGGCTGGAGAATGAAATGTGCTCGCTGGCTCGTGCTGCCTCACCATCCTCCATCGTTAAGCAGCAGAAGATGCAAGATGGTGGGGGCAGAGAGATTGGGAGCGCTTTGAAATTCCAATGGGCAGAGCAGATTTGCTTCCAAAACAGAGTAGTCAGTGAGTTTTCGGAAAGCCAGAAATTTGTGTTGTGTAATTCCAGCGAGGGAGGAGGGCGAGAGGGAATAGGGGAGAGATAGGGGGGGCGGGAGGGGGGTTTGTTCCAAAATGGAGTAGACGCCGGGGAGTGAGATTTGAAAGCCTCAGCAGCTACAATCAGCGGGTCTCAGCAGCTGGTCAGGTTACCACAGAGTTACTGATGCTCATTATCAACCTTTGGATGATAGATGGATGTATTACGGCCAAGTGTGTGCTATGAGGTGTGAGAATTGCACCTGATGCAGCAGAATTCAAAGAACGCCTTCGCTTTGAATCCCCTCCCAGCCAACAGAATAGGATCACAATGGGGCACAGCGAAACATGAGCAATGCCCCAATTGAGATTCACACACACAAACCACTTAATTTGGCGTCGGGTCGCTCGTGATGCATGAATCACTCTCCCAGCGAAAGTGTGCCGCCGCTCCTCAAAACAGTGTATTTGGGTCAGTCGGTGCGTGCAGTCGTGTGAGAGGCAGAGGGACGCCACCCAAAGGCACGAGCGCTCTGAGGCGTCCATAAACATAACCAGTGTGGTTTTTGGCAACGGCACAGCGCCGTCATATTTAAATGAATTGAAAATGAGACGGAAGCCGGGCCAATGCGGCGATTTCGACCACCCATCCCAATCCCCATTGTCGCGTGCCAGAGGCATTTGGTGCTGGCTAGATAAGGAAAAATGAGATAGATACGCACGGAACAAAAGAGAAGGGCCAGTTGGACTGAGAGACAGTCTGTCAGCAGCAACCTGCTCTGTGTAGGTGTTTAAACTATACGCAGTGACAGACAAGAAAATGAGAAGTATTATTCACTACAACTTCTGCTTAAGGTGTTTCTTACAAAAGAAGGGTGCTATTGTTTCTGCAGTTCTGTGTGCAACTTTCGGAAGAGGCATTTAGTCCTGCTCCATGGCGGTAGTGGAGGAGAAGGCAGCCATCAGAGCGACGTTCGAACACCTCATTTTAGCCCAAAAAGATGCAGACGGGAGGGAGGGTGGAATTGTAAAGGAGGTCTGCCCTACATTTTTGAGTTTCTAATGCTCGAAATGACGCTGAAGGGGAGCACAGGCTAGTCTGCCCCGCAGTTAATACAGAAGCCATTTTCCTTTTTCACGATCCCTCCAGCTCCCAAAAAAAAAAAAAACTCATTTCAGTCTCATTTTGTTGGAAGAAAAAAAAACGCTTCATGTGATACAATGCGTGCGCTTCACATAGAATATTTCACCCAGAAAAAGGCGTTTTGAGCGTGTCCTCAATCTCCACAGGACACTGTTCCCATCCTTGACACTTTGTGGGGTTTTTTTTTTTTTTGTATCAGCTGGCCTGAAGGGAAGGATCCTCCCGCTCCGAGCTGCAGACGCCGGCTCTTTGTCTGGCTGGACTCCCCCAGGTTTCACATATTGTTTTCAGTGACTGAGTTGCTGGAGGAAAGTCAGCCTGAAAAGCCCTCTCCTCTGCCATCATCCTGGCACTTAGAAAGAGAGAATAGAGAGGTGTGTGTTTACAGCTCCAGCAGACAGGGAGAGCACTGAATAAATTTATTCCGAGCTTTTGTTTCTCGGCGCAGAGCAAGGAGTCAGAAAATAGCTTTGAGTCACTGTATGCTTTAGATTAAAGTGAGTGCTTCGCGTGTACATTTGCCTTACGATCCACAGCGACATTCCAGGTATTTCGTAAAATATGCGCCACCCGACATCTGCCTCAGCACTTGTTTTATGACTTACGGAGACGGCTCCTTTTGGCAATTAGTTTGGCGTCGCATGCAGACTAACATCCTCGCCGCTGTCCCCAGACTGAAGGAGGAGTGATGAAGTGACTGAAATTTTTGGAGTCAAAAACTTCAAGAGAGGCCTTCTTGTTATGCATGATCTATAATGTGCCCACCTCTGCTCTGAAGAACTCCTCTTGCCAAGTGTAAATGTGCATTAAGCGTATCTAAATCACACAACTTCAGAGTGGCTTTTAGCACTTCCTCACCATCTGCTAATTCTCTAAGTGTTGGATGAGAGAACCAACACCATTAAAACGGGTGCATGTAATGTAATAACGTTTTATTTCACGCAATTAGGCACCAAACTTGTGACTCTACATGTCCGCTCGCATCTTTTGATCCTCTCTGGTCTTTTTTTTTTTTTTTTTTAAATGAGTTGGATTTAGAGCTAAAAGTTAAACGCGTTCCTCGTGCCCCGCGCCCTCACTGCCGCCTCTTCTCTTCATTATAACCGACACAGGTGCAGTTCAACGAGCTCAGATCTAGTCACTTCCTCAAATTGACGTCCGACATTTGTCAGAGTCCTCTCCACAGTTCTTTGACCGCCATCAGAGGAAATTATGTGCTGCCTCCATTGGGTTACCAACCATCTCCTGTAATCAGGATATCACAGCATTTACATAATGAGGTGCAACTGTTTTTGGAGGAGATTTTTTAAAAAAAAGCCTCATTAGAAGATTTTAAAAGACAAACTACTTTTCTCTATCAACTTAAAACGAACTGGAGTAATTTGTGGTGGATCTACCCTAACAAAAACATCCTCTGGGGGGCATTTTCTTGCTCAAAATGAGACTTAATCATGTTATTTGATGCTCAAACATGGCTCTTGAAAAGAAACGAGACGTTTGATTAGCAGGCGCGGCGGACACACGTCGACTTGTCCCAACTCATCATCGCTCAGAGGGCTTTCTTTTTTTCCTGCCTTTGTGACCTTCTGCTCTGATGAATGACTGCAAAAGTGAATGTGCAATGTGACCAATCAATCAGTCACCTTCTGGGCTGAATGAGACAGATCCGGCTCCATCTCGTGTCATTATCATTTTACTAACCAGATGACGGCCTTGTTCAACAAATACATGGCCTTTCTTGTCTGATGGAGCCGCGCCGCTCAGTTTCGGGTAATCATCGCATAGCTTTAGCAGAGATGCTCATTCTTTATTCAGCTACGGAAAACCCCTGCAATGTAAAGGCACACAGGGTCCCTGCAACATCTGTTGATTTTTAATAAAAAATCACACACTTCCCTTGGACTATTATTAATAATACTGCTAATACTCATCACTCTTGTTTCATTAAAGTGTCTCTGTCAGTGTCTGCCAGATCAGACGGAGCAACTAAGCCGGTGGTTCCCCTTCAGAAGTCAGACGGGAAGCATTTGAATGACAATAATTATGCAGCATTTATGCGAGTAGCCTGCCAAAATTAATCCTCGCTCTTACAAGACTATAAATGCAGAGTCAGATTAAGGCCAGACAAATCTCCGCAGATGGGGGGTGAAAATTGACTCTGTTCACTGACAATAAATGTAAGGAGGTAAGTAGTTCATGGGAGTACGTCCAATTTGGCGTAACTTGTGGGATATTGCAGCATGCTCATCTGAAGTGGCCCTCCTCTCCACACTGGCAACAAATAATGGAGAATTACTTATTTTGATTAACGCCGCATAGATTACCGTTGCATTGATTAGTGTGTCCCATTCGGAGGAATCTGCACTTAAGAAATATGAAAACAATTTACGGCACATGTCTGACTCATGCATAAGCAATTAGATGAAAACATAAAGCACAAACATCAGCAATGCGTCAAAGTAAAGGGCCATTACTCAAGCTGTCAATCAGATCAACTTGACCTAAATGCACATTGATAATTCAGATTCAACAATAGCATTTCTTTTCATTTTTTTCTTCTTTTTTTTTTTTTTTACAAACGTGAGGTAAAACAGTAAATAAAACTTCTCCCTGAAAGCACATGGCCATAGCAGGAAGATTAAGTAAAGACCGTTCGAGTCATTCTTTAATCCAAAGAGCATGCAGCCACTGCACAGCGGGGTCAGTGGAGGGCGGAGTGGCCCCCGCTACCCCCTCCCGCTAAGTGTGCCCTCAGTCTCAGCCTCTTTTATTCCACCTGTGTTTTTGGCATGGAGATGTCAGCCACTGTGGAATCAATTTCTCCACTGGCGGTTCAGGTCCATCTACATTTTTCAATTCATTTATACTCATTACCAGGAAATAGCCAGAGGCCGAGGCAATTTAAGCACCTGTAATATAAAGCCCTCAGAATCATTTCTTGTCACACTATTTTGGTTTTGAATTGATGTCATCAGCAACCGGGGGAAATGGAACATTTAGGATTGTTGTGGTCACAAGCGAACATGGAATAGTGTCGAGTCGTGAATAATAACGCTATATAATCCTTACTGTTATTTACCAAATTAACATGATGGAAATGTGCATTAATGCTTTATCAGTTTTAGGACTAATATTACAACTAATTTTAGAAAAGGGATAACAGTAATGAGATTAAATGCAGTTTTAAAGACATAAGAAATACGTGTACTACGCCAAGGACTGGTTAAAAAAACAAAGACATAATTTATTAGGACTGAGATAAAGATCCATTAGGATGCAGATCACGATAATAGTGCTGTTAAAATTCCACTTCTGGAAAGTAAGCACTGGTCAAACAAATGACTGAAGCATCTTAAAAACACAAAAGACATCAACACTTACAAAACAAACAGCACATGTGCGGCTTGTTTTCTCTGTGGATGGAAATAAAAAACAATCTGAGCATTGTGCTCGAATACCCGTGGAGTTCCTGTCAAAAGCACTTTATAGAGATGAAAGCAGATGATAAAGTGGTCTTATCTTTGATCCAGGTCTACACCCCCTAAGACTGCTTAATAGAAAGCTGCTAAAACTGGCCTCAGGTAAGATGCAAGGGGAAATATGCAGCACAATAACCGCCTTGTTTACTGTCTTCTCCTCACAGGTCATTTCTCAAAGACTGAAAGTGAGGCCTTAAAGTGAGTTTATGTAACTTTTGACACATCAAACACTGTATGTATCTTTTTGGCAACAAAGAGATGAATTCATAAGAAAAAAGATTCCTTGCTCAGTTTACTTTACTCAACATTTTAGCAGCTACAGCTTTAGTCAGTCTGGTATATGATGGTGGCCAATGTTAACTAATGTAATGTAATAATCGGTTTGTTATTACATTACATTATCAGAGTCGGTTTGTTCTATCTTACACTCACAGTTATATCATATTCAGTCATCTGTGGCTGCAAAAAGTTTGTCGTCCCAAATGATACATTTGCTTTATTTCCATGCCAAGTAAAATGAGGCAAATTTAACCTGACATTTACATTTCTATCCTATATTTTCTCCTTTGCAGCCATGAAAGTGCTCAATAGCCTTCCCCGGGAAACTTTAAAGAGATTGTGAGAGTTTTTTAAATGTCCCATATTTAAGCAATTTCCCGGTAAAGACAGGTAAATCCGTAAGTGCTGTGGAGAAAATGAGACTAACTGCATGCCTCGTGTAGCTTTGACTGCAACAATTTTTCCCTTGGCTACAGATCTATTGAAAGTGTAAAACTGTGTGTCTTTCCCCCAGCTGTCTGAGATTCCTTTTCCCTCCCAGCCAAAAGCCAACTACTCCACCAGATAATAACCTGGGCCGCCTATTCAGACACTGCTAGGGGAGCTGATAATGGCCACTGTCACGGTCTGTCAGCGAGAGCAGGTAATGCCGGTGTGTCACCTTATTGTGGTACCGGTCAGTCGGGGCCGAAGCCATTCCAGGCCACGGCAGACGGGTTGCAAGCGCGCTGAAGCTGAAATGACCGGCCTCTTTGTTCATGCTGAGAATGGAAATTACCAAACAGTTCATCTGTTGAGAACATCTTGACCACGGAGGTTAATATTTGCAGAGGACATCTGAGCGCCACACCTGATAATTTGATAAAAGTCTACATTTTTTGGAGGGAGAAAGCCTGCAAGAACTCAAAGGTCAATCCAGAAGAGTCCAGCTGACAGTCTTCATCAGGCGTCCTCTGTTTTCTGATTTTTTTTCCTCAACCTTGCATTTTCTGACAGCTAAAGCCCTTACACAAATAAAAACAGTGCTTTTCTTGCATCTCTTGGGCTCTTTTGGATTTTTTTTCTTGTTCAATTTTTTTTTTTTTTTTCGTGAACCCACACACCAGAGACGAGCTCCTCGATATCAAAAGGCTTTTCCTCGGAATCGCAAGCACGTCTCTCAACTCGCACTCAGGCTCCACGATGCACAAAGCCTTTACATTTCAACCTTCTCATTAAAGCTGCTGCACCTCACAAAAAACACTGCCGGGCGCTCGTCATCGCTGCAGCCACGCCGCATGAGGTCGGGATGCCTGCTGGCTGCTTCCTATTGTGACCAACTATGGAGAAATGTGAATGAATTCAAGTGTCAATCAAGCGTCCTCTTGCACATATACTTTTGCTTGTTAAATGAGAAACTTGAATTCTTCAGTAGCCTATAAGTCCTGGACAAAACACCTACAAAATTACACGGTGAGGTAAGCCTACACTTGCACACGTTACATGGCGATTTTTGACCGTGGAAGCTTCTAAGACCAACATAAGTGAGATATACTGTAATGTCTGGCTGCCAAATCAATATCATCAATCAATATCATCAATCAATATGATGTCCAGTCATCTCTTGGCGTTGTGGGATGGAGCCTTCATACACAAGCTCCATTCCCAACCATTTAATCTGACTTGTGTGCCTCCCCAGCAACAAATCCTGCAGATGAAAACTTGAAAATGTAAAGAAACCGGTCTCCTGGAACCGATTGGTCAAGGTCACATGCTTAGAAATGTACAGAAAAAAACAAAGAATGAAGAAACTAAGTATATGCTGAGATGTATACAGACACACTGCGCAAACTGACACGGAGAGATGTGAGAGCGTCTCTGTTTTTTCTCACAGATCTGAAGCTGTACCATCTCTGCTTGATTTAAATGGGAAAAGGAGTGTGAACCGAATCGGGAACATAAAACTGTTACCATAATGTACACTATATATTTGATGCACAGTTTCTGTGTTAGGCATGAAGTAGATTTGCATATTTTGGAGGAGGTTTTTTTTCTCCTGAGAGAGACTCACTAGCTGAGCCTGTAATCCCTGAGCATGAATCCCTAACTTCTTGAGTAAACTCTGAGTGCATGTGGCTGCACATTCACAACAGGCTTCCACGGGGCA
>JAOXYL010000039.1:6414776-6430043 GCA_028564955.1 Terapon puta | reverse complement strand
AAAAAAAAGCAGTGGGGAAAAAATGACTGCAGGCTTCTTTTGTGTCTTTGTGTTTTCATTTAGTGTCTTTGTGGTTTTGCATTTCTTTGCTGGTTTTCTGGTCATTAAGCATCCTTTTGTATTTTGTGAGTGACCTTCTAAGAAGAAATGTTAATAGGCACTTCTTATAGAGGATTTGGTCTTGAGTGCCCTCAGCCTGTACTCAGGAGGCCTGTTCAGTAATCCTCTCTTGATACTAACGGCAAAGAGTATCTGTCATTGTTCTCACTAGTTGCACAGAAACACAGCATACAATAATTAATATTCGTCATTATTTGGCATCGTTATCAACCAACAATCATTCATGCTTTCACTTTGTTCTGTAAGAAAAATAAAAGTTTGCATTCACACTGCTAACCGGTAATAAACCATGAACATTTTAAGACGTGCATCATATTCAATTCTTTGTGAGCTGCCTCTTTGAGTTATTGATGGTGAAACCAGTCACAACTCTGTGCTGTTATATTATTTTGAGATACTGGGAGAGTAATGTGAAAGATGAGGTCCAGCCAGCCTGACCTCCCCATTCGACTCCATCGCACCTGCGTCCTCTACTGACTGATCTGCTGTGGTGATGCGTTTGCTGCACATCTAGCAGCCCTGTCATTGTCTGACCTGTGCTCACCCAGCTGCCGTAACCTTTTCATACTTAATAACAGTTATTTCCTGCCGCGTCCGCGCGCACATGCAAAGCGATTTGTCGCAGGTTAATAATTCATTTGCGTTTGTTGGCTCTCAGCTGCTGCAGCCAAGGACTTAAACGTGATGCCAAGCGTGTCGGCGTCAGGAGAGAAAGATCAGCTCTGTGCCCTGACAGGATGTGTATCTGTGCTGCTGTATCCAAACACAAACACCAGCCGAGACACTGGCAGGCATTCTTGGTGATGCTGGTACATCATATTCTCCTCAAATAAATATAGATGCCACCATACTCCAAACTTTTTTTCCATTAAACCCTGCGGTTTTTCACTACTTCAGCCCTCTTTGCCCCTGGTCAGCTTCGGCACAATTTGCACTTTGCCACTTTCACTTGGTGATGGATTTTTTTTTTCCTACAATCAATTTCCACTTTCTGGGGCTGTTATTTTGTTCCTTTGAGGTTTGGTCTCTACTAAGACCAAGTGCAGCGTGACCCTGTTGTTCTTGCCCTACAACGTCCCTCTATCTATTATCGGCTGTGCTTGCTGCACTTTAAAGCTCCGTCCCCTCCAGGAGCAGATCCCCTACACCTCTAGCTTCTTGTTAGAATCAGTTAACATCCACTCCTGTCTTAGTCTGAAGTGTTCGACCGCCCGTGCTGGGCAAGAAAACTCAGATTTTCTTCCTGCAGCGCACTGCACAAGACAAAAGATGATCATTCATGTGTACTGTATCGTTATCAGCGCCAACATCAGCGAAGGCATCAGACAATCTTAAGCTTGCTTTGTAACATGAGCCTCTTTATGCACTCTAAAGCTCTTATCACGCTCAATCCTAAATCTCAAATCTGCTCTTTCTCTGTACAGTTCATGTTTCTTTTGATAAGGAAGGGCAGTTTTCCTTCTGTTTTAATTGGACACTTTCACATCTAAAGCTGTTTGAAATCATACTACTGGTTACATAACATTACACACATACAGTATGAAGATGATTAATAATTAGCATGTTATTTTCAGCACATAGCTGCCATAAATGCCACATTCAAAGCTGCTCTACAGATTTTTGATACCTTTCCTGATCAGCATGTCACCCAAAGCTGTACAACACTTGGCAGAGAGAGGGGGTTGAAGTTTGACCACTACTACTTTACTCACCTCGATCCATCTATAGGCGGATGTTTTATACACTTAGAAGTTACATCTTAACTGTAGTGGTGATGGATAAGAGAATACTTTTTGCACGCTTTTCTAACAGAAAACTGGAGCAGAGCTGACAGTGTGATCCCAAAAAGAAGTGTAACTTTAAAGATCACTGAGAAAATAGGTCTGAATGAAAGATGATCCCCTGTTCCACTCTGACTGTCTCCTCCTCCCTCTGTGCAGGGCCACACTCGACTTGGGTTTGATGCTTTATGCTGTTATACTCACCAGCTTCACACGTAACATGGCCGGCGAACCTGAAAACTAGCACTAAGCTTGTTTTTGTTTGTTTATTAATGCAGGCAAAAATGGAAATATGCAGAAGACGCGTGATGAATATTGAGGAGTTTCAGGCTCTGAGCAACATATGCTTCTTCTTGTACATAAATTCAAAAATTAGTATGTAAATGCTAAGCACTTCTGCTTCATTCGCTGATGTGTCAGTTATCTGGTTCATTGCCGGCTGGTCAATATCTTCATTATCGCACTAAAAACACGATTTTTCCTCCAAAATTGGTTTGGATGGAGCTTTGCTCACACCATCATCTACTGGGTATTATCCAAATTATTCTGTGCAACTCTCAGAAGTGTCGAGAAACTAGATACTGGATACAAACAATGATGGAGTGAATATTAATCTATATTTATGAAATGAGTATACAAAGAAAGTCTGCACTGACACAACAAACTGGCTCAATTTTATTTCCTCCGAATGCAGAAAAACATTTGGTAGAATAGAACCATCCTTTTTTTATTATTATTTATTTCATCTCCTCCTTCATATCCTCTCGATAAGGGTGCCCACTTTCTCCAGCTATTTTCATTTCAGCATTAAGACGTCTTGCTCATGCTGATAACTGATGTATTTGAGCATGATTTTTAAATGTATGCAGGTGATGTTTTGATCAGTCCATTAGCCCACCCGCTGATGCTCATAAATACCATTAGCTATTTAAATCATCTCGTCATTAACTTAATCTCGAAACGTAACTTTTATTAATTTCATGTTGAATGAACTGAACATTTCTAGTTTTTATTTTCAGACCACTTAGGTCTTTCGACTTGACATGAGTGGAATGAATATGCTGCCAAGAGTTCACTCATCTCGTTAAGTTAAGTTGCTGCAGAAACATGATCGGCATATTAGCAGACTTCCCAGCATGCACTCTTCAAAGTTACTTCGATTTTGTTAGTTGGATACAACATATGATATGTCAGTGACATGATGCAAACCTGCAATGTGTCTTTACAGAAATACACAGTGATACTAACATAAACGTTAACCATGACATTCCTTATCTTTCCACTTAAAGGTGTGCCATAATTTCCATAATCTCTGACTCTTTAAACTGAGAAAGTGAATATAGAAAGAACAGCAGGAAAACAACCTTAAATATTTAACTGTGTATATCAAATTTGTGTTTACGTTTAAAAAAAAACACATTTAAGATTTAAGCATTTTACAATAGAATAGGTTTTGAATATTGGATGAATGGATGAAAATTTTATTAGTCCCATGAAGAAAAAACAGGAATAGAAAAATTGTTAACAAACAAATAATCAATCAGTGTTTAGTCAGCACTGTGTCTTCAATAACTCATTGTATGTTTGCATTCACAGGTCTGGTATGTATTTCTGTTGACTGAGGTCTGGGACAGACTGGACCCTATGCGACATGTCTGCCTTTGAGCGGCATTTGTTTGTTCTGCTCCTCAATCAATGGTTTCATTTCGTCTTCTCCTGCCAGGGTGAGTCTCAGGACTTGTTAACTATTATCTATCACGATGTGACCTTGAAGATGAGTTTGAAAGATAATTACAGTTTCACATTGATGCCGGCTGTTGAGGAACAGTCGTTATTATTGGCAGGCTGAATGGACAGGTACGTTCACAAGGGCCAGCCTTTCCTAACGGGCGGCTCGATAGTTTCAGGAGCTGAGCACATTGTATTCCAAACCATTAGACGTCCAATGCCCAGTCTATAGCACAGAGAACCTAAATGAATTTATAGCCATGCTTTATCACCACAGATCGCGATCGGTATGCCCCAGGTTGCTCCACACAGAGGAGCACAGGATTTTCAGTATATTGACTGCTCTGTAATGACAGTGCTTACAGCAGATGAGGAGCTGACTGTGCTGGGAGGGAGGTGAGGCCAACACGCTGAGACTAGGGGCTGGTCTGGTATTCAGACGCTTCAGTTTGACGGGATTGATTAAATTTGGTGCGCGCAAGGTAGCGGCCTTCACAAAACCGCTCCGAGATGCAGCTCACAGAGGCAATTCGGCCCAGCTCAGCCTCCTTTGTGTTAAAGTTCTGGGGAGAATATATAGAATATCTGAAAATAGAAGTCTGTGTGAAGTCTCCTCAGGCTCAAAAAACATCCAAGAAATTTTGGTCTTTTAAAACTTTGCCTGTATCATCACTTATGCTCCAACAGCTGGTCAGGCATGAGTGAGGATTTACCTGGGAAAAAAACACACACACTGCTATAAGGGCTCGAGCATAAGTTTCTGAGTATCACACAAAACATAACAAAACTGGTTTAATTTCCTCGAGAAGGTGAAGCAGTGCTTCCAACATGGAGGGCCGCCAAACCAAAGTAGTCTGACGCTGTCCTGCTGAAAGCCTCAGAGAAGATATCAGATAGTAGAGGAAGGGACTGAACGCCAAGGTGTGAGGAACAGCATGTTTAGTTGTAAGAGGAGCCCGTGGGGTGTGATGTATTTCTCTGCTAAGCTCTCACTTACCACAGCTCTTGACGGTGAGCCAACACTGTTTTTTTTTCCTGGGGATTTTTTTTTTGTTTGCTTTTCCCCGCCACAGTCTCTCAAGGTATCGAAACAAAAAGTGGCAGGGCGTCACGGTTCAGGCGCCTCCGACATCTGTTTGCATGTGAGCAGCAAGATGTCACTTCAGAGCAAAAGAGGCTTTTGTTAATTCAATGAATGTGTGAAGAAAAGCAGAGAGAGAAAAAAATGATTGTGTATTTATTTGGTGTGTGATTAGTGAAATCACTGCACCTGCACTTCTGATGGTATCAGCGGGCAACTCACTGAAAGGTAAGCCTGCATGCACAAAGGATGCATACACATCTACATGCAATCAATTTCCACTTTTGCCACTCCACTTTCTATTTGTCCAAGTAAATCACTTTCAAGATTGCTATCTCATTGAAACGCAATTTATTTTGTTGCCCGCCAACACTAAAGCACCACTGAAAGTCCACAGAGAGCTGCGTTTTCTGTTCAGAAAATATCATTCATATGCCTACCGTTTGTTTGATTCATTCTCTGTATCGTACTTATTTTAACAGTATCTGTACTCCATGCCACATTGCTTTTCCCCCCTCTCAGTTCAGGGTCACAGTTCCAAGCTGAGCTGCTTTTTCTCTGATTAGAAATATGAGAAAAACAAGAATTAACACTCTGCAGTTGTATCCCTCTGCCAACCTGTCAAGTTGCGGTTTACACCAATGTCTGTCTCGGCTTATATAATAGTGACCTTAAGGGAATTTAAAAGAAGTTAATAAGTGTATTTTTTTGGCGAGTGAATGTGTGACATGCATGATTCCAGTTGATAACTGAGAAACTTGCTGTTTTCACTGAGAGACTGTTTTACAGAGGAGTGCAGGGGACTGAGAGACCTTCGTCACGTAATGCAAAAACAATCACAAGAAGCTCAAAATGAGTGAAACCTAAGAACTTGTGGTGGACGACCAGAGGAACAGGACGCTCTCTTTCCAGGCTGTCCTCAGGAAAAAGAATCAAGGAGGGTGAACCTTGGGGTCAGCATCAATAAAAACTGGATTCACATCTCTTGTGGGGGTCTTCTTCAGGAGGGAACAGAGCAGACTGTTCATCCAGAGCAGACTATTCAGTGTGTTCAATCCAGTGTTCTTCACTAGGGTGGTGACACCAAGGTTCAGAGGTCAACAGCCTCAACAAGCTGTTGAGGAAGGCCAGCTAGTTGATTAGGTTGGAACTGGACTGTGTGGAGGCAGTGGCGGAAAAGCTAAATCAAGGCCGTCTTGGATGACCCCTCGCACGCTCTCTACAACGAGTTATGCCCGGTGAAATGAAATTCACTCCACGCCAAAATCTAATCACCTCATCTCTTGAGTCCAGCTAGGCCTTTGTGCCAAATTTGAAGAAATTCCCTCAAGACGTTCCTGAGATATAGTGTTCAGAGGACTAGGACAGACAGATGGATGGACAATCCCCGACTGAGGCATAAAATGCTCCTTGAAATATGCCAGAAAGTATCCATCCGGACAGCATCCTCATTGGGTAAAGGGGGTCAAAAGCTGCTTTCATACTCAAGGTGACAGTTGAAGTGTTTGGCATTTGCCAAACCTCTATTATAGGCCAATGAAAATATAAAATGATCACCATTGGCACAGTTTTTTCAAAATGTCATACGTTTCCTGTCCATTACAATTGAAATATCTCAGGCTGCTGGCTGAACAGCGAGCCAACACAGATTAATTTTAGGAGGAGTTCTATAGCTACCATACTGTACATTTCATTCCAGGTGTTACTATCAATAGAATATCTAAATTAGTGCAACACTGTAAATGATACCCGAATGAAAAGTCCTCCTGCATGCTGAAATAATTACAACATGAGCTACAAGTGGATAGTGATTAGCCTTTAAAACTGTAAGTGGGAGCCACTTGGGAGTCTTAATGACCACAAACCAGAGTGCTAATCAATGTGTGAGCTGCCTCCCATGAGTTTTCGTATAGATACACATAACATATTGTAATGTCAAACAGCACATAACAACACAGCTGAGGCAATGCTGGGTGAGATGTTTTTGACCTTAATCTCTTTCATGTGACTAAAGCATGGTTGTTCCCTGTTATGCCCTGCTGATATATTTCAACATGATAATGTGATGTAAACCCGCAGCCAAATCCCGTAAGCATTTATACTGTCTGTTGTAACCTTCCTGCATCACAATGCTGTATTGTGGAAAAATCCCTCAAGCACACAGGAAGTGATGTATTTAACATATCCAGCTTTTTGGAAAGCCTGGAGCAAGGTCTCTAAATCCCTGATAAAGTCTTGGAACTTTATTTTATTTTGCAGCTTTCTAGCATTGCAAAGCATTCACTGAGCATTGCCTGTAACGGCCCCATGTTATAACAACCTCTTCCTTATTAATCTTTCTTTTCCCTTTGTACAAAGACAAGGAGCTGCCTTAACACCAGCAGAATTTAATTTGGAGAGGAAGAGAAGACTTTCACATTCAAACAGCCAATTTCAAAGTACTGACCACGCTTTACTGGTTTCAGATTGTATTGAAGATTTTCGAGACTGTCCAAAACGTTTTACTGGCCCAAACTTCCACAGACCTTTTGAAATGGGGCCAGCGCTGGCAAATTACCTGTTTTGTCTCGCAGTTAGGAAGACTTGCTGAAATCTTCCTACTGTTATCAGTGGTAATGTCGCCATAGCAACGTTGGTGAGGCGGCCATGAACTGAGCTGTAGTCGGTGTGAACTCTCTCGAAACCTGGAAAAGTTTCCATCTATTGTCAGAAACAAGCCTGGAGTTGGTTTGAAGCGGTGGGAGTGAACGCAGACTTTGTTAAAGGGATGACAACATTTGAACACCAAGTCCGAGGTGGTTTATAGTTCTGCCATTTTTGTAATCCGTTAAGGTACGCATACAACACCTTGAAGGAAGGGAAAGTTTCTAAAAACGGCTTTGAAAGGCAAACGCGTATGACGCCAAAGTAATCCGGCCGCTCGTGCGTTTTCTCGGTACAGCCCAGCATCCAATCGATTTCCCCCTCAGCTCCTCTTCATCCTCCATTCTTTATCCTCCTTCCTCTCCACACATAGCTCATCTGCCTTCCTCTTTGAAGTCGCTGTGCTGCTTTGTGGTTTTCATGCAATCGATCCTGAATCGAATCCGCGAAGATTTGTTTGCTGTGCCGCTGCGAGAGAGACGCTCCTTGTCTCTTGCCACTGTAAACCCCAGTCCGGAGAGAGGAACGAACAGCCACAGGGGAGCCTTCAAACACACTGTCATCCCTCCAGACAGCCACTATATAAATAAATATTTAGATTTAGGGATAGCGTAACGTCTGACTGAAATAACTCATCAAAAAGCGAGAGTGAGGATGAATGCGGCATCGGCTATAAAACTAACCGTGAGAGTGTGGCCTCGAAATAGCTCAAGCGCAAACACTTCGGCGTAAGTCACCGGAGATATATTTTGGCGAATCTGTCTGTTTCGGAAATGTCAACTCCTGTCCTTGGCCATTGTTTGTCAAGTTTTATGGCTCATTTTGGTGCTCTCTGGGCTTCTCTTGGGCCAAAACAACTGCAATCTATTCCGTGCATCAGATCGACACCCCGCGAATGAAACCTTACAGCAACAAATCCCCCTCCGGCAACACCAAACCACCTGACAGCTTGTATTACAGCAAAATTGTGCCAGCCACTCCTCAGACATGGCATTTGAGGGAATAAGCAGTTGATTATCACTTGTGAAAATGCTTTTCTTTCAGCCTTCTTATCAGTGTGGGGGATGACCTTCAGAGCAGTGTGGATGGCAGCAGGGTGTGTGTGAATGTGTGTGTGGGGGGGGTCATCAGAATAAATTATAGGCTGCTGCCCTTGTCAAAGAAGTCCTGCTGGTGGTTGTGACAGCGGTGTGTGAGTGTGTGATTCTCTCTTGGTCTTTCTTGCACATACACACTATTTCTTACAGAATAACGCAGGAACTGAAGGCTACAATTATTACAGCATGACAGGTGGGCAGGTATCAGATGTAAATGGAACAGAAAAAGGAAGGATAGGTATACATTAACTCATAAAACAGCTGACGACAGTACAGAAATCTATGTTGTAATTTGTCACTGGAGGTTTAACTATATATATATATATATATATATATATATATATACATATATATACATATATATACATATATATATATATATTTTTATATATGGGAAAAAGTGACTGCAACGCCTACTCCAGCCCTCTGACATATCGGGTCACAGTCCATTACCGAGCGAGTAAAGGAGCCGAGGTCTGTCCAGAGGGTCCGTCCGCTGACTCCCAACCTTTTCCTTTCATAATTCACCCATATCTCACTCACTGTCTGTCACATCCACATCTCACGGCCACATTGATTCTCTGTGAAATCTTCCCTCTCTGTCTGCCCTTCTCAGACTGATCCCAGGAGTAGACGGCCACATTTTAAAGAGCAATAACTAAGATTCTTTACTGGCCCTAGAGCGCTAAATGACCACCATCCATCTGCGGGGGAGCTGACAGTGTTGTTGATCAATATCAATGACTGGAAGATCGCTTCGCCAGGTGCTGACATTTCTCACTTTCCGAGCGTTATGCTCCATTTTGGAACCTAATCACATTTTTCAGCTGTCCTGCAAGGGGAGCACGGTGCTGCAAGGGAGGACCTGGCAAGATGAGATGTTCCAGTCACCAAGGCTGAGAAGCTTCGGAGGGAGCCAAAAATTCTGAGAGGTTGTTAATGTGGACATCATGATTTATATCTTTATTAGATGTTTCTGTCTGATTTGTGGGATGGAGCATAACCTGAGGAGAGTGCACATTCGTCAAGTCCATGCAAAAAAAGGGCTGAATATCTTATTACAGACTGAACACTAGGAAACATTGGTTGTTGGGTCTGTAATATCAGCAACAGGTTTCAGAAGGAATGTACTGTAGCCTGACATCGGGTGTACCACTCGCCAACATCTTTAACTGTTACTGCTGTCAGAAAATACAAATTTGCAAAACTGAGCATATTCCAGACTACAATTATGTTTCCTGTCACAAAGTAAGCAGCAAATGAAAAAAGTAGTACATGAACAAAGTTTCCTCAGTATCTTAAACTATTTAAGGTGTCTTCCAACCTCCTCTGGATCTATTTTAACCACCTTCCAATGGCTACATTTGAAAGCTGGGCCAAAAAATGCTGTTATAAAAATGGTCTAGATGTAATAATAATTGCAATAAAACCAGGATGAGGTCAAAGACTTTCTGGCAATGCCTCCTCAAAGTCATCCTTGATGTTGCAATTGGGTTCATCCATAAAAAAGCAGCAAAAGTAGCTTTAAGATAAGTGGAAAAAGAAGGCTTGAGAAGTTCAAACGTCTACTTAATCTCTCACCCCTGCGCACCTAGCCAAGCAAAGAGGTGGACGCGACTGTCAGATTGTGGGTTTTGGGTGGTTATTGAAAGCAGGCCCCCACTGCAGATATATGAAAGGTGTGGGTGGAGGGGATTTCAGATGTCCTCTGACAATCCAACAAGGACTTTGTTTGAGCCCAAAAGATTTGTCACCATAGAATCCCTCAGTCTGTTGTCTGGTAATTCATTATTTACTGTGTAGTCTTCAGTTCTAAGATATTCACAAAGTACTTTTTTTCCTTAATTATTAAAGGCTGTTCCCAATTCTATCATCATACCAAAAGCCTGGACCTCCCACCACTCGGTTAGAAACAAAGAGCCCTTTTGGATGAAAGGTGAATCGTCTTCAAGAACTTCAAGCAAATCCAGCTGATTTTCTTCTAACTCTTAGAAATGATGATATGGATGACTGAGAATCTTCGCAGACATACCCACAAATGTGTGTACCATATTGCAGTATGTTACCTCAGTGACCATATTACAGGCCAAGCAAAAGAATTATGACCCGAAGCCTCTTAAAGATGAACATTTGTCAGTGTCAGTGTCAAAGAGCTGTCAGTGATGTTGCAAAAAGTGTTTTTTATAAAAGAAAAGAAAGTCAATATGTCTTTTCAGAAAGTGCGACAGGGAGGGAAGTTACATATTTGTTATGCGGTAGAATACAAGAATGTAATAAAGGTCTGAACAACAGTGCCGAGAAGACAGAGGGAAAGGGCAAGAAACAGCACTTTCGATGTTTAATATTTTGGAATAAATGATAACCATTTTCCCAGCGTACTCTGCCAGTCTGCCAACAAGTGGTGAAGTGAGAGCGCAACAGAAAAATCGACTATTTGTAATATCACCATTCACGATCTCGCTTGTATCACTACATCCAGAAAATTGAACAACCCTGCACTGAAAGAAGTGGAGATGTCCCTGTGTGCCCTTGTGTGCTTGGGAAGATTGTCTTTGACTAGAATGACTGATTCATTGATTCGTGTCTTCTCCAAGAGGCTTTTGATTAATTCCCATCGAGATAATTCAAGTGCTGGTCCACATTAATTCGAAACAGAGACACTTGCCGAATGATAAAAGTCAGTATTTTATCAACATTTTAATCACAGTATAAATTGGTCAAAAGCTGTTGCAGCTCTCTCTGACCTGCCTGCAGCCAGTCTTCACAGGATAGACCATTAAAATGTAACGTAAACGGTGTCAGTCATTTTAATAAGACAGTGTTCATAGATGTTTCCTGAGAGTAGCCACAGTCTTAAATAAGGTAGTAACAACACAAAGTGTAAAGTGGATGTGGGCGCTACACCAACACCATATCAATTAAACTTTGCATGCCATCCACTATCCTTGACAGTATTTCAGCTTTCAGCAATGATTAAGAATGATATGTTGTTTTTTTTACAAACATCCACTTTAGCACAGTGCATATTATGATGCTTTGCATCAAATGATTACACGTTATGTTAGAATGGTGACTTGAACACAAAACCCTGCAGTTCTCCTCTGCTCCAATGCAAATCCCTTTTAGATCATTTTTAGTTTCATTTTTCTGCCACAGAAAACCACCTAAAAACACTAACTTAATGGCCACATTGAGAAGTTTGCAGGGCATTTAGCAGGTAAAGAGCTGGTGGAGGCCAAAACAGGGCTCAGAAACACGACTCCAAACTAATTTGAATGCAGACTTGTAATGGTAATATGTCCATGTGCTTTCAGCTCATACAGCTGCTCCCACGTGGCCAGAAAATACGCTTATGCTGCTTTCAGATTTATGTTGTTTTGCTTCTTAAATGGAGGCAGTACTTTGGTTTTCACAGCAGCCATCTAAATAGCAATGACTGACTGCTTCAACATTCAAAAAAGTAAGTTATTGCTAGCACGATATCACGGGAGTAAGATCCAGACTGTGATCTTATTCCTTCGAGAGGAAGCCAGTGTTATAGGGTTCTTTTATTAATGTCTGTGGTTTTGTTCGACAGTTTCATGTGTACTTTGAGCCCAGTCTGATGCACGCAGGGTGTCAGGATCGATGTACGCGCCTATAATTCAAAGTTTCTATAAGCCTGTAATTCATCTCACACCCCACTGACATCCATCCAGCATTTTGCGTGACTTCCCTCCTTGTCTTTTCATTCTACTGCAACTACGAAGCTGAGCAGCATGAGAATTAATTACTTAATTATTAACAATTTAAGATGAAGGGCCTCACTGTCATCTTTCCCAGGGAGAGCACTGTGACAGCACTGAAGATCCACATCAACCAAGTCACACAGATCATGTGTTTTTTTTTTTTTATTAAATTAATATTTTTAAAGTATCTTTTTCCAGTAATAGGCTTTTGAAGGGGTGGGGGAGGGGATGCAACAGTATCCAATTGCTTTGATGCAACAAGCCCCTGTTAATTGGCTATAAATGTACTTATGATTGATAGTCTTAAAGAGATGGAGACAAGCTCTTAAACTTGTACTAACAGGCCTCCTGCTGTTTTATTGCAGCACATCAATAACCCTGCAGTGTCTCCAGCGCTATCTGCACTCACACTGTTGCTCTGCTTGTCCCCTTTCTTTCACTCATCAGATAGGGGCCTCCCAGGGCTCCCTCGGTGAACGAGTCTCGCGCCTGTTTTGGGCTCTGCGCGTTATGAACAGTTATCAATCCCGGCTGGCATCTTCCTGTGTACTTGTGATGAATGTACACAAAGGCAGCTTCAGAGAACGCGGGACTGCAGTTCCCTCACACGAGGCTCGACACAATATATCAAAGCTTTGCAGGGGGACAGACAGTCATGAATGGTTGGTGTAATTATTTGTCACTTGGAACATTTTCCATTTGGATCGGCCGGGTGCCGATTGTTGATCTCCTGCGCCTCTTTTTTTTTTTTTTGCTGATGAATGAAGAAGAACCATTTTCGCACAAATGAAACCTATGTTGAAGACACCTCTCTCAAATAAGCAATGGCGAACTCTGCATTTTCTTGAAGATTAAATAATAAATGGTGAGCTGTTTATTAATGCTTGCCAGAGGGGCAAAAATCTGGATTTTGGTTGGTCGCTATAAGACGTTTTCAGGGGTTCTTGATGATCTGCGCATGCCTGACTTACGCTTTTGAATAATGAATAAGGATCTATTCTTGGAGAGTGAGAGTTGCACCTTTTCTTCCCTCTGTGAGTGACATCTCCATGTGACCAAAGCGCTGAAAAACTAAAACATACAGTATAATACGTGGAAGCGCACTGGAAGCAACCTGGTGGCAAACTTGAACTAGGCCAAATGCATGCAGAACAGATAATCTGGACTGCCAAATAACAAGGAGATCCATTTGCAAACACATTCACAAATCTGAGTGAGATTAATATTTCATGGCCTGCAACTTTTTAAGCACCAGTGTTTGCAGATACCCTGCAGCAGCTGACTGCAGAGTTTTTACACGCACAGGTACTTTCATAACCTTAAACCCCCCTCAGTGGAGTGCTTCACTACTTTTTCAAAAATCTGAATCTGACTTGCATGGAAAAACAACCTCTCTCCCGTCTTCTCTACATGCACCAAAAGCAGGACATGCATGTTAACAGTCAAATGTGAGCCTTAAGGAATATTACACTATTCACCCGAAAAGTGTGAGCGTGTTTTTGTGGATGTGCATCATGTGTGGGGGCACACCGTCGTAAAAGCTCCTTGTTTGTGTGTTTGCGCGAGCGTGAACAAGTGCCTTCAAACCTGATATCCAAGGAAGATCTAAAGACAAATAGCTGCAAAGGTAGCGGGCCTAGCATGACAAGTGTAGATAAGCGATTATGTGTTGGTTTCAGTGGAGCAGGTGATTCCTCAGCCCCGCAGGCAGGGGGTGAGGCATTTCAGCAGCGTGTAGGGACGGCAGAAACATCAAAAACGCAGCGAGCTGGGAGCTCCGGCTATGCCTTGCAAGATCAATGATAGGGGTTACATCTACAGCTGTTCTCACAGGAGGTTTTGTTGCTAGAAGTGTGAAAAATGAATCACTCCACTGATGTGGTGTGTTCATTATGTCCACTTTTGATGTGAAAAAAAAGAAAAAACTCATTGGTAAACATGAGGAGAGAGTTTGGAGGAGATCAGAAGAGGTCACTGAATAGCAGGTAAACAAAAGTGTTTAAATAAGAAATGACAGTGTCTTATTAGTTACATTGTGGTCTCCTCCAGGAGCTCCGCAAATGGAAATAGCAATGTTGAAAATAATTAGAAACTCGATTCGTTAACACGAGGCAAAATGTGTTGTCTCCAGTTTTTTTCTTGCTGCGGTACCTTTCCTTGTCCTGTTGATGAAGCCACAAACCTGCTGTCAGCATGACCGTACATCCTGCATCCTCCCACTGCGACAAAACTTAAGGCTCGCATGAATAATTTGTCCATCTGGGAGCAGTCTATTTAGCATAACTGACTCATCTATCTGCGCATCAAGCATGGGGCCGGGCTGGGATAGCCACCAACACACAACTCAACTGGATGCAAAATTTCTGGGTGATTTTATACCAAAACTGAGTTACAGAGATTTTGCGTTTTTCAAAGTTCACGACCACGTCAAATTGCCTGTGAAGATGCCACCCCCTGATATATGAATAACTGATCCATCTCAGGATGAAAATAAGATGTATGGCACTCAGTTGGTTTCCATATGGCAGCAATGCTGGATAATTACTCCGTAATTACCTTGAATGTTTGCACTCTGGACCATTTGCCTCACCAGCTGTCATTGCAGAGGCATCTGCTGGATACCGCGGCGTGCGGTGGCTCACACCTTGGTTTCTCTTTGACCACCCAGAGCCACATGCTCATTAACTAACACATAAAAAGTACAGCCAGCGGTGCCTCTACCTCCCCTTCTAGCTTATTTGTTCCTTTACCCACAGGTCCTCTCAATAAATGCCATATCTTCATGACTTAATAGGATCTTCAGCCGCATTGCATTGCTGTGAGTTCATCCTTAATAAACAGAGGTGGCTGCTTTGCCGGCGACTGCTTGAGCCAAGGTCCCACTGCAAATCACCCAAGACTGTTCTATCACCAAACACTAATGAGTAAATTATTGGATGTTGATACACTGTTTATACTGTGTTGAGGACACTTAGTGAGGAGAAATACATACATATGTATTGTGATCAATCAAGTCTATCTATCTATCTATCTATCTATCTATCTATCTATCTATCTATCTATCTATCTATCTATCTATCTATCTATCT
>JAOXYL010000039.1:6340601-6400357 GCA_028564955.1 Terapon puta | reverse complement strand
TCTATCTATCTATCTATCTATCTATCTATCTATCTATCTATCTATCTATCTGTCTGGCACATGGGAAATTACACACTCTGTTATCATGGTCTGTAATGTAAGGGGAAGAGAAGAACAGAAGACTGAGATTTGACCTCAGCAGAGAAAGAGAAGGATGAGATTGCTTTGGTAAGCCTGTTAACTGCTGTGTGTGTGTGTGTGTGTGTATGTGTGTGTGTGTGTGTGTGTGTGTGTGTGTGTGTGTGTTAGGGACTGCAAATGTACTGAGTGGCCTGCTTATCTATTACCACGATGTGTTGGTTGGCTGAAACCATTTTAATTTCTGAGTAATCAAACTACCACTGGCTTTTTTGAGTTGACATTAGAGGGTGGAGTTTCCTCCATCCTCACTGTCTGTTGCTCTTTCAAAATGAACAGGCGTGAACACGAGTTACATACTGTAACACTGTCCTGAACACAGGAATTCATTTCCCTCTTACTGCTCTCGAGCATTTTCAGCACTGACCACAGACTATGCCTGTAACAGTTTGCCACATTATAGCAAACAGACTATACATAGCCCACCAGTACACAAGTTTTCAACTTGTCTTGTTTGCAAATGGCATCTGAGAAATATCAAAAGCCACAGATAGGGGCTGGATTGACCTTCAAGAGGGCCCACGGTTCAAATTAGTATTCCACTTTCATAAAGTTGTGGGACTCACAAGAGAGAGATTAAAAAAGAAAGGTCAAAATCCATGCATCAGAGGAAGCTATTCTTGACTTTTCACCGCTGTTATGGCTCAAGCTCCCAAAATCCTGGATCCCACGTTGATGACATCACCAGTGTTATTTTCTCAGACTTTCTCCCTCTAGAGCCACAGAAGGTGCTGTACGAATGATTTCAGAGGCTTCATAGCCCTCCTACTAATGAGTAAACTGGTCCTAATACGTAAAATCGGTGGCATGCCCCTTTGAGCCCCTTTAATTAGGAATATGCACCAAAGAAGCACAATATATATTGAAATAAAAAAAGGACTTAAAACTAGACTTTAAATCAAGGTTTCCTCTACAAGAAGGGGCCTTGTGACATCAAATTACCTAATACAGTCTAATTGACTCATGGTAAATGGAGGCTAAATTCTCGGGGCACCAGGGCGGTTGCCCAATTTGCCTGCTTGGTAACTCAGCCTTGACTAAAACACTGTGAGTTTTGTAATCCCTATACTTTAGTCATCAGTCCTACATTTGATTCCCCTCTACACCCTCTTCACAGGTGTATGAAACATGGTGGTAATCTAGTAAAACAAACATACATCTCAAAGGGTTTTTTTTTTATTGGTACTCTAAGTATTTTTCTTTCTTATGTGAGAACAACTTGGAAGCACATTTGAGTTCGCTGTCACCAAAACTTTCCAGCCCTAAAAATAAAAAACTACTCTAATGACAAAAGTTTCTGATCAAATGAATGCAAATGCAGGCTCTGTCAAACATTTGGCTTCAAGTTTGCACAAAGGAGTTACAGCGGCTGTTCTTCAGGTGTTAGGGTGGAGGCTTTCTCTTCAATAATAGATGACAGGAAGGCTCTGCTGGACAGACTGCTGGGCAGATGGGTGTGTGCAGCATGAGGATCAATAGGCGATGGTGCATTTGTCAGATCTTATGGACAGGACATGCTGGGTATTAGATCTCACCTACACACCTCCACAGGGGTACGACACCAGTTCTTTGCTGTAATGTTTTTCTTTTTTTCTTATTTTTTTAGAAAAGGAGAGATAAACTCGAGAAAGTGTCCCAATACGTTTTCTCCTTGGTGAAAATCTTCAATTGTATATGCACAAATACAGTGATGAATCACCATATTTCTTCTGACAGTGCCTCTGACATCTTTAGCTCCGACCATGATATTGACTGAACTGTCACAACTAACAGCTCCGAAAACAAGTTAAGCGTGAGGTGACAAACTGTGGGCTTTTATCAATTTTATTTTTTCGTTCACTTATTGGTTTTCTAGCTAATTTTAATGAATGGCCATTAATTGTTCCAGCATTTAGGTCCAGAATGAAATATCACAAATATGACATGAAATTGCCAAAAGATATTGATGAATCCTAACAACTATTGGATTGGGTTGCCAAGACATTTTACTACAGATAATGGTGACTGTCATCGTGTCAAAACTTCACTTTATGACCAAATACCTTAAAATCTATGGACATAGCACTAAGCTGAAAGCACAGCTAAGCCCCTTGAACCACTGACATGGATGTGGACTCTTACTCTTGTTGGAGTCACAGTATATATTATGTCAGCTCCAATCTTATTGATATCAAGGATTTAACATCCACCACGTACAGGGCCGACTTTTCAGAGAGCTGCCTCCTTTTGGACTTCGGGCGGAGATGATTATGTAACCGGAAATATCAGGCTCTCCGCTGCTTTGACGTGATCCCACTTACATTTGTGCATGCTAATGTGACAGGTCGCATGGGCACACAGAGTATATTTTAATCCCAGTTAATTCCCCCTGGTGTCTCCTTGGTGGCTGGAGTAAGGACAGGCAAAGAGGGTCGACACCAACTTTAAGTTAGTTTAGTAATTAAGCCGGCAAATGTGATGAAGTCCATATAAACCAAGTTGATGTTTCAAGAGGATAATGGCTGTGAATGGGCATGAATTTATCACATGCATTTGTCAATATAAAGTTCTACCTTTTTTGTATTTGCTTCCTTAATGTGTCAGGCCGGGTAAAGGTTAATTTGGGCAGAGATTCGCTAAATGAACCAGACCAAATCCTGCTCCTTGTTCGATTGTCTTTGCGGATTCTTTGCTCTATTTTGACATCTGACTCGACATTCATTATGTTGTTTGATGAAGTGCATCTGTCAAGCCACTCAGAATCTCTTTCTAAGTAGCTAAAGCCAAACAACCATTAACCATTTCTAATCCTCGCACCAAATAAATTCCCCATCTTCCCATCAGCTTTAGCGCAGCGGTATGAAAGTTAATAACCGGAAAGTCATTGCTGGAATTCAATGATATGTTTATGGCGATAAGGAGCTATTAAGATTGGTGAGAGAGGGTAAATGAGGTGACAGGGACTAAGCTGCTTTGTGACTTTGCATCAGGCTGAGGAGAAAGAGCTGAGTCATTGAGGTGACAGTGTGTGGACAAGATAATGAAAACTTCAATAATATCTAAGAGAGGGGGGAGAAGGACAATAAATCTGTAATCTGTGCCCCAAGATGCGATAACCCATTACCCACATAAAGATAACATCTGGTCCCCACGCTCTTCCCTGGCGCGAGATAACAGACCATTTTACATTTCAGTTTCTTATGCTTCTCTAATCCCTTGGCCCAGGCAGTGAGAGCCATCCCTGTAATCATTCGCACAGCCACATTTACACAAACTCTTAATCTGCTCAACCCGCAAACTTGAAAATTAACGAGGCTCATTTTGTGTCAGCATGCACAGCTGTTTCCCGTACATGCTTGAAATGACCTGAATTTACCAGTGTTCCAAATTGACTTTCGCTATTCACGTTTGTATTTTTCCATATTATGCGAGACCTTCGATATAATGACCTAATGTCGTATGCAATTACCGCAACAACCTTGCGACCACTCGCGACATTGAAATTCCACCTCAGTGTTGCACCCATTCCCGTATCGTCTGTTTGAAAGAAACTGAAAAATGGATCTGTTCTCTGTCATTTCTCTCTCCTTCCAAAATCAAACAATGACAGTTCTGAGAAATGAGAAAATAATTTTAAAAGTCAATTCAGTATTTTGTCAGACACCGAAATACCCTGAATGCTTTCTTTCTTTCTTAGATCACAACTCTTCATGTGCCTGTCTGCTTTATTTATACATTGCCTTCAGGAAAACTTGCAGCTGAGAAAAACATTTTAAGCAGCATTGTCAGTAAACACTGAAAAGACACTGGCGACGACAAAGTACAATTGAGAAGAGAAAAACATTCATGAAGGTGAGCATCGAAAGTTTTGTTCCACATTGCTGGCTTTTATTTGTCAGAGCTAACCAAGTTTGCACAAAATAAATCAAGAAAATGAGTGTTACCCTTGATGGGAACAGAACCCAACCTTGCAGCTTCATTGTACCATGCAATGTGTTGTGTGGGTGCTTGGATGCAGTAAATACACAACCTTGCAACTTTGTGATGATGAAAAATCAGTTCAGATATTTGGAATTAAACGAATTAGAGTTGCTAAACGTATGCTTTGGATCCATGCTTTACAAAGCCTGCAGCCACAGATATTCCACTCACATATCTGGGTCAAACATCCCACTGAGAAGCTACCTAACTTCTGTTTTTCTAGACGAAAGAGTGCTTTGATTTGTGTACTCAGCTCCTTACCTTTCCGTTTTCTGTAACAGTCAGTCATGTGGCACAACTTCGGGAGTTACTGCATATAATTATTTGCCTGTTTACACCAAGCCTACACAGAGCAGACTAAAGAGTCTACACTATATACAAGCAACCACACTGTGTATGATCATAATGTAATACGAATACAATGCACCTATTGTTTACTGTGATAAATGGAGGATTGTACAAGGACAGCACCTCCCAGGATACATTGTTGTAAATATCATGTCTGCAGGAAAGCTCTCTGCCTATGATTTGTGGTGTGTCTCTTAGTTTGTATTTGCGTCATATTGTCATGTTTCTACATTTAACACAGGAGTTGCAGAGGAGTGGCTGTGTTGGACTGTGGCAGTACAAAGTTCAGGACATTTTCTGTATAAAACCAAAACCATTATCCTTTGTTAAATTTGACCATGTGCTGCCATAGTTGAAACAGAGTCCTAAAAAGTTTACTAATGCTGTGGTCATCATTACAACCAGACATTGTTTTGCAAGATTGGACATTCTGGCAGAAAGAAATTCTGTTGTTGATGATCTTTTACTTACACGTGCAATGGCCACATTTGCGTGACTGGATATGTTAATTTCCTCATTATGTTAATAATATGTTGATAGAAAATATAATTCAAGTCCCATTAAATTTCCAGCTAAATGAAGCAATTGAAATAATTTATAGATGTAATTTCTTGCAGATTGTTCCAGCACACAACCCTCCAACAGTTTACATTTAGTTTTTTTTTTGTACTAATCTAATGGAGTTAACATGTCAGTTAGTGAGCTTTAGTCGCATTGCAAGGCTTGCTGTTTCACCCTGCTTCCCATCTTTATGCTAAGCTAAGCTAATCTGCTGCTGGCTGTGACTGTTGGACCAATTCTTGAAAGGCCTTATCATTTCAAATGAAATTCTACTTGAGAAGGGCATATATAAATGATAATCCGATCTTCGTGAAGGGTTCTCTTGGATATTACCCTCACAGTGCTTCTTCAATTATTATGCACTTTTGATAATCCCTGCACATACTGTATGTAGGACATGTGTGCTAGATAACATGTCACCAGCTTCCTGTCACCTCACGCTTGCTCCTCACGCCTTCGCATGTTGCACACATTGACTGATTTAGAGCACTAATTGGCCCAAGGATTCTAAGCCTACTATATGGTGGCTTTAATAAGACATGCGGATCCTATGAGTCTCAAGAAACGGGTAAGTTAATAGTTTTGTCAAGTGAAATAAATCTATAATATATATATATGAAGGTGTCTATTTAGCAGACCTGTCATGTTAATCAAGTGCAATGCAACACATTTTTCAAAGGCACATATTTTGCTTTTTCAAGAAAAAACGACAACTGGGTTGTGTTGTCAGTTTTATTATTATCTACGTTGACAGCTACAATAAATATTTGCACTTGATTTCAAGCTTTGCACGGCATAAGCCCCAAAACATAAGTCTTAGTTAAATATGTGCTGCTTGTATTTTCTCAGACTCTAATGCTGAGGGTATACAGGTCACACACCAAAGCACAGCCTCACTTTGACAGCGTTTAGTTTTGACAGGGGTCAGGAAAAAGCTCCTGACATTTAAAGCTCACCGACAAGATAAAGTCAGTGCTGTTTTTCTGTTTTGGCCCTCGGGGCGCTGTTTGCAAAGTGATCCCTTCCCTGTTCCTGTTCTGCTCTGTTGGTAAAATCAGATCTGTCAGTTTCCCTTGCCGCCGTGAGGTGTCCATAGGTAGAGCGCTGAGAGACGTCTGTGACAGGTTACGGACAAAGGTGAGGTCAAAGCGCGGCCCGTTGACATTCAGCGTGAGCTGTGCTTCACGCTGTCGCAGCTCGGTGCCTCCTGAAGGTCAACGCAAAGCAAGGACAACCAATTTAATGACCACTTTATCTGGCATCAAGTTCCAGCTCTCAGAAAACAGCGGCACTTTCGCTCTATAACTGGCAGCCTGGATAAATGTATCATATCTACAGTACAGTGTGGGTGGTATTAGAAAAGCCACAACAACCTGTCAGACTTGATTACAGCCATGCTATTTTCTTGAAGTGCCCATCCATCCTTTTACCACAGTTCAGCGGGTATGGACAGATGAGCTGGAGGCCATAAAGCAAGCACATCCACGCACACATCAAAGCAAATCTGTTGAGAACTTCATGGTGCAGTCGTGCAGGTCTTCTGTTTGGGTGTTTTTTGCAGCGCGATTGTGAGTCATTCATACTGTGACATGCTGGATCACTATTAGTTTTGCTTGAATTATTACCACTAAAAGAGCTGTAGCTGTTAAAATGGCATCGCTATCACCGTCATCTTCATCGCTTAGTGCCACAGTCTTGGAGTGACACGGTGGCGATCCCTCACCGAACACACACATCGCGACCGAAGGTGAGGGGAATCACCACCGAGGGATTGAATCCAGGTCTGTGTGTGTGTGTTGGATGAGATTTCTAGCACCAAGCGCGTGTCACCCCTGAAGTATCGCCTGACAAATGGTTGAAACTTTTGGCACGCATGAAAAATGAAAAGCAAAGTAAGCCATCGAGCATCCGACTGCTTATTTCTCTAAAGCCAGAAAATGTCAAATGATTTCAGGACAGATGGAAATGTCAAGTTGTGGTGCTGCCTATAAAGAAGCTCTTCGTCACAGGGCTGGCTGTGTCTTAGCACCACAATGCCTTCTGAAATAAGTTACAGTCTTTTTTAAGCATTTTCACATCTCTATACTTCTATTGTTTTGGAAAGGAAAAAAAAACTTTGAATCAGACATTATGAATGAAAATTACAAAATATGCAAGAAAAGCTCATTCGATTTTTCTGAGCCATCTTCATCCCATCATAATGATGAAAATCTGTCGGCCATCAGAGAAATACACTTCAACTGGACAGATGTCTGAGAGGGATCTTGGATTATCCCCAGCAGCTCCTATTTCGTCTTGTAGCCTACGTGTAAATGGCCATGACGAGAGGATACACACAGACTGCACCCCCTGCATCAACATGGCTCCATCACATCGTATGCATAATCTGACTGAGGGGGGCATCACAGCTGAAAGGTGGCATTTCAGGACAAAGGCGTTGTTTCTCGTGAGGTGACTTCAGGGAACGCTGCGATAGACAGATACCTTTTTCAATTTCATGGCGAAAAGTAGCCGAAGTTTGGGTTGTCTGATTGCAGTGGAGTTCAAAGGATTGGGGAAGAGCAATCAAACGTACCCCGAGGCTGCCATTTTGGATATCTGGGTTAATAGTGGAGAAAACATGTGCTAGCGATCCTGCTACAACTCCAAAGCAGAAAATAATCAGCTAAGCTTAAAAGGACTCATTAGGAAGAGCTTTCTCTCGGAAGCATGTCGCCAAGCAGGGAGTTTTGCCCTCTGCACCTCTTTTTACTTTGGGAAATCTAAATGCAAAATGATTCCTTTCAACAAAGGTTCCCATCTGAACGCATTAAGGAGAGGGGAGGAAAGAGAGCTCTCTGGCAGGTGCATTTCCTGCTCCAACTTAAATGGGAATTTTAATGGCAGCAGAACATTTCCCCTAATGTTGGCTCTTGTCCAGGGTTGCCTTTTGTAAGGCTACCTGGCTGTGCGGTGAGGCCTGGTCGGCCCTCGCAGGAGGTCTTCAGGACCCCTGCAGGGGCTTTTGTTTTGCCTGTTTTCTCTCTGTTCTCTATGCCTGACATTCATGCAAAGGGCTTTCATTGCTCTGCCTCTCTTATCTTTCAGGGCTGCATTGTCCAGAGTGGAAACACAATGAGTGTCAGGGGAATCTGCACGAACATTCTTCAGAGATCAGTGGAGCTGCACTGGTACCACTGAATGGATGAGAATGATGAATGTGCCTTATGCCGAGTTCATGTACTGTGAGATCAAGATGAGATTCGTGGCAGGCACATGATGTCTCCCCTGATATGCATACTGTATGTTCTAATAGGATTTCATCAACTCACACCATCACTTTTTAATTTCCCTTGGCTGTCTCTTTTTCCTTAATACGCTCCTACATTCACCACTGTCTGTGGCTCGTCAGAATACCACTATTAGTGAAAATCTGTCGATGTCTGAGAAAAGAAAATAGAGTGGTGATTTCATTTGAGTCATAATGTTCTCATAAACAAGCAGCCAAATACCATGTTGGCTGGGTTGAATGGGGATGTCGCTGTCATTCATGTGCAAATACACATTAAATGTACTAAGTTCTTTGAAACCTTTATTCACAGATCCGTTCTTGCCAAGCTTTCTTTGTAATGTGATAAAAGGCTTGTGTTGAAGAATCTCTCTTTTCAGTCATAACATCCAAATGGGATTTTCACGTCGTTCCAGTGGTAGGTGGTGAAATGCAACTGAGTTTCAAATCATCTTCACATTTTTGTGACATCATCAAGATCTGCTTTTGTAAATTAGATGGCACGTGTCCTCATCTGAGGGAAGAAAATGTGTACCCAGACAAAAAATATTACAGTTTATATATTTGTCTCATGAAGACACCCACACTGTCCGCGTACCAGTCATTGTGCCGCTGGGTACACATCCATGCAGATAAAGAACGCCTTTGCACAGAGTCAAGCCACATAATTTGAACAGTTGTTTTATAAAGTAATACGGTTGTCTAGAAGAGAAGAAAAACCATGAGATGAAGTTGAATACCAATTAGTGATATTATATGGGTGAGATTTAAACACCAAAATTCAAAATGAAAAAAGTAAAGCTGAATGTCTAAAATACAAAGGATAACCTGTCAGACCCCTGTCCCATCAGGTTGTGTTCTGACAGTCATGACAAAGGAAGGTTCAAATGAGGGACTGGAAAAAACTCAAACCTTAAGAAATGAACCCTCTAAAGTAGTAGAAACAGTACATATTTAAGTCAAAGGGAGGAATTCTGTTTAACCTGAGGCTAAACTACATTGACTGGCCAAAACTGGCCATTTAGATGCAGAATGGCCTTGTTTCCTGCTATAGCCTCCTTTCACTAAAGGAAACATTAAGAATAAATTCAAACAAGACTTGCAGTGCGACCATTGTGTGGCTTTGTAACTTCAGGTCTGATCTCACCTGCAGGGTAAGACTTTGTTACACTTTACAGAACATATATGTTCAGTCAATTCCAACATCTTTACAGCATGTATTTAATCAGTATAAGAAATCAGTATAAGAAATAATGACATTACCTGAGATGAACCAAAATGCAGGAAATTGTGCATCGATTGTGCCATAATGAAGGATATAATAATCCATGAGACATAATATCCTTAATTTGCTAGTCTTGCAAAACCTTAATTAGATCAGCAGCTTATCTACAGCCCTTAGTGTTTTGAAGTGTGATTACTAGTGAGAGGTGTACAGAGAGCTTATGAAGGAGAGAGAGATGCGTCTTGGATTGATCTGCTTTACTGTATCAGAGCATGTGGCAATCTTTCCAGCAGATTACAAATAGACAGGACCTTTAAATTGCGTCTGACTGCTCACTAGAGACCAATCACTCTGAGCTGAGCCGGGAGCCGGCTGTAATATGTGTGTGAAATGAGAAACATAACAGTAACGCTGTGCACAGTTTCCCTGATGAATGAGACCCCCTTTAAACTCTTGTTGAATGGGCTGGCTTTGATAGACCAGAGAGTTAACCCCTTTCTTTCACCGCAGTCTGAGGGACCACACCACCAGGCAAACACTGACCACGTGCCGACAAGCCTTGATCCAAAGTCAAATGTACACAAAAGGCTGTTGAAATACACATCAATGCAATTCCACGGTCTCCATGCTGTCGGTGTCATACAACTCCCACACACAGCATTTATGCTCGTCTGCAGCACAACAGCACTGAACTCCTCAGGGGTCAGCATATGGCTGCACATAATTTCTTCTGTGCCTCTCCAGTAGCACTAAACACTTCTTATCAATGCGTCAATATGGTCCGCTATTTTGCTGCAAGGGGGACCAACCGCATCGACATTCTATGTTATCTATGCTTGAACAATAGATACATTATTAGATGTGATTCATTGATACTAAATTGCCAAATTGCAGAAAAAAATCCAGCAGAGACATATAGTAACCTCTTCTCTATCATTCCTCTATTCAGTGGTGGGAGCAGAAAAACATCTGCTGCACTGACGGTCCTTGGAAGGAGTTGCAAAGCACAGCCTTCACTGTTCTAGTGGTGGCACCGGAGTTGCTGTCCATCACTTCCCCAAGTTTTCTCAAAGCATACAAAGACCTGATGCCCTTGAAGTTCTAAATTTAAACAAGAACACCCGTGACTGCAATCTTTAAGCCCTGTGCAGTGATTCAGAAAAGTGCTGTTTTTAGCTGATAATCAAAGGCTCATTAAAAATGTCTGACTTTGATGGTGTGGAGGTGGAACACGCACACACACGCACACACAAACAATGTCATAAGCTCCTAAAACAAAAGCTCATACCTAAAAATAAAGATCTGCCTGCCATCACTGTGCAAGATGTATGGTGGTCTGGAAGAGAAGAATAAGATACTGTTACCTAACAGATGATGCGGGTAATTATTCTTGTTTGTGGCTTGTGTATTTGCGTCAGAGAGGGATGCATTGCAATGTTCACTCTCCTGTCTTTGTCAACGACTTGTCAGTCAGTTTTAATAACGGGAAATGCCCCGCAACCTTTCAAAAAAATTAAAAAAAGAAAAAAACATCAGCACCAGCAGCCTCCTCTTCACCCCAGACTTCCCCCCACCATTAGGATGCAAGCAATTTCCTTGATTTTTGTGGGAGGATGCCTGCCACTGAGCAGGTGTTACGTGACAATCTGATACTTGGGTGTTTTATTCTCTTCTCCAGAATTCAATAAAGGTGAACGGCTGGCTTATAAAATGTCAGACTGTTGTGTTGTGGAAACATCAATGGTGTCACAGTGTCACAATATATGCGCCCACCCACTCACACTCATAGGAGGAGGAGGGGGAGATGGGAGGCAGAGGAGGAGGTTCAATCAGGAGGGCAAGAGAGTGAGAAAAAGAAGGAAATATAGGCAGGGAGAGAAAGAGAGAGAGGTAGGGGGGGGGGGTGGATTGATCAGGTCCTACCAAAAGTGCAGACAGTCTGCCATCTATTGGATTTGTCACAACATGCAAGTGAGTGTGCTGCATTTTGTTGCGGTGCTGTTTGATTTTTTAACACCAGGTGGCGATGCACTCCACAACTTCTTTCATATATTCATCATTTCCTCTATTATCATGGCATACCAAAGTAACTTAGCGGGCAGAAAATGGTCATAACTTGAGAAATTCCAGAAGGAGGCCAACATGTTTTGCAGAATTATCCTTCTTCTTCAAATCCATGCATATCCATTCACATCCAGACATCTTGGTGAAATAAGAAAAGTCAGTGATTCTTTCTTGATTAAGGGTAGCAGATTTTCTGACATATGACTTTCTTTCCCTCTTTTTAAACTGTATATGAAGCACAGCTGAGTTTTCCTCTCTATATAAAAAGACCTGTGTACGTGAAATTTGGTTTACCTTGTAACAAATATGTTGATAAATTGTGTATACAGCTAGTCTTTTTTGAAATGCACTGTTAGAATACAGAATAGTGAGTGCTAAGGAATCTGTAATATGATTGCCATCATCATTATTAAGAACCCCGGGGGATGTTGCCATTGTTACAGTCTGGAAGATTAGGTGCTGTCAGGTGCACAGGGTTGCCTAGCAATGATTAAAGCTTACATTTCTTACACTCACAGCATGTTTTTCAGTGCCAGTATATCCCATGAGATTGTAACAGACAGAGCTGAGCTTATGTTTTTTTCCAAAGCATACTTCACCTTGGTGTGAGCTGTGGTGCATGAATGGTTTACTGCTCTATTGAAAACAGCAAAACAAACAGCTGAAAAAAATACACCAAGCAAAGGCAAACCTGCCAACAATGATAAGGTGAATGCGTTCCTGAAATAATGTATTGCTATGTGGTCGTGCAAAACACAGTAACATTTGACTAAATCAGGAGGTGTTTTTTTTTCTCTCAGTGAGTTTAAACAGGCTGTCACACACGTTACCCAACCCTCCTGAGCGTGTCAAGTCAAGTCAGCTTTATTTGAGTCCTTAGTCACAGTTACAGTCAGAGGGTTTCACAACACCTGTCTTATGAGAACAATGACATATTCGGGTATGAGGTGCCCTTATGTGATCACAGACTGATGAGAAATCATGAATAATGGGGACTTATTACTAAATCATTCTCTGCCTACGTGAAACAAGGGAATGCAATTTAATGGCTCGAAGTAACACAGATGTAGCCATGCAGAAATACATATCTAGTTGCGTATTGTGTAGAGGAACTGTACAAACCTTTATATCTTTAGACCAAAATACACCCCAGGGATACAATTTGTTTGAGGTATTTGCTTTTTGACTGAAACCTAATATGCTATAGTATGACTCACTATAAATGCTGGTTAAATACCAGATAGTAAAGGTGGCATTTGTCAGCAGTGAGCATTTACAGCCACATCCATTTAAAACTAAATGACAAATGTATGAGCAATGAAGAACCAAATGAATTATAAAGGACATTTGGGCAAAGTCCTTACCGTTCTTAATTGCTCTTCCTTTATTTATGTAAGTAGTTTCTGTGTTAATATTAACATGTTATAATATGTAAATGATTCTTACTTTTATATAACCACCAGGTCTACAGAGCACTGACATTTTCTGTGTGAGCAAATACGATTATATTATTTTTCATAGTCATTCTACTTTATTAAACACCACAGAGGCAGAACACACAGACATGAGTTGAAATAAATGCTGCTGCAAACGCTGATTTCTCAATATTTCCTGTAACATTTCTTTCTGTGGAACAGATCAGACAGATGGGCTTTCTTGTCACGTATGTTTTTCACATAAAATGAGTTTTCTTGATATGAAATGTGACTCTAACCTAGATACTTTCCCTGTCATGTATGCACGTCCTCAAACATGTAAACATGTCAGAGGATTACATGTTTTGGTCGATAGTGAAGAGGCCCCGCCCCCCCGAGCGGGGACGTGCTGCCCCCTATCAGCGGCCACACGCCCCGCCCCGCCCCGCCTATCAGCATCTCCGGTCGGCGTAGCGGAGCTGGGAGTCTGGAGGAGCCGGAGCAGGCAGCGCACAGTTCAGCGGCTCCCGCTTTCGTCCGACACCTAGCTAGAGCTGCTCCCCGGGCGGTGGAGGTGATGATGGCGGCGGCTGTAGAGAGAGGAGGCGTCCGGGCCGCTTTCCTGAACCCGAGCAGCGGCAGCGGCGGCGGCGGAGGAGGCGGAGGACCGGCGCCGACGACCCTCCCGACCGGAGCGATGGCCGGGGCTGTGGTGCTCGGCTCCGGCAGCATGCCCGTGCCCATGAACCTCTTCGCCACCTGGGAGATAGACCGGTCGTCCCCGAGCTGCGTCCCGAGGTAACGCCAACAGTGTCGGCATGAAACGGCACAAGCCGTGTTTGTGGCTCATCCATCGGACAAACAACGCCCTCGCTGGCTGCAGCTGCCACACATTTCCAAAACACCGCTCGGCTAGCAGGCTAACTAGCACGGTGGCTAAAGCTAAATAGCGCCGCTGCCCGAGTCCCTCTCATGTTTTGTACCAAAAGCGTTTTATTCGAGAAGTTATTTTTTCTCACAACAGACCCAGTCGACTAAAATAGCCAAATACTAAACAGTCTAATTTACATAAATGTGTTAGAGGTGTGTAATTGTCTTGTCGGTGTGTTTCAGTGGTATTCCCACCGTTATGACAACTAGCTAGCGTTAACAAAAGTTCAGCTAACTAGTTGAAGTGTCGCTGCTGTGTCTCTTTTCTCTGCTCCGTGCAGCTGCAGATATCACACTATCCCACCCACTCCCCCTTTTGTCCTCCTTGCAGGCCTGTGCTTGAGCTGATTTACGGAATGCATGCCACCTAATAGCAACATAACTTGTCTATAAATACGGCGACATGGATGCCGTCTGCCTCATGAGCGTCAAACTCTCCTCTGCATGAGCAGCTGGCTGACAGTTTCAGATGTGTTATGCGCTCTTTTATGTGTGTTAATGCTCAGGTGCCCGCCTATGCAGGTCAGATCTCAGCTCTGCTGGTTGGCACAGACACAAGCACTCATTGTGTTTATGAAGCAGCTGGCACAGGGAGAGAGGGAGTTAGAGAGCAAAGTCTTTGGACTGTCATTTTTTTATTGTGTTTAACTGTGAAAATATACTTGTCCTGGTGTTATTTCTGATGAGATGCTTTCATTTGGAGCGCTGTTCAGTGATCCTCTGCAGTCAGTATTCCTTGTCTGTGCAGGCATTGCTGCCACCTGACCAGAAACCTCTGGGGAGCTGTGGGCACATTAATCAGCTTTGACCTAGATCTGCTCCACTCATTGGGAGAGAAGTGGGCTTGCAGAGGGGAGGGTTTTCCTCCACAGTCGATGAGCTGTGCGTGTTTGCCTGCTGCCTCTGTAGCGCCTGTGCACGTATGCAAGTGTCAATGAAATCACGGCAAGTGGAACACATGGATAGTTTGCGGCGATGGCCATCTCTCTGATCTTCTGCTCGAGCGTTGTTCCACACAGCGTCGTCCTCAGCGACTCGACCAATGCGAGGCCAGCCCGAATGAAAATGAATTGGCTGTTTGAAATGGCAGTGTCGCTCTCAAATTCCACTTTCACTCTCCTTTTTGTCAAATTCCTGTATCTGAAGTTGTGATTCCATTATTTTTTTTATTGAATGTATGGCTACATTTCATGACCTTTTAATCTCACGTAAGATCGTGACTTTCCTCTTGTCATCTTGGACACAAGCAAAACTGCAAGGGTTTTTAATTGACATGAGACTTGAGTGAGCCTGCCGCTGATAACTGATCCATTAAGTTTTAAGACTACTGGCTAGCAGAAGAGGGACGAGACATGTAAGCTCATTTATAGAGCGTGTCATACATGGTGCATTGATTTCCCACATATCTACCTCTACACCGTGTGCTAAAGAAGATGACATACAAGGTGCTGTATTAAAGATGAATAAGGATGAGAATGCTAATGGTTTATTAATGAGGCATAGGGTAAAGGTTTACCACTCATTGTTCGGCGTAAGACCGCAGTAGCAGGCTGAAACTAGTCTTGGGTGATGTCTGGGATAGTTTGTTAGATCTGATATGTAATGCAGTAAAAGTTGATGTTGTGGAAAGGAAACACTTGTCATTTTTATTTGTCGTGGCGCCTCTACGTTCCAGCCCTCACTGCGTTTTGCAAAATAATCCACCACGCCTGTTTCTGCCTTGTCTTTTTAGACCACTTATCCTAGTGGTGTGAAAGGTCTTGCATGCAGCCCAACCCAAGGCCTGTTTTCGGGGACTCTGCCTTGGCATTCTTTCAGGGGCTGGGCCATTTTGTGCGCAGCTGTTTGCTCCTCCACTGGCCTTCAACAAATGTGGGTGTCCAACTAAGTGGCATGGTTTCAAATGAGGGCATAGGGCTGTGAGCAATTGACTTGTTTTCTACTGTGGTACCCTAAAACATCGCACACAGACACACAGACACACAGACGCACACACACAGCTGTTTTTGATTAATAAGATGCTGTATTTTAAAAATTGATCCCCCTAAGCCCCTCAGCCCTGCTGAAAGCTAAGCTTCGGGGAAAATATTTTATTCACAATGGAAAATGTGCTGTCATACGCCCTCTCAGCATGGGCTTTTGGTTTGTGACAATTTTGCTGTTGACACACCTATGGCGGTGGGCCATCATAGGACTTCACAGAAAACCAAGACTTATTTTTTTGTGATTTTTGACTAGTACACAAGAATAGACACATTAAATTATAGTTGTTATTTGGAAAATGAGGCTTTTAGTTGATTAAAGATTACTCATTAAATCACAATGCAACCATAAACTGGCGTACACAGCTACAGTACTGTGTGTGATACAGTATTTGACTTGATTTTACCTGCCAGACCAGTGTTGTTGCAGCTCGGTCCTTAACAGGCTGCCATCCTCCACTATTGTGCACTATTGGTTTTGCAACGTACCCCTTATGTGCAGTTTTTTCGTTCTTTCATTGATAGTCTTTAAGTAACTAAGAGTTCGAATGGTTTGCGTGGGGCAGGTAGTATTTCAGTGTTTTTGTCTCCAACAAATTGCTGACCAGTGCTTTGGTGATATTGCTGAGTAACAGCATAAAAAGGTGACTCCTGAAATGCTGTTTTTGATTTTTACTACAGAATCAGATCATGGGTTTCTCTTCAAGATGAGACTCATGCATTTAAACTACTTGGCAAACAACATCTAGGCTGTACGTGTGTGTAGTGTTTAGGTGGAGTGACTTTATTTTCACAGGTGTTGTTTCTGTCTCACGACAGATGTGGGAATAAAATGCCTAAATGCTGCGCACATGATTACTTAGCCAGAGAGACGCACCACCACAGACCGCCTCTTTTGTCAGCAGACCAAAAATGGTGAAAGATAATCTCTTTGCAGTATATACCAGGCGTTCAGCAGCTCAGGAATCCAAATGGCCCATGTTTTATGTCAAGGCAGGCATTTGTTCAGGGAACGATGTGGTATTTACAGAAATGACACTAATGCAGAGGTCAAGATGGTGTTATGTTTATCTCCTAACAATAAAGAACGTGCCGCAGCACAAGAGGGATGGCTCCTTACCAAGTTCAAAGATCTTTTACAGCTTTAGCTTGAAAGTTGTGACCTCTCACCCCTCATCACTTAAGCAACCAAACAATCTGGGTTGCCATTTCTGGAATGGTTGGGAAGTTGTTACAGTAGACATCTGTTACCACTTTTTAAAAAATAAACATTGTCTTATTTTGGTATTTTTGGTTGCGCAATGTTTTCAGCCCCTGATATGTTTTCACTCCAGATACATATCCCTCTTTTAAGTTTCCCTATCTGGGTTCAGAGAGGTGAAGATATCTTGAAAGTCCCCCTTACGGCTACCAAACAACATATCTCCTCTTTTCCAACATTTATCTCAATCTAACAGAGCGTCCTTCTCTCTGGCTGTTTTGATTCATGTGAGTCCCAAGATGACCTCTCTCTCTCTCTCGCGAGTGGCAGGACCTTATCTCGATAGTAATTGAGTGTACTTTGGAGACTGTGCTCAGATGTTTGTTTCTTCTGCCCCGATCCTGTGTAGTGCAACAAATAAACGTGTGCAGAGCATGTCAGCAAATGGAGATAAACAGAAATATATTTAGCCAGAGCAACATTACTGTGTCGTCTTTGTTCTAGGTCAGTAGAGATGAAGCCATCAGCCCTAAGTCTTTACATATCCCTCATGCTGTGATGCACACAGCCATTTATTATATCCCAAAGTTTGAATTGTTTGCATGCAATCTCCAGCATCATCCCTAGCCTTAATCTTCTTGATATAATGTCTAATTCTCTGTATGTTCATTTTTAAACCCAAGATGAAACCATTAAATCGGAATATAAATAAGGGAGGCCTGTCTGTCAGATAATATGAGCTTAGTTTCCCCTTTCACCTCCTCAATAACCCCTCTATCTCAAGGCTTGGATATTGTTTCTCCTAGCAGGGGAGCTGCAGTAATCTGATTTCATAACAGGAAAAGAAGAGCTGGTAATCTGATGCTGCACACAGACACTGTCTGCTTAATCCTTTGCTTCCTTGTGCAATCATAAACAAGGCCTGTCAGCCTTCTCCAGTGCCCTTCAGGATTGTGACACAGCACTCTCCGTCAGCCTGTGTCACGTTCACGGTCTCTGTTGGGCTACACCGACCGTATTGATGATTCAACTCGGAGCGTGAAGGCGCAGAAATGTCACCGTGCTGTCAAAGAGGAACAGCTGCTTGGTCCCCACTCTCATCACATTTTAAATGATACTTTTCCTCTTCATGACCTTTTAATGCTGAATTGCATTTTGTTGTGGAACAGCTTCCTTGTTTGGGGAAAAAAGACCAGCTGCTCTAAATTTTGTCGATGAACAAAGCTCCTCTTACACTGATATACTGGTATAGGCACTGGTTTATCCCCAGTATTAATTGACATTGTATTAATGGCCTAGAGTTAAACTGAGAGTAATGATATTAGTCATGGAATTTAGAGTTTAATATAATTTCTTTTTAATAAGACATTGTTGATAAGGCAGTGAATAGAGTTTTTGAGCTATTTAGTCGTTTTCGTTGGGCCTCTTAAGAAATACATCAGCTGGTCTAGTTCCCCTTTTCATTTTATGATATTCTTGAATAAAACCAGTCTGAACGTGGCTAAACACTCCTCCATGCAGTTCAGACACTTTGCTAACTGTAGGCCAATCAGCACCTTCACTCCCCTCTTTTTCATGCTCACTCCCATTGCCCAAAATGTGTCAAAACTCTCTTGGTTTCCTTCCCTGTCTTCCTGGAGGAGGAGGAATTTCCTTGGGAAACGTCTCACATTCCTGGCAACTAGAGAACCACTGGAGCAGCTGAAGCCAGGCTGCTTTGCTGCGTCCTCAGCCCCCTTTTTGTATTCTGTTGTTGACCAACAACCTGCTCTCTTGGAGGGAGGCGGGGGGGGGGCTTCAGGATAGGAGCCCTGGATTGCCTACCACGATGAAAAGTTTTGCTGAACTGGCCAAGAGCTTCACAGCGAATGGTGAATGTGCTGAATGCTCATGTTGAATTCCTCACAAAGGGAAGAAAGGTTTGTTTCCCCCTGCCTGGACCTCAGAATGTGAGAAAGGCCAGATTCTTGTGTGGGTGGATACTGGGGTCTCTGCGAGTGAGATCCAGCTTCCTGATCCGACGAGTGAGGCGCGGAAACTGTCCTCTGACACCGGGAGGATCCTGTCAGAATGAGCACATCGGGGACAGTGTCTCTCAACCCGTATATCTCTCGTTCTTGCTCCACTTATTTCCCACCTCTCCCATTCAGGCATTTCCTGAGCTGCATGCGCCAGCACCAACACAGAGGCCATTATTTCAGAAACAAAACACCGTGGCACGGATGAATGAGAGCACACGACAGGCCATTTGAAAACATGAAGCATTGTCGTAATGGCGTTCAGAGATCCTGCGCCACATTCTGGCACAGTCTGCTCTTGTAAACAAACAGAGGTAGGGATGGGTGGTGATAGTGCAGAAAGTTCAAATGGCAGAAATCATCACAGGTAGTGTTATCTGAATTTGTAAGACTAAATTGCACTAAATGAAGTGGTAAAAAGCTACGTGTAATGTTTATTCTATCGAGTCGAGTGTTTTTAGTGAGCACATTTCATGCCAGCCTTACTCATAGAACATATTTTTAATGTTACTGCTGTGTTCACAAACCAAACGTAAGTGTTTTCTTTGTCTCGGCTGAATAGCATCCTGTGAAAAGTACCAACATGTCGCTTTTACTGTCCCACCTCACTTATGAAAAAGCACAGAACTACATGCCCTGCCTACTTGTCTAAACACAGATTAAGGCGTCTGAACTGTCTGGAGTTCATTTTCTGTTTATGCGCCTTAGCTCAACTACCCAACGCTGCAGTTGTGCCTTTCTCCTCGTAACTCGTAGTTGTACACTTGAAAAGTTCTGGACACGTATTTGTGTCAGGAATAAAAAAAAGGAAGCTAAATGGAGAAGTTCAAACCCAGACTCCTTTCTCCCTTCCGCACAGCTGACCAGTCTTGGCGTGAAGTGGGAAAGAATGTCAGATCGTCTGTATTGAAAAGTTCCAGAAATGGACGGACTTAATTCGACATTGGAAATGTGTAGGGGAGAGGGGGGCGGGAGTTCCAAGCTGTTCAACTGTCCAACAAGCAGTTCTGGCCCCTTAATGCGTTTCCAGAAATCCCCTAAAAGTTTGAGAAAGTCTGGAGTTAATTTAAGTGCTTTGAATGTTTTTGATTCTGCCATGCTACAAAGCGCTGCACAAGGGAACTTTGGATAATTAGAAATTTTTGGATCCTCAGTAGGAAACGGCAAATGATCATGCTGCTTGACTCAGGCTGCTTGGCTGTCGGACATTAGCCATTCAGCACAGGGCCTATCTTCAAAATGAAGCGAGAGAAAAGGCTGTCTTTGTAAAATTATCTATTGCACATTCTCTGTTTTGCATCTCGCAGTCTGTATCAATTATTCTCAGACATACTTAGAAATGATCTCCCTCTCTGTCTGTCCTGATTAAGGATTTGTGTCTGTGTTGTTGTCTGGGGCATGGTGTTTCTTTTCAGATGAAAGCTGGCCACTTCTGCAGCAGTTCGTTTCACATTGTACTTCTTAAAGAGTGTTTGTTATTTTGCAGCATACTGTCAGCTTTATCATTACTCTGGCCTAATGAGCGTCACCTTTCCATTTTCATTCCCCTCGGCTTCGCTGATGGTAAAATCACTAACGCTTGGATACAGAGAAAAGCAACTTCTGTGTAAAGAAAATGGAGCGTGGGTTCATTCTGCACATCAGTCATTTGGCCATATTAAGCCAGGAATGGTTTTTTTATGAGTAGTCAAAAAGCACTCTTGGGCCACAGTTGTTCATTTCAAGTAATAGTGCCAAGACAGTATAAAGACATGCACCAGGTGTTTTATCAGCAGCATTGGTGCATATTACAGCAATAGACGACGACGCAAGGCATCGCTTGTTGTCCTTCTCCTGGGAAGTTGTTTTTTATCACTCTGAGAAATAAAGCAGAATCACATGTGCTGATGCTGACCACTGTACTACATTTATTGATTGTGCAATTCCCAGCTCATGGTGGCCCTTCATTTTTCTTTGTTGGAGTTTTGTCTACATTGCAGAAAATAGTTTTGAGTCAAGAGTGCGGTTGTGGAAGGCCTGTTTGTCAGCTGCATCGCTGTTAGGATCATCAGATTTTTTTTTTCATCCTGATTCCTTACAGGATATAGTAGGAACATGGCCTCTCTTTGTCTCTGTTTACAGTTTACAGGCAAATGAGGCTTTTCTTAAATTTATTTATTTTTGTAAAATCTCTGGCATCAATAATGAGAGCAGAAAAAGTGATATGATGGTGGTGATTGCAAGAGTTAAAGGGCAGGCTTAATCCTGTCTGATGCTAATCAGAGGCACCATATGGCAGTATGAAATATGTATGATGAGACTGAAAAGATCCTCTGGAGGAAATGTCACCAGTGTGTAAATTTAACTCAAAAGCAACACCTAGTTTAGCTCAGTTTCACACCTTCTAATAAGGTGAGCTGGGTCAGGTATAGGCTCTTTTGGTTTCAAACATTCTAGTCAGTACATTTCAATCTTTTCATCTAGATTTTTGGCAAGATGTGATTCAGATGTGTGAAACCTCCCATGGGTCATGCATTTTCCTCCTTGCACAATCCGGCCCATTTATTAGGGCCAAGATGAAACATCTTCAGTGATTTTTGAAAAGGCTTACATAAGCTCTGCACGCTATAAATACTGGACTCTGACATACTCTGCACATTTTAATTTATTCATGCTGTTTTGCAATTCACAATATTTCTCAGTAAGTGGGGCTGCACAATAACAGCTAAAAAGATAATCACAGTTATCCTGTTCAGTATTGAGCTAAATTATCATTATGTATCATTATTATTCATCTGCCTCTGGAAGCAAAGGAACTGTTCTGCAGTTTCTAAATTGACAGGAAACTGCCTTCGCATTAACATTGTGTCTAGACACTTATAACCCTATAAATGAGTAGTTTTTCCTTTCAGCAATTGCTTTCTTTCTTTTTACCTTCTTGTTTCAAGGATTTTGAATTTTCTTGGTCAGTCGGCTAGACAGAGAGATTGTTTTAAACAAGGCTTTCTTCTTGAGCTTTTGATCCTACCAGTAGACTGCAGGCAAAGAAACATCCACCTTAATAGGATTTTAAAGCTCGGAGGATTCACTTGAATCTTGACTGGTCACTTTAGACTCCTTATAGAGTCACTAGCTGAGAAAAGGCATGGACTGGAAGACCTACCCTTATTAAGAGAAGGTACTGTAGCTTACAGTAGTTAACCATCATTCTGCATGAAAGGCAGATATCGTCATGTCACGTTACCTCTGTTTTGATGTACTGTAGCTGATCTGGTCAAGGTGTCTTACTTTAGGTCTGATTTTGCCTGTAAACATGTTGTGTCAGGTCTGATCTTGTCTCACATTGGCCACAACAAACGGGCCTGCTGACCTCATCAGTTTGTGTTTGTGGCCGAACAAAAGAGCTGTATAGCGCTGCAGAAATGGCAACAAAGGATGGCAGCCATGTACGGAGTTCCTGAAAACAAGTGTCAGATCACTGAGGCATGGGGTGCTATGTTTATTTGGTGGCAAAGACCTTCAAGAGCTGAGAAAGAAGCAAGATTTAGTTAATGAACCTCATCTTTCTATGGGGAAAGTCCAAGTTGAACTATGAGTGTTGCGCTATGTGACTTCTGACTCACAAATCCAGTCACCTGTTTCTGTTACCATTTGTAACTTATGCTGGGAACTACTTTGTCTTTTAATTTGGCACAGAGCCAATGGAAGAAGCTTTAGGCCAGTGTGTGCTCAGCTTGATGTTAAGACATGGAGACAGGTTCACCCCCACTCTTGCATCCCCTGGTATCAAGTAAACTTGGCATTTTTTTGCTTTCTCTCAAGCAAGGCATTTTCTTCTGCCCCATATTTCTCAATAAGAAACATACACGACTTGCCAACACGCCCATCATTACCAGAGAAAAGTCTTTGAAGGATTCTACCAAACCACCCACACATGAGGAGCCCATCGGTCAAACCTCTGATTCACTCTTCAGATATAAATCTTTCTTTTCATATGGGCGTGTGAGGGAAAGCACTGGCTCAAATCACCAAACGGAAATCAAATCTGGCACTGAGCTCTAATGCACCAGCCCCGTGCAGTATTACATAAAAAGTGGTGGTAATCCTGACAACAGTTCAGATTCTACCACAGCTCTGGGAGCCTCATGACCACAGAGTTCACAAAGACCATATTACAGAGTATTATGACAGATATGAGTGCAGCTATTACGTCCGCGTCTCTCGCATTCTCGGAAATAACCGGTTTATCTGCTCGCCAATTTATTTTTCTGTTCACAGCACGTCCCTTGGGGTGGTTTCATACCTGAGTGATGACACCTGTCCTGCCTTCACATTGCACCGAATCACTCCGTTGCAGCTCCCGCCTCTGTGCCAGCAAAGCTAAAAATCCATCCCAGGGTTTTAAAAGGCAGATAAAGGGATGTTGTTTTGTCTAGACATATCATTATGGCCAGACATAACCTTTGGCTCCTCAGGGGTTCATGGTAGGGCTGCAATAATTATTTGTTTGATTAATGTGTAGTTGTTGGATCCATTTTTTCAAGTAAACAGTTAGGAAAAATGATGGTCATGGTTTTGAATTTGCATTCAGAATTTGCTTACTCTTTCTGCGTGTGTGCGTTGTCCTCGGGTGCTCAAGCTTTCCTCCAACAAGCCAGAGATACGCAGGATTGCTGTGCAAGGTTTGACGAGGCAGTTGTGTGTTTTAGCCATAGCTTGGCCAGAGAATGGTTGTTGGAACACAGCAAGCATGCAGATGGAGAGCGGAGGCTTTTTTAGTGCGGGTAAGAGCATCCAATAAGAAATACCTCCCACTCTGCGTGCTATACCGAGGGGCTACTTCGGGATATTTTTTTACTACCATAAAAACTGGGCAATGTCAGAATCCATGGTAACTACCATTTATTCAGACTCTTAATTAATTAAGGCTCTATGCTGCATGCAGGGCCAAACTTTTTTCAACCACCTATCAAGCCCACGGGGGTTTAGTGTTTGATGCTTAAAGGATTTAAGCCCACATCCACGTAACCTCACAAGGGCTCTGTTTAGCTTAATCACATGACTTCTGGCCAGGATTAAGCTGCCACCTCATTACAAAATATTTAGCATTGTGTTGTGATTAATGAGTGCACACCATCTGTTGTTTTGCATTATTAGAACCGACGTCTGATGTGAACTGTTCATTGTTACGACTATAAAGGTTGGAGGCTAGATTTGTAGTTCACTGTGTCACTGCTGACCTCTGACATTCAGAAATGTGCTGACATAATAAAGTCAAAATAGACACACACACATATGCACACACAACTCCCACCTGTATCTGTGACTGTGCCTTTATTATCTAAAGGTCCATTCAATTTCAGCCTTCTTTTCCTTCTTTTAACCTTGGAGTTCTGCAGCCGTCGTGACCATTAGGCTGTCTCTCTCACATAAACAGTCCCGGATATCAAGCTTTGCCAAATGAATAGCTTCCTCTTGTTCTCTTTGTGCGCGCTGGTCACTGCCTCTTCCTCCTCTTTCACTGTGGCCTTGAGAAGATTTCATTTGGGGAATTAAAGCCCAACCAGCATATGGCCATCTGGCACACATAACCAGATATTTGGGGGCTAAAATAGCTTTCGCATGCAAGCCTAAGTGCAGGCTAAGCTCCTATGGCACATCCTACTGTCTGAACTTTTTCAAACCGATCAATCAGTCTTCTGGATTAGTCTTCGCCAATCATGATGTAAATGGGATTCAAAAATTAATTTAGCTTCTGCGAAATTTCCCACTGTTATTCTCCTCACTTGACTTCCCCCTTCCCTCTAAAACCTTTGCAGTCTCAACTGCTTTCCACGAACCAAAAATGTAGAAAGGATTAATTTATTAAAGAACAACAGTTATGTGGGTGGTGTGGGTATGGATTTAAGAATGTAGAGCTTTGTTTCATGCCTTTTCCCTTCGTTTTCAATTTGATTGAGGGGCTATGAATAAAATATTAAAAAAAAGAAAGAAAAGAAATGTGCGTGTATTGCTGCTGGAGCAAATCTCCTTAGCTCTATATGCCGGCCCTCACAGAGGACAGCCCCTGTTTCCCTTGTTCGAGGATGAAATATTTAGAAGAAGTAGCTTTTAGAGTAGCGTAGCCTTTATTTGGACTGAATTATACAACCTGACATGCTAGCCATGAAGAAGTAATAGTGTTATGAAAGAACAAAGTGCTATGGCTTTTCTCAGAGAGAAAGGTCCCCCTACATACAAACACATACCATACATGACTTTTCCTTAAGAATTTCATGCCGAGCATCATGTTCAAGCATGCTCTATTAAAAGAAAGTGACTGCATTCACAAGCAGAGAATAGGAGGAATAGTACACTGAAAGCACTAAAAGCATGACTCGAAGGCTTTTTTTTCCTCTAGCTTGGAAGCCCCCCCACCCCAACACATACCAAACACAGACAGTCTCTTTTTCATTCAGCCCTCTGTTACATCACTCATCCTCCATCCTCCACTTCCCCCTGCTTTGTGCCTCTGACAATTGCTGCGCAGTGATCCGAGGGCATGGAACTGGCAAAACATCAACTAGAATGCTGACCGGGGGAAAAGAATTACAAAAGTGTGTTTTTGTTTAGGCAGCATATCGTTCAATTCAGAGGCTTTGATGGCCTCTCTCTCTCTCTCTCTCTCTCTCTCTCTCTCTCTGTAGCCCTTAAAGACTCATGTCCATATTTTTCATGATTAACTTTTTTATGGCCCCATAAAGGTTAAGATGTTTGTATTTTTAAAAGCTGAAGTAAGAACAATATAATTGCTGCTCATGCTTTGTCCTTTCCAACTAAGACAAACGCAGGCGTTGGTAAAAAAAAAAAAAAAAAAACCCGATTCACTTTGAAAACAACTTTTTATCAACGTAGGGCTTTGTTTTTTTCCCATTCATAGCTTGGGTCTGTTGCCGCGGGGTGACTGCTGATCCGCTGTCTCTTTGTAGGCTCTTAAACATAAGGGTGTACACGTATCATTTGAGATGCTGCTGTCACTAAAGTGCTCCAGAAATAGTGTCGCAGTGGTAGCTGCACGTACTCTCATGCGTTAATGGCTTTGAAGGATGTTGGTACAGATGGGAGTCGTGTTGTTTGTTGACACCGGTCCAGACAAGAAACACTCTTGAGTGATGATGTGATCGTGCAATGGATGAAGTATTAACACAGAGAGCCAGAGTTTTTGCAACAATTCTACCCCCAAAGTTTTGTTGCTGGCTGAATTGCAGCTATAAATCAGTTCTACAAGGAATTTTCATTGCAGAAGCATTAAATATTTATGATATGAAAGATCTGTATATGAATTGCCTGTTTTTGTTCTGGCTTTGTCGTGACTTTTCAAAAAAACAAGGAATCAACAGAGGGAGAGCTTCTGGTCTCAATGTGCTCGCCTTCAACTTCAGTGATTATTCCCTCCTATGCTTCCAGTCACATCTTCTCAAATCTGATACTCTGAGGCCTAGTGTCTTGGGAGTTTTACATTTTTTAAATGTCTTTTGATGTCAGTGTAATATAAACGTCTGCTGTCACATAAGCAGCCTCCATACAGGCATATCGTTTTACTGAGGAGCCAAACTCAGCGCAGCAAGTGACTGAGGCTTGGGGTCGGGCCAGACGTTCTTTGCGACCCGACTGTGTGTCTGTGTGTGTTAATAAAAGCCACCCTGACTCGGGGGGGAGGCCGGGGTCAGGAAGGGGCTAACCCAAAGGATTATTCCCTGTGCAGAGTGTGTGTGCGTCCCTGGGCTCTGATCTCTGACTGACCACCCTGCTGTCCACCTTTAATCCACCCCTCACAATTTGATTTGGTTTCCTCTGATGTTCCAGAATCACTTCAATACAGGTGAACCGAGTTCTTCAGTTTGCCCGGGAAGGGAGAGAGAAGCTTGGTCGAGACGAGGCAACATAACCCACTGATTCAGTCATTAAATATGTGTGTGTGTTGATATGGAAGGGACTTGCAGCACTTGCGTCACACATTCCTCTTGGCCTCTCTCTGTCACCAGTTTAAAAAGCTTTGTACTCGTGTGATGAAGTGTTAAACTTCTACTTCGCCTGAACCGCGAAAGCTTCGAATATCTGTCACATCTCCCCCTCTGAAGTCTTCTTGTCATTGCTGCGGAGAAGAGGGATGAAGTAGCCGAGATGAGATAACTCTCCATGCCATATAACCCACAATCACAGGCCTCTTATCTAAAACCAAATATTTGACCGCAGCCATTTGAGTGAACTGCCTGATAAGTTGTTTTGTTTGTCCAGGTCAGAGAGACGTGGAGGGATTCGAGTGTGGCCGTGGACAGAGCATCTGTCACAACACAAGTGATTTCAACAGTAGCTCAGTTCTTTTTCCGTCTAATGCGTATGATAATGACAACATGTTTAAGGTTTATGCCAACAATTGCATATTTGGCACCATGAGGTACGGCTTTTTAATCGCGATTGCACACCCCCTCTGATAAGTAGTGAATTAAAAATCCTTGTAATTTTTATTTTCACGTTGTCATAAGGGCTTTTCTGTTTGTTACTTTCTTGTTTACAGTCCTTAGGTTAGCCAGCAACGGGCAGGTAAAAAAATATCAAAGACAGGGATTATGTTGTCAGGTCTCTTGGCTGTGTGGAACACAGCTTCTGCGGTTGAGGAGCTGCGCTTGTCACTTCAACTCCAGAAGCTTTCGTAGCAGATTTATAGTCTTTCCTCTATAAACCAGGTTGCTTGTCTAAGCCTTTTCCCTTGCACTCCACATAAAAAGAAGCATTTGTCACCTCCATACTTTTAATCTCCATAAGTAAAACTGGTATGTAACTGGGGGCAGTCTGTATAATCTAAAAGGGGGGGAAATGGCCTTGTAATCTAATGGCCTTGCTTTACTTTGCTGGCAGAAAAGGTCAACAGTTAGTGACGGTACAGCGAGTGACTTGGGCGCACTAATGGGTTTAGATGGAGCGGCACTACTCATGCTGCTGCGAGTGATGCCATATAGGCTAAACCTATTAGCCGTAAAGTGCTCAGGCACCTACTGGGCACCATTCATCAGAGCAGTCGATAACTGTTCATTTTGACATGATATTATGCTTTGCTGTCTGCTTTTTTTATACGGTCATCTCTGTAATGGAAGCTGCCATCTAGAAAGGCATTTGTGCGTCTATTGTAATTAGCCCACAGAGGGACGAGATTCTGATTCCTGTGTTGGTTTGTCCTCTACCTGTGACACGATTTGAACGTTATTATTCCCATCACCTTGTTGAAGGTTAAAAGAGAGCTGTGGAGACAAGGGCAGTGTAAAAATAACAGCTGCTGAATCTAAACTGTCATTATTAGATTATCAGAAAATGAATCTACAACAGTTGTGATAATGGATTAATTTTCATGTAGGCGTTTTTGAAGTAAGAAAGTAATGATATATGCAGCTAAATCTTATTTAATGTCAGGATTTGCTGCTTTTATCAGGTGTCACCCTGGATAGAAACAAATTAGTTATCGTGTGTGTGTGTATAAACATCAAAAAGATTGAACACATTCGGACAGACAAACGTTCTAAGGAATGTGAAGTTTGCTCTGTACTCAAGTGCCGATTTACCAACAACGCTGCAATAAGTCCTGCCCTCAAGAAGATTAAAATGTTTGTTTTTTATTGAAGATTTCTTCGTTCATCATTTATTTACCACCATTCGCATTTGGAGGCTATGGTTTCTCTCCCCTTATCGATTTGTATAATCAAAACCAGCAAAAACAGCTCCATAACTAGGATAGCAGCATGCATGTGAAGATCAATAAACTCGGTCTATAACAATGATGACCCAATCAGAGGGGCTTGGCAGGCGATGTGTTGGCTGAACCAGCACTGAAACCGAAAGAGGGATTTCCCCCATGGGCTCTTATCAACTGGGAAACAGACAGAAAATGTATCACTTATCTTTGCTTTCCACCGCCTGTTCGCAGAAATATTGAACTGCAGACTGCTGTATAGACTCTCCACCCACCCGGTCCTCTCTATGGATTGATAACACTGTTATGTTTTGGCCCCGTTTGCCACAGAGAGGCGTGCTGTGATCCCACCCCAGGCTCTCTCTGGGAATGTGGGAATTACATGCCTAAAAATGAGGATTAATGCATCTTCAGAGGGGCTTTCTGGAAGCAACTATTTTGATGTTGAGTATGTGCCAGAGTCTGTAGAGCAGAGGGGAGACCATACCGCAGATAACACCCAACCCACCACCACCTTCACCCCCCCACCCCCATATTCCTGTAATCACAAACCCACAATATATCCATACTGACAATCCTATTGAAAAGTAGCTGAGCTATCCTCGGCCCAGTGGGCGCCCCTGCCAGCCAGTTTAGCACAATGATTAGTGCTTTTGTGTGACACCTGGTCTGTCACTGTAGTCGCTGACTGGGTGGCAAAGTGAACTGCCACTGGGTAGGAGCACGGGGACAGGCTGGCGCCAGGCCAGAACAGATGGCCACGAGTTTCACTTGCAACACAACACAGAGGCAGGCAGTAGTGGAGATAACACCTCTGTCTAATAATAAAAAATCCCTGGTTCCCTAGGTGACCCCTTCAGCGCCTGCAGCCTTTTTAATTACATGTGAATCCCAGTCTACTGAGAGAGAGTGAGAGAGCGCTGTGACGGGATAGAGATGTTGTTAAACCATCGGCCCTGCTTTCTCCCTCCCCTCCCTGACCGAAAGCTGTGGCTGACTGGTGACTCATCCTCACCATACGGCAAACTGGGTCCATGGGCTACCTACGAGGTTTAACATTTAATTACTCCGGCCTCAAATAGATTTACATTTGTTATTCTAACACACAAGCGGCAAACTTAAGTAATCGCGCAGCCAAGTGGACCGGCAATTTACGCCTCCAAATGATTCCCGTAAAACGTCGCCGAATCATAGCTCCACCTATTTGGACTGAAGGAAGATTCTCCACAGGAACACCGAGTTCCCGGCCCGCTCCTGTGTTTGAAAACTGATGTTGTCATCATTAAAGATGTATTGCGTTAGCTGCTTGGATAAACCTCTCTAGGGATCTAATGACCTTTGGCCAGCTTCCTTCCTATTCTCTCTGTACTGTGTTCATTTAAATGATGAAAACCACAAACAAACAGGTTAATCAAGGACCTTTTTTTTTCCAGTGAAGAATGTAGAACAATGATGGGATGAGGTTTATGTTGATAGACAAAAGACATGAGCTTGTCTGCTCATGATACCACAAGATATAATGGCACAAAATATATAGTATGACACTTCACTAAGACTTGTAGAATAGCAAGAAAAAGCCCAAAACTAACCATTGATACCCACTTTTGCGGCTTTGCCCTCGCCACACAACATTAAGTTGTTAGCTGTTTGGTTGAATGAACTTGAATACAGTCAACAGTGAAAAGACACAATATTTATCTCTAAATAGACCACCACAGGGTTGTCATCTGCAACAGTACAATTTCCTCTGTGTCCGAACATGACGAGTCTTTGTTTTTTTGTGAATCACACTTGCCTAGTCGGGAGTGCCTGAATGAAGTCAGCGAGTGTTGCCGAGTGGCTCTCAAGGAAAGTGGGTGACTGGATAGCTGTTTGTTTGCTTTGTCTCTCCTCCTCCCCTCTGACTCTGGCTCAGACTGATCACAATTTAATGCATTAGGACTGGTGGGGAAAAGTGGGTCAGGAGGAAGTTTTAGCGCACTTGGCTTGGAAGTTGTTGACTTTTTGGAGAGCGTCTCGCTGTAGAGGCAAGTTTCCTCTCTGGCACTGGGGGCGGGGGGGTACGGGTGAAAGGAAGGGGGATTTTTTAAGGTCACATATTGTTGTAGACCCGTGAAAGAGGCGTGGAATTGAGCTTGTGTCTGGTTTAAGCCTTCTTGTATTTAGTTTTTCTTTTTATCTGCTTCTGTGCTGCACAAGATAGGCCTGACCTGAGAGGTGTCCACAGGGACCCTCTGACCTACTTGTGCTTTTTTTTTTGTGATTAAACACAGTATATTTTAGTGCACCTGTTATCTTCTCTGCACCTCACCCAGTCTGGACGTGAGAGTGACGTCCCTCTGGCATTTAACTGTCCAATGTGCCAGTCATAACTGTATTTAACTTTTTTACAGGCATATGCATGTTTGTTACTTGTTTTATCACAAACAGATGGCAGTGAGTCTCATAAAGGCTCCGTGTTCATTCAAATGGGGCCGACTGAAGACAATTGACTGCTTTTGGTCTTGTCAAAGCATCTGCGCCATGTCACCTTCCGTGAAGAATCCACCCATAAAGCTGACAGTGTCAATCCTGATTTAGTAGCAGTCGGGTGCGTTATCCTTCCACAACAAGTCGTAGATTTTTTTCCCTTGACGTTGAGAGCCGAATAGAGCGGCGCCTGGACCGTTCGTTCTCTTTCTCTGCAGCCGTTGATCATTCCTCGATGTTGCCTGTTGTTATTATTATCATACCTGCAGACCAAAGAAGGTATAAAGACGCAAACGGAAATAAAATGCGACCGCTGCTTTGTCAGCCGTGCTTTTTATCCTTCAATGCTCCGCCTTGTCATGAAGGTGTGCTCACGTTGTGTTAGTCATGCCACTAAATCTGTTTTTTTCTCTTCCCCTCTCTTTTACACAGGCTCTGCAGCCTCACACTGAAAAAGCTGGTCGTCCTCAAAGAACTGGATAAAGAGCTGAACTCCTTGTCTATAGCTGTCAAAATCCAGGTGGGTGGGTTAATCTCTTGTGTGCGACAAGAGTAACAGGCTCAATGGCAAAACATTTGATAGCAGCATGTCACGGTCTAGAGTCTGTGGCTCAGTCTTTCTCAATTGTTTGCCGGGGTTGCGCCTTGTTGAATATAATGACAAAGCCTAGACTGTGATAAGACAAGTTGCTAATCCTGCCGATTGATTTGAAACAAAAAAAAAAAAAACCCTCGCTGCACAGGAAGCTCCAGTGAGTCACATCCACTCAGGTGCTCTAAATGGCAGAGTAGCATTACCACTCTAAGCTGGAGCATTAGCACCTTAAGACGGATTGTGCATCTTACATTGATTGCTAGTGCATTTTCGTGACTACGGGTGTGTAGGTCAAACAAGTTGGCAGACTTTTTATTTAAAATCAATCTTGCACATTTTGTATGGCGGTCACATCGTGTATGATTTTAAATGCACGTAAAAAAACATATCGTCTTTATAGAAATACAGAATTAATTAAATAAAAAAATATATATTTCCTAAGCGCATAAAATTATATATATATTTTTTGGTAGGTTTTACCCCTCTATTATTTTAGTGATAGCACAGGAAAGGTGGGAGAAAGAAGGGACGACACGCAGAATTGACCTGCTGCAGTGAGACTCGCAGTCTCGCACATTGGTGCACGCTCTGCCAACTGAGCCACCTGTGCACGTAAAATATGAAATATTTTAACACTGACATTATTAACTCTTACTTTGCAACACATAAATATCGCAGTATCTATATAATTAATATAAAAAAATGCTGTTAGATGAAGCTAAAATACAGTGACGAGGGAGACTGTGTTACAGTGTGAGCATCTGCAATGGCACGTTTGTGTGTGCAACCCACTTAATTTTACATGTACTGTCACTTTGCTGCTCACTAAATAAGCTTACAGTATGTTTGCTTGCTACGATAGACTCACACCTTACTCCTTCTACACTGCAGAGCACTGTAATTATTTTTCCTCATTGCCATCACTGCAGCGCCATGTTCCCATTCAGCGAATACACTCATTTACATGGAACTGACAGTATTCCCAGAACACAGAGCAAGCTTTTTGGAAAGGGGCGAAACGTGTTTCCCTCCTAAAATAATGTTTTGTTTGACCGACACATTGTTGGCAGAGAGTCCGAGAGGTTGTATCAACTTGCGAATGTCCCACCCCGGTCAGTGCCTGTGTGTTTTTGTGTGTGAACGTCTGCACTTGTGAGGGAGATGGGCGGAAGAAAAAAAGGAAACAAAATATTTGAAGAAAACTGAGGGGAAAATAAAGGGATATTTGTATAAAAGCAGAGCGGCAGCTGTGAACTGATTTACTGTATCCTCATGATGTTCCAGTATTGTATAGTGTTGGAACCCTGCCTTTACTCTGCAGATTTAAAACACACTCAGCAGTGAGCTTAGTAGTGGTTGTAAAAATGATGGTCCACTGCTTCTGAAGCTGTTGATTCTCAGTACTTGTCAAGTGCACACATACTAACACAGTGCCCTGATCTGGCCACGTGGAAATAATTCTCCAAGGAAAAAGTCACTCAAACCGTTTGACTGTAGCAGCCCAGAAAATCCGCACAGATTTTGAGAATTCGACTCACCTCAAAGCATGAAGAGAGGAGCGAGTCAGCTTTCTTTAAAAGATGAAAGTCTCAGTGCCTACCTCGAAGTAGGAATGTGCAACCTGTGCCGTGTCTGACACTGTGCACCCAGCATCATGTTATTTATACCAACCAAGATATTTATACCAACAGAGGATCTCAGCTGCAGACGATGACGTGCAAGTGCTTGGTGATTGTTAAAAGAAAGAAACATGAAATAACTAGAACATAAGCAGGAGCAACTATCACCATCAAGCCCTAAAAAGCCGTACGTCTAGAAATTATTAGTATCCTATACTCTTCAGTAGTATTCTACTATACTGTGCTGTTAAACATGTCCTTTTTGGGAAAAATGGCCCCACAAACCTAAAAAGCAACTGCCTCTAGTTTGTAAAGACTACTTGGTGAGAGACTAATTTTCTGTTGTTGAAATTGAGTTGAGTGAAGAAATGTTGTTTCAGCATCTTAGTAACGTGTGTGTTGTAACATATAAAAAGGCAAGATGTAAAATTGATCATTGGAGAAAAACAAAAAACACCTAGCCTAGCTTAGTAGAGTACCTACTGCTGACTGGAGTGGCTCACATGTGGTTAGACTACCTTTAAATCACACATTTTAGTGCTTTTTTTGATTGGAGATGAATTTGCTAAACTACCTCATTACTTCAGTAGAGTGTAAGAGGACTGAGAAATATCTTGTGTTTGTAGATAATGATGTTTCCTTATATTGTCCAAACACAGTGAAGTATATACACGTTTTTCAAGTATTGTGAATCAGAACTCAAAAAGACGAAACAAAACGGTTTGCTACTTTCGTAGCCGTTACACAGCTTGGTTAACTTCAACCCCCTTTTTTTTTTTAAATCAACGTCACTGTTTCTTTCATGCCTCAGTAATTGACAATTTTTCTGTCCCACTCTCAATATTGTCCCCCTCATTATGAAACATAATAGAAATTTTATGCAGTACTGGACGATTCTATTTAAAGAGAAACAAATCCAACCCCCCCCTCCCTTTACTGTCATCCCCAAGGAGAAAGCAACCAATCAAGTGTGGCTTTATCCATGAGCTACGTTGTCTCCGGAGCGTGAAATCTCTCCATTCCTGTTGAGCCGCCCTCAGGACAGCCGAGCAAAGCTCCGTTCACCACGGCTCCGGAACTGGAGCATTAAATGCAATTTCCAGCAGGTTTGCTTAGGGAGAACAGAGAGGCTGAGGGGATAAAGAGACAGTTGGGGAAGATGACAGAGGAATAAGGGGGGGGTTTGTTTTCAGACAGTGAATGACAAAGCCTCATTACCGCATGTCATCGGCTCTCTGTTCAGCATACAGTGGCCGTCTCTTCTCTCTCTCGCTGTTTCTCTCTCCGAGTCTCATCAGGTTGAGTGGCCTGCACGCACGCACAGCCCTTGTAATGGCTAACCATTTGGATGGCCTCCCAAAGCCACAGCAGTAGGGATGATGAGATTGCAGTTCGGTCTCCCTGGGAGATCGTCGTCTGTCTCTCGCCGTGGAGACCGCTGGGTCACTTCAAGTAGCTTAGGCCTCTTCAGACAAACCACTGCCGCACTTTGTGCACATCGGGCCGCAGTGTAGTTTTCTGCAACTGTGCCTCACGATTATGCAGTTTGTGTCCCGTCTTCAGCGTGCGAGCGCCCGAGGTTGCAGCCAGACATTGATGTCAGCTGGATTATGATAGGAAAGGCGTGCAATCCTCATTTCAGTGCACGCTGCTGTCCAAAGCACTTCCATTTGCAGTACACTCAGATATGATCCAATTATTTATGTGTGCGTGTGTGAGGCTGTGTAGGTGTGTGTTGGGTGAAAGCAGAAGCCTCAAAACGCCTTTGAAACCTCACTAATACAGTTGCACAGTGAGCTCATGTCCTGACCCTAAATCACTTTCTGTGGTTGTTCCAAACAGGGGAGCCAATTTAGAGAATTTAACACGTTTTTAAAAAAGTAACCTTCAAAAGAAGTGTAAAGTTGAACTTGTTTTCCCACAGGCTTGTGGAGCTTGGTAAAGTGAGGGGCTGTAACATCCCCCCATCTGGCCCCAGAAAGACAGTGGAGAAGCTTGTAGCAGGGGAGAGAGGGCGAGAGAAGGGGGGGCAAAGGACATTCAGTACAAGCTTTCCTTGCCAAGGCTGTGTATTGTTAATGCATGTCAGGCAGTTTGAGAGTGCCCGGCTTTTGTGCCCTGATTCATTGTACCAGCCACTGAGCATGAGAAAAGAGTGCACACAAGGCCTCTTTGTGGAGCTCAAGTTAGTGACAGGCTCAGGCTCAGTCAGAGATTTACCCTCTTTTTTTCTTTATATACAAAACAAGAGCTGCGGCTACTGTCAAGGTTACTATCAGCATGTCCTTCTCTGCAACATATTGAGACCTTAAGGCAGGAAAAAAGCTCATTACAGCTGAATGCTTTGCAGGTGTAGGCAGAGCTAAAGATTCTTTACTCTCATGTTCCCTTCAGCTCTTCAAAGGTTTCTATCTGCTCTTTCAAGTTTGACCTCATACATTTAAAACTATTACTACTACTATACTAAATAAGTCAGGTCATAGAATTAAATGTTTTTTTAAAATGATCCTTTACCCAGTGAGATATAATAGTCCTATGAATTATCTGGTGTTGCAAGCTTATATTTCTGTCACTAAGACCTTCAACTTCCAAGTTTTTGGAACTTTATGAGGAGTGAAAGATCTGAGTAATTCAACGCAAAATTTCTTGAGTGTTACAAAACATATTGTATCATTGAGCAAATAACGCCTGTTAAATATTTATGACATGATACTCAAACAGGAGCCAAATAAGGGTGTAAACAGAACTCAACACCCTTTATTTTCTGCTGCACACTCAGTAACATAGAAGAAGAAGTGGTTCAAGGGTATACATTGAATAATCAGATGCAACAGTGTTTGCTATTTTTATAAACACCATGATACTATGTTGTGGAGAAGCCTTTACTGTCAGCAATTATTATATTAAAACTATTAAGTACCAGAAATACTGTATTTTGAAATTAGATTGTGATAAATGTAAAATTGGCGACTGTGATTATGCTTTGTATTCCAGCTGATGCTGAAATAATCCATCCATCCATCCATTTTCCATACCTGCTTAAATATATTCATGATCATGAAAAGCCTGGTGCCTATTCCAGCATGCATCACAAAGACTGACTTTGAAGATTTTTGCACTGATGAAGGGATGCAGAGTCTCTGGAGAAAAACCCAGGCAGGCTGAGAGGAACAAACAGAACATGAACAACTCTGAACAAGAACGACCAGGGCCGATAACCAATCGGGGAACTCTTCCTCTGAGACAACGGTGCTAATGGCCTCCTGAACCTCCTGAAACATACTCATCTCACTCAGATATTCTGAGGCTGTTTGCCGAAGATATAATTGGAAGTCAGAACAACTGAACGCCAGCTTAGTTGTCAAAGAGTTGTAATTTTCACTGGAGAGGAAAATGACTTTGTGTGGTGTCACTTCTGTTTTGCCAGACATATCAAGCTGTATGCCGTCTTGTATTTGCTTGTTTTCAACACTGCTTGGTTGATTGGAGAGGGCTGATTACCTTAAAGTGTGGGTATGTACTTCATGCTGTCTCTGTTTACTGTGACAGGCCCTCATAATCCTCTCGCTTTCTGTGGCTTACAAGGCCTTTGGTTATGTTTTGGCCTTTCTCTCCCGACTGTGACTTTCTGTGAATTTACCTTGACCCGCCTTCTGTCTCGTCTCCACTCTGAGTCAGCAGGCGTTATTACAAGAAACATGCATCATCATTCAAATGCGTGTGTTGTACCTTCGGAAGCAAAACTGCATTTTTGAATAAAGCTATCACCCACCGATATCATGTGATGATCCCTCAGCACACACCCAACCATTTTCTTTGGTATCTGTTACATGATTTAGCAGCTCTGATGACATTAGTGTCCGATGTCGTAGCCACTGCATGGGGGTATTAAAGAGTTTCTCCCCAGGGTATTAAGCCAGATACAGGATATCCTTTTTGCTCTGTGCTGCTCATCAAGTCTTACTTAATTCAATTGGCAGGTCCAGCAGATACCTGAACTGAGCTTTGAGGACTTCAGAAATGTTTACAGCCGTCGATGAGTTGCCAAGTGCATTACGCAACAGATGCCTGTCTTCGGCACTCACAGCTTGACGTAAAAACCGCGAACCCGAGACTCAACAAGCTGTTTCTGTTCCCACGTTCACACATTGATTCCCTGTTTCAAGATTATCGAGTGGTAGAAAAAGAAGCTCGGTTGAAGAATTAAAGTGTAACTCGATGTGGAACATGATCGACATTAATCCGAGGCTTGTAAAAGACAAACAAGTCAGGGCTCAGACGGGTTCCCTGAGGACACGCTCTGGGTCGTTGTCCTTACGCTTGGAACCGTCTTCTAAAACCCGTGGCATTTAAATCCCTGTGCCGTTTGGCCACACCACCTTTGTGCCAGCTTCCAGAATTAGCTTAGGAGATGCGCCTCCCTCAACCAGAATAGCAAGTATTAGATAATAAAGCTAAATTTGTTTTTTTTTGGTTATCAGCTTGAAACAGTGCTAATTTCTAGTAAAGATTCTTGTACATGGGGGTTTTCTATTTTTTTTCAGTCGGACTTCCACCTGGACCAAACATCCCTCTCACAGCCTGATAAATAATCCCAACCAGTGTTTTGTTTTTCTAAGATGCTGAGGGCAGCGGTGGCTTAGAGGTTGAAGCCTGTGATGATTCAGTTGTTGCTGGTGTTTATCCCTATATCCGTTAGGAAAGCCGGTGTAGGGAAAACACTGTCACTACCAGCTCTCGATACATCCCTGAGCAGGGCATCTGACCCCTGTTTCATTTGTTCTAGTAGCAGTGTTCTCTAGAAAGCAGTGAAGGAGTGGAGGACTGTTTGTACTAGGCTGCCTCAAGGTGTGATACTGCATAAATGTGTGAATATGAAGCAGGCTGGCACTAGAATAAGGCTTGCAAACTCAGTCACTTTTGTCTGGATGGATACAGTTTTAAGAAACAACAAAAGACGAGGGATTTGTGGCCGTTTTTAATATTCCAAAATATTGAATTTAAATGAGTTTGGGCGGTCAGTAAAAATATTTTTGTCATCTTCATTCCAGTATAGATTTAGGCCACCATAAGTTCACCACCAGAACAGAGCTGGAGGTCTCAGGTGTGTAATTGTTTATATGTAGCATTTATCTCAAGTGAAAACTTTTCTTTACTTTGCAGGGTTCGAAGCGTCTTCTGAGATCAAACGAGTACGTCCTCCCACCCAGTGGACTGATGGAGACAGATCTGGAGCTCACATTCTCACTACAGGCAAGCACTCTTGACATTACACTGTGAATTCTCACACCGCAATGTTAGTTACTTGATAGGCAGGATTGTGCTGAAGCCTTCACTCCACCAGTGCCCCATCTTAACCTAGTAGAAAAGTGTTACATCAGGCTCAGTCTTTTAATATTGGCCTGTACCACAATTTTTCATGTTATTTTGTGGTCAGAGGAAGTATGAACTCTTGCTTTATGTGGATAGGAAGTGCTGTTGTTGAATACAGCGTTTTGCTGCAGCCTAAGTCTGCACAGACATGGATCATTACCAATCTGACTGCATGCACGCTGACTATTTGCGCACTGAAATATCTTCACAGCTATAAAAGTGAACTGAGCCTGACAAAGCGAACAAGTGGACGAAATAGACAAAAAGTTTGTCGATTTTAAAAAGCTGTAACCAAAGACGAAAGGGCCCAGCTAATATCACATTGAGAGAACCTGGATAAATGGGTGCAGGGCTGGACGCGAACACTGCAGCAGTTGATGCTCAACCATCTCGTGAAACCTGATCTTATGAGCTGTTATTGCGTGAATATTTTAGATCATGAAGGAAGGAAAAGTCAATGTGAAGATCAAATTCTGCCAGTCGGAGACAGTCGGTGTGGCTCCAGAGGAAACAGACATGAGGGATAAAAAGAGCAAACGTGAGGATGAACTATGGGGAGAGAAGTGTAATTCTGCAGCGAGGTGCAGAGTGACTGATGAAGGTTCAGCCACAGTCCAGCAGACAGCCTTCAGAAAGTTGTTTTTACAGTTCAGGCAGTACAAATGCAGAATCTTACACCCACCATGTCTGTTCATTGCTGGCATCTTACAGTGAGACTGTCTGTGTTTTTACATGCACTTGAAGCAGGTGCATGAGATACGTCCACAGTATCAGTTCGCACACATCTTTTGATACAAAGAAAGAGGGAACTGGATATTGAAATAAACAGATAGTGAATATGTGAAATCTCTATTTATTGTTTTATTTGTCTGGTTGAAAAAAGTTATTTGTAAGTAATAGAGGCTGAACATGGTCACTATTTATTTGCGCATGACTGGACACAAGTGAAGACTTTGTTTTCTTGTGGAGTAACAAAAACATTGTGTTGTGTGTGCACGCTGCTGGGTTTTATCTAAAGCCTGATGAATATATAATGCAGTCTGCAATGTTGATCTGACTTTATTTTTATTATTTTCAGTACCCCCATTTTCTGAAGAGGGATGCCAACAGACTGCAGATTATGCTGCAGAGGAGGAAACGCTACAAGAATCGAACTATCCTGGGCTACAAAACTTTGGCTGTGGGAGTTATCAATATGGCTGAGGTACTGGATGATGTCTCAACCGGGGCATTACTTTTAATCGTTTCATTTCACAGCGTCAGCCTTTTGAATTTCTCTCGAGAAACACACATTTTTTCTCTGAGCTCCTGATTGCATTCTGCTCCTCTCTGACAGTGATTGACACGGCTATTAGTGTCTGGGTACCATGTCTCGGTTGCCAGAGAGAGGGCCTCCTGTGTTACACATCATTTCAAATGATTCATGCTCATCACACATACTGCTGTGTGAGATTATGGGCCATCTGGAGCTGGCTTCATATGCACTTTTCTGAAAACAGTGCATTCTTCCATGCTAAGCAGAAATAATAAACTAAGACCTCATATAATGCCCCTAGTGGGTGTTTGTTCAAGTCAGTTATCTTTTCCTGATCCTAGTCATAGTCCTTGACTGGATGTATGCTCAGCCACAGGAAATTCTATTTTGTACCCAAAGTGACTCTACTTGCTTTGCTTACTGATGCCTGTCAGTGTTGATATCACACACTGAAACAGGCTGGTGTTAATTGTGCCACTCTGTAGGTCATTGGCTTACAAACACCGAGCAGAACCAGTGTGTTCCAGTGTTTTAACAGAGGACAGAGGGGACTGTCTGATTGCAGGCTACCACTGTGGATTACAGTAAATAAAGGGGCTTTAAAGGGGCTTTAGGGGAAGCTGGGCTTTATATGTCAGATACAGATCAATTAAAAGGCCTGGCTTGGGATATAATTAGACAGAAATTTAGACATAGATATCGAGTGTCACATTTATTTCTAATGGAGAAACACAGGTAGCATTTCTTCTGTTCTAATTACAGCAGCTGACTCTTTCATTCTCAGCCAAAGTTACTTTGCAGCAGTAGCCCCAGGATAAGAATTGACTGACACCAGAAAACAAGACCCATGCATTGACTTACTGCTTTTTAAAATGCCACTTCACTGCTGTGATGTTGTGGCGCTTGCTGCAGTGAAACAACCCACAGACTAGCTATGAATAAAGCTAGATTGGCCATTATTGGATCCTGTAGGGTAATTATGTTGTCATCTGCTGTAGAGTAAACTCTCCTGTGCCCTCATTCTGAATCCATCGGGCCATCGTGTGGGAGGAAGTCACTTATTGGACTGTGCATGCAGCATTCAAGTGCACCCCTGCCAGTGTTTGAGCAAAATGAGCCCTCCTCCCTGTGCAGCGATTCATCATGTGAAATATTGAAAGTACCCCCCAGATAGAGCTTAGAATGAACGCTCATCCCTCCTCATCTGATTCAAAACAGTTTAGGCAAACTGTGTTATGCTGTTTGACTGGATGGTGTGAGCAAATTGGCCCAGCTTGTTCAGACGTCCAGAATAGGAAAGCGGCAATGTGCTAATGAAGATTTATTTAAAGATAGCATAGCTGTCAGTTTGTAATCGGTCTGTAAATCTCAGCGAGCATAAAGCAGTGCAACAGAAGCCATCTCAATCTCTGCTGGACCAGTGTTGGCTCAGTAAAGAGGGAGATAAAATTCTTCCATCCCCTCTGATGAAGCAATATTATTTGTTCCATGCTGCTTTGACGTGGCTCTTCAGAGTGATTGATAGATGCAGGAATTGTACAAGACACAAAAGCATCTCAGCTAAAGAGGACTTGATGCTGAGACAGATCCATATATCAAGGCCTGGTTGTATTCATTCAGGAGAAGATAACATCATCAGGAACACTGGCGGGGAGTGGTGAAATAAAACTAAGCGGTCTGGTATAAATTGGTTCAGAGTCCATTTTTCATTTGAATGGATCCTTAAAATCGATGCTTAATCTTCCTGTGTCCAGGTGATGCAACACCCGACAGACGGAGGCCAGATTCTAGGTCTCCATAGCAACGTGAAGGAGGCGCCAGTTCGTGTGGCGGAGATCAGCGTGTACTCTCTGTCCAGCCAGCCCATCGACCACGAGGACGGCAGCGGCCAAGCTGGCCGCAAGACCAAAACGTCAGGTGGGCACAGCCGTCTCCCGTCCCCCTACGTGGGTCTGTTAGACATGCCTGTACCCGCGCCGGCCAGCCAAAACCTATCTGTAATTTCAACCTTCACCCTGGAGCTCTCCCTCCCTCTCTCCCCGGGCCTCTCTCTTCCCTCCCCAGGCCTCCCGCTTCCCTCCTTCCACATGGCTCCTATTTCCCGCCCTGAAGGACAGAATAAACCCTATTAATCCCAGGCCGACCTATGGCCAAGGATATGTTATTCTCTTCAGCTATGGTTGTAATGTTGATTTGAGAGTTGGACAGATTTAGGGCCTATTGCCTTTCACCATTCTAATTCTGGACGGGCGAGAAATGTTGGGCCCTGCCCGGACTGCACGCCTTCACCCCACCATGCCGATCCCTGGCTGTTCTGGATGTTATTAAGGCGGCCGCTCAAACATAACAGATGAGCTCATGCAGCAAGTATTAAACTGGTGTCACTCTAAGGGAAGGAGAGATGTTTATCTTTCCCGTCTCTGCAGTGACCCTTAATAACATCCATCCCATCAAAGAACATAGAACAGGATGTTTCACAGGCAGATGGAAGTTTGAATTAGTTGTTAAAAAAAAGGAAAAGAAAAGATCTTCCATCACCTGTCCTCAGCTGTAAAACACGCAGTAAAATCAGCCTCTTTACAAACCTGGCTGTTCGAACCAGTAAAATCTGTCATTATAGAGCGAAACTACTCCGCTGTAATGTCATTAAAACTTAATCAAAATGGATCGCAAAAAGATCTCTACAGTCTCATTTGCATATAATAAGAGTTTCATTACATTTCAGCGAGCAAATTTAGCATTTAATTATGTGCACAGAAAATGTTTTTCCATTATCATATATTTGCTACATTATTCTTGCCAAACAATTCATTACTGACGAAGTGTGTAGCATAGGACAGGAAATGAATTAACTTCATGCACACAAGATGGAAAATTGTCTTTGGGCTCAGTCTGATATTTCTGAAAAATATTCTGTGCACTAAAAGCATTCTTTATATTTTAAGAGATTTACAGTGTGTTGTGTATATAAGATGTCTGGTGCTCCAGTGGCAGTGTAAGAAGAAAGAAGTGGTGGGTGTGGGTTTCATTTTCAGTTTAAAAGGCTTCATTTCACCCTATAGGATCAAGAGAGTTTCAGCAATAATAAGGCAGTGACTTTGTCATTCTGCTGTGTCTCTTAGGTCACCATGTAAACCCTGTTTCTGAAAGTCCAGTTTGTTTGTAAAATATAATGCCAGATTTCCCTGTATTTTGACCTTTTTCTGTGTGTGTGTGTTTCTGTACCACCTCAGACCGCTCCCCAGACATGGACAACTATTCTGAGGAGGACGATGACAGCTACTCGTCAGAGCAGGAAGCCAGTGACGACGCAGTTCATGGCCAGGTCAGTGCCCGAAAATGCTTAGATGCCGACAAATCTGCCAAGACCCCATGAAATTAACTACATCCCATGTAACAGAAAAAAGTCTGCTTGTCATACTGAATATGAATATATTACATTGTCACAAACTAGTAATGTTTCTGCCAGGCAGGTTATTATAATGCATTTTCCAAATCTATCTTAAATGAACGCAGATAGGAATGTAGGGACACTTCGATTTTGAAATGTCAGATATTTCATCCATCCCCTTCCTATTTCAGGATCTTTACGATGAAGATGACGAGGTCAGAAAGCCCAAGAAACCCCGGAGGAAAATGATCCGAACCACTTCCATGACCAGGGTTAGTTTCCCTTTTCCCTTTTCCACCACATGGAGTTTTATGCTTGCCAGTCATTGACTTTGAGAATAACTCAAGACCTGTGTTTGCTGTTGTACAAGCTTTCAAGGGAAAGCACACACTGTGTTCCATTTGCTAAAGCCATTAGGACGATGTGGATGAGCATGTAAATGAACACTGTGGGTTCACTGGACTGACTCTAATGGTCTTTGCATAGAGTGGCTGTGAATGAGTAATCCAGTGGACAGTTACTGGGAGAACTGATAAGCCTGAGCCCAGCTGTCGTGCATATTTAATCGCAGCGGCTGTTTCCTTTTCACTGGCTATTTTCCCTCATAATTGCCTGTTGTCTTCTGTTGCAGCAACCTAACTTTAAGCAGAAGTTTGTGGCCTTACTGAAGAGGTTCAAGGTAACAGATGAGGTGAGTGTGAAATGATTGCATTTTTTTTTTGATTGACTCCCAGGAGAATGTGGTCAATGTCAAAGCAAATGTTGAATTTTAGAGGGGTACAGCATCCTTCTGCCTGGAATTTCTTAGTCCCTCTGTTATGAAGCTTTAGTAAGCCAGCTGTGAAACCTATCAGTTATTAAATTGCCCTCGGGGCAGGAGAAAATAATCTCAGTATTGACTGTCTAAACAGCATATTACAACATCGCTGCTAATGTGCTCCCGACTGGAGGAGAATCGCCTGTACAGGAATCACAATGGAGGACCAGTCATCGTTATGGTGCCTAGCCTGCACCGTGTCTGCGCTCATGGATGTATGATGCATATATTACCAGTAGCAGCGATTCATAGGCAGAATCCATTAACGACCTTATTCTCCACCGCTTAACCTAAATGATAAATGCAGGCTCATATGTTTGTCCCATTTACATTCGCAAGGGGTTTTTTTTTCTAACTCCTTTGAATAAATCTGTCTGTGGGTTCTATATAATAGCTTGTAATCAGGTCATCATTGGGATGTCGACCACTTGTGCAACCAGCCCTAGATGTCCATTAGGGCGTAATTTGTGTTAGGCCATTATAATGATAATAATTGCCATTGAACTGTAAAATCTGTAGGCGTAATTGAGATACGCGTCGCCTTATTTCCCGTCTTTCCTTTTACTGATATCTAATGTCTGTAGATTACATCAACAAAGATGTATAACAGATTAGGTCCTATTTTTAACTGTAAAGCTTTTAAGACCTTTTAGATATCATCCTTCTAGCTTTGTATGAACCTTTTTTTTCTCTTAAATGTGAGTAAAAGCCTGTCGTCCATCTGAGTTGTCCTTTTGCTGGATGGTCCGGGAAGCTCCAGGTGGCCCGATGATCTTTTATCACGCTCCCTGTCTCTAATCCCTTCCTTGTGGCCGGGCAGTGTGCAGGGCTACAGCTCTATAAATACACAGCCAGGAGGAGGAGAGGGGACAGACTGTGTTTATCTGCTCCCTGCCAGCTTCTGCACTTATGGAGTGGCATTAATCACCTGATTAGTCCAGAAGCCTGCCTGTGTGCAGTTCCTATGATATACATCCCCACTGTGCAGCTGGCAGATCAAGGCCCGGCACCTTAGCCCTCCTCGAGCACTCACTTACCTTTTAATTGGCCTGCTTAGGACCAAGGCAGGGATGTATTTATAGCATAGATTTTCTCTTTTTTACGGCCTTCAGTCTTCTCTGTCATTCTTTGAGCTCCATTAGCCCAGCTGTGAAAGTGATTAGCTAATGCACAGCGCCAGTCACTCCCTACACTTATTTAATCCATGGCCATAATTACAAATCCCGGATTACAGCATACTGATGTGTTGATGATGTGTCTGGCCTTTGCTGCAGGTCCTCGACTCTGACCCAGTGGACCAGACCCAGGAGGTGGAGGAGGATCTGGACTTGCTCTACGACAGTCTGGAGGTGTACAACCAGAGTGACAGTGGGCCAGAGATGGAGGACAACGAGAGTGTCCTGAGCACGCCCAAGCCTAAACTCAAGTACGTCTCAAAGGCCGTCATTTTACAAATAGTCTCATATGTCTAAATATTGAATTATTTCTGTTCTCACCCTAAAATTAAAAGTAAGACTAGTTGGCAAAGTTGACACTATGCCATAAATTGAAACCGTCTTCTGAAATGCAACTGTGGAAGAAAAAAAAAAGACAGAGGCGAAGAAAGAAATGCATTTTTTCCAAGTTGTAAATTTTCTCTGATTCAAATCTTGGTTTCTCTTTTCAGGCCATTTTTTGAAGGGATGTCTCACTCCAGCTCCCAGACAGAAATTGGAAGCATACACAGTCAGAAAAGCCAGCAGAGAGAGCTGTCATGTCCTGTAAGTCGATCGCCAGGCACTCTATTAACGAACCCGTCCGATGCCTCTCAGCCCCGCTGTTTACCCGTAAAGTTCTGCCTCTCAGTTGCTAGAGAGGTCCTTTCTGCAAACAGTGTTATGTAAAGGAATTGCCTCTGGGCACTGTTTAAATGTCTGGCAGTCCTCTGTGCTTATTGTGGTTCAGGGATTCCCAAGGACCACGATACTACAGGCAAGATATTCTGAGCATGAGCGCAATGCACCCCACCAGCTCCCACCCCAGGACGGGGGCCTCCAGTCCTTACCCTATTCACCCCGACGGCCCACTAGTATTTATAGGGAATGACACCAAATGACCTCTCCAGCACCATCAACACACACACACACACACACAAATATGCTCCCATGCTCAGAGAGAAGATTGGATAGAGCAATTCCTGAACTCCTACTCAGAGATTTATGGCCCATTGGAAACAACGAGGGCAGAGAAAGAGAGGGAGAGACATGTTGAGTCTGATGGCGAGAGAGGGAGTGCTGTTTATAAATATCTGGGAATCCATTTTAGCCTGTAATAAAACAGCTTGGAGCATTTCAGACTTGCAATAGCCCTCCATTTTGCTCAATAAATGTCTCCAGTCGAACTTCATAAACACGTCTAGCAGGCAAAATGGAAAGTCTTTGATCTAATATTGAAACGGATTAAACTTGATGTTACAAGATGCACTTAAACACTTTTTGTCAAGCAAACTTCAAGTGTGTCAATTATTCTTTTGGGGTTTGTCTATTAGCAGGCAGCTGTAGTGTAAAATGCAGAAGCTTTTAGAGATATTTGTACTCGCCAGCTCCTCCACTATCTGCAGAGCCATCACTGTGAAATTGGTCAGTTACACATCCAGGAAGTGGTCAGTCTTGACCCGTGCAGATGGAGTGCAGCACCCCCATTTGGAGCTTTTGTCATTTATATTCTCTAGAGAGGTAACTTGCATGGTTAAAGTGGTCTGAGATGCGTGTGCTTGTGTGTTTGCCCTACAGAGTGGAGACTTTCTGACCGTGGACAGATGTAAAGTACAAGGGGCCCGGTATCAAGATGACAGCATCACAGATACAACTGTTGGGGTATGTTTTTGGAACAGATTCCTTTCTTTTTTCTTTTTTTTATTTATTTCATTTTTGACTAAAGCCCCTTGAGCATCTCTTTTGTCAGATTTTTTTTTTCATCTCCAACCCCCTGCCCTCTCCACTTGAGTGCCCTTTCCTCCCATGGGTCTGAGTTGTTTTTCCAAGAAAAAGTGAAGCGGGAGGGAGTGTATGCAAGGGCAGACAAACCAAACAGCTACGGTCATCCATTATGGATCAGTAGAGCAGACGAGGCAGCCCCATGCTGGATAAATCCTGACTGATGAGGATCGAAAGGGTGGGGGGGGCGTTGGTGTTTGTTGTTGTCTTTGTGCTGTCGGGGTCAGTCCAACCTTGTCTGTCTAACCCCCGGCTCCCCCTCTGAGTGCCTGGAAGCCGGTTCGGCGCACTGTCCCACTAGCCCAGTACAAACTGAATATCTAAGCTGCAGGAACAGCGTTTCCCCAGCCACCTGCTAAGAGACCGTGGCTTTTTATCTGGTCTGTCATGGTGGGCTCGCATCATTATCTCCAACCTCAACAGCTAAGCTCAATTATTCACCAGGCCAGCACCTCTCTACCTCCCTCCTTGCCTCTACTCTTTCAACTCCTGCCCTTAAAATGCTGGCCGCGGACACACCGGCCGCAAAAACACAGGAAGAATACAAAGTGTAGCAGAAGCCTGAGAGAGTAGCTGGTGTTTTTTTGGCAGGACACGACAGTGCTCGTGTTGTACGATAAACATCAGTATTGTCCTCTTACAGCCCTCTTGGCTCATCTTTGCTCCCCCCCTTTCGGTTCAGGAGCCAGAGACCGAGGACAGCGGGCCAGGGCCGGGGGAGGTGAGCAGCTGGGATGTCAACTCTGAACGGATGACCAGCACCGTTGGCAAGCTCAGCAAGACAGAGTCCCAAAACCACATGTCTCCCAGGTACACCGCTGTTCACTGCATCTGGAAACGTGCTCACAAGATAGTGTTATGTCAGCATGTATGTACACACGATGCTTTAGATGTTTCCCACTGTGTCATTTGGGGTTGCTGTCTCCTCAATGGTTTTTATAGAACGTTTTGTTAACTTTCGAGTCTAGTCGATTATGTGTCTTCGCGCTGTCGGTCATGTATTTTGAGCTCCTTGTGTTTCGTCTCGTCCCCAGTAAAGTGGAGAACAGGCTGCAGAGGCGTCCTCGCAGCACCTCCATGAAAGACAGGCAGAACTCCAAGGCCCAGAGCGACAGAACCAGCAGCATGGAGAGTGAGTGCTCCCCAGACTCGCGACTCATCGCTCAGGTAGGCAACTCCCAGATGCATCCTGTACATGTGTTTTTTTTTTGTTTGTTTTTTTTTAGCCCAGTGGGAAATGTGCTGGCTCATTTCAGTCTCAGACTCTCCGCTTCTCGTTTGTCTCAAAGGTGCCCAGGAAATCTGTGTATGACCAGCTGAACCAGATCCTCATCTCAGACGAACGCCTCCCAGAGAGCATCATTCTCATCAACACCATGGAGTGGCAAGGACAGGTCTGTGCTCTCCTATGCATAACACCTCATTAACTCCCCTACCTTCATCTCCTCATATACGGTAGAAAGCATTTCCTGACATTATTGCATAGAAATACTTTTTTCTGCTTTCTTTCCAACCCGGTCAGCTCTGCCTCTTGTATTTCCATTAACCCATCGTGTCCCTCTCATGTGTGTTTCTGTGCAGTATGTTGCCGAGTTGCTCCATGAACAGAGCCAGCCCATTGTGTCCACCTGCTCTGCTGCCGATGTTCAGGCTGCCTTCAACACCATCGTCACTCGCATCCAGAGATTGTGAGTCCTATACATGCATACATGCACACGCGCTGGTTGAATGATGCGAGCCACCAGAGAGTACTGTGTAATCTTCTTTTCGTGGAGTAAACTATGTATATTCACATTGGCTCGCTGCCAGAGAATTCCTGGGCGCCGTTGCTCACGCTGCTGCGTTCACTTTCTGTGAACCCATTTTATTAGAATGTTCCCGTTTTTTCATTTTAAAGAAAAGCTGAAGTTCAGCTGCCCCCTCTCTTTCTTGGATCCATCTCCTCATCAGTCGGGAGAATTGGCTGTGTCGGTCTGCTATGCTGCCTCTGTTAAACCTGTTTTCTCTTTAATCCAGCTGAACAACAGCAACTTTTGCACGCTTTACACACCTGCTCCTCACTCAACCTGTTTACTCCAGCTGGGGCCATGTCATGAAGAGCCATGCACATCTCGGATGTTATCATGCTCTCGCAGTGCTGTCGCTGCTATCGCTGGCTGCAGGGTTTTCCTCAAATGTTGTTACTAAGAATAGACTAAACCCACATATATTAAGGTCCCGTTCTGCTATTGGATAGTATGATCTTGCCTCATTTATCTGTTAATGTCTCAGATCCTGAAGCATTCAGTTACAAAGTCAGATAGTCCTTAATATTACTAATATTACATAAATATCTCTGAAATTACTTGTAAGATACATATACATATAAAGTAATTTTTCTTTGAACACCCATTTATTGGGTTTTCGTTAATGTGTTTGATGTAAGCAGTAAATCAACTTAAGCCAAACTGAGTCGAATATTTCTAGACTCATTTCAGGGATAAAATTGGTGTCATTTCTGTCAGTGTAGGAATCTAAAAGCTGTGTCAGTATTTGACTGTGAAAGACTTGCAGTTACATGCAAGTACCGGGTGTTGCAAATTATAACGTGACATAATCTGGCTGTCAAAAAAGGTAAGACCGGTTTTAAACCAGGAAAAACCCTGCGGAGATGTGAATCTTTCCTTCAGACAGCCATAAATTCTCTCTCTAACTCCTTCTTTGACCGACATGTCTTTCACTCAGTTACACACTCCACCTCACCTCATGAATATCTTAACCCCCGCAGCTGTAACTGCAACGCACAGACTCCACCGACGATGAAGGTGGCGGTGGCGGGCGACCAGAGTTACCTCAGCACCATCCTGAGGTTCTTCGTGGAGCAGCTGGCCAACAAGACACCTGACTGGCTCAGTTACATACGCTTCTTGGTGATCCCCATAGGTAAGTCATGTGCACTTAGTGCAGATAACCAGCCAGGCATGCTGCATTTGTTCCTTTACATGCTTCACGTTTTTCTCTGCATTCCTGCACAGGTTCTCATCCTCTGGCGAAGTATGTGGCCTCCTTTGACAGCAGGTTCAACAGCATCTTTATGGACACTGCATGGAGGGAGCTGTTCTGCAGGACGGAACGGCCCGCCTCAGGTAGGATGTTTTGCTCTGGTGTCCGGCTGCAGAGTAAGTCTGCGTGTCTAATGCTCAGCCAACTTGAAAGGGAAAGAAATGGGGTCAGAGCGTGGGTCAGGGGCTGATGGATGAGAGGAGGAGATTTAATTCAATTGCAAAAGACAGCTACAGACTGCTCTGGTGAAGCGAATGGCTGTACGTGATGGCACCACTTCTCCTCCCTGTAAACTGTCTGCTGCTGCTGAGGAAGTATTTATTATTAAAACCATTGAAATGTTAGAATTAATCCAAGAGGCCAACACAAGGACATTCGCTTTATTAATTGGTTTATTTTAGGACGATTTTGTACAATTAAATCTTTTTTCTATTAGATTTAAATTTATTTTTACACAATTTTATGCAGTTTGTAAGTCTTACAATTGTTTGCTCATGCACACACATCCTTATTTAAGCCTCTCTTCCGTCCTTTTCTTTGAATTCTCACTTGTTCTGCCCAAACAAGCCTGATAATCCTCACCCATCCACACCTATTAATTCACTTCATTTGCGCGCCAGAGGTGCAAGAGTTGCAGTTCCACACTTCGTGTTGAATCATCTCAAAAGAGGTTACAAGGAAAGAAAATGAAAGTAATGTCTTCCTATCTTTTTCTCTCAATTCTTGACATTAGCTGCCATCACAACACAAAATGCGGTGTTTAGATAACAATGGCTGCGAGCGCTTCCTTTCACACACTGCAGAAAGGCAATTGGTCAAAACAAAGAGGCATTCAAAATCAATCTGTATTTCCACATTTAATGTAAAAAAAAAAGAAATGTGTTCCGCACTGACCTGGTTTGATGCACAATCCATCTTGTGTGTGTCGTATGGCTGGCTTCACCCACGTTTTAATGGCATTTTACACTCAGCGGCCCTCCCCCATCTCCTTAATTCAGCGGAATGAAAATGATTAATGCACAGTCTTCCAGCGATACCACCGTATGTGGGAAATTAGCATTTGCGTCAGTTGTCTTGCACCTTGTTAGTCAGACGCGAAGCAGGAGAGGCATGTTGTTAACAACCTGTCGCTCTGCTCCCTGCAGATAACATAGATGTAGCAGGACGAGTCGTTCAGTATCTGGCCGGAGCCAACGTGTCCCACCAGTTCCCCATCTCAGAAGCCATGCTGACCTACAAACAGAAGAGGTAAAGTCTTGTTAAGTATTATATTAAAGTCTGTATGAGCATATCTGTCCTGCATTATGTCTGTGGTCTGTATGCATGTATGTTTTAAGCATGACTGTGTTGCAATGATCTCTAACTGTGAGGTTTTGATGTTCACTAGGTCTATCTTCTCATTTATAATGAGTCCTAGGACAAATATGGCTGCGACTGACCGTCAGTTCATTTGCACGATTTTAAATGCATATGCATGAAGGCAGGCGCATATATGAAACGCACACATGCAAGCTGCTGTGGTGTGTGATGATATTCACCATCAGTCACAGTTTCATGTCCAATTCAAGCTGACTGTTAATGGCTGATTGTGAAGTTTGACAGAGCTGAGGTTCAGCTTTCTACATGAACGCAGTCGTGTCACCACCACGTGTGCACTCAACAGACAGTCCGTTGCATTTCTGCGTGCATTTTGTTTGCTGTCTTTCTGAGGTTTGACCAAATCGTTCCCCTCTTTGAAAGAGAGGCTGCCTATTGGTCAGAAGGTACAAAATACAACACACACTTTTAACACTGTTGCATTCCTTCTTCCCCCCTTTCCCCTTTGATTTGCATTCAAGGAAAAGGAGTTTGTATTTTGATTTTTACATCAGGTATCTAATTCAACTCTTTGTTTTGTTTTGGGTTTTTCTGCCCTTATTTTCTCTCCTCCATTTGGCTTGAGCTCCTTGCTGTGTCTTAACATTTCCCTTCTCACACTCGATACTCACTGTAACTTCACTTTGCACTCTGTCCTGACTTGTGTCTTTGGTTCGGTGTGACTTTGATTCCTACTCTGTCCTCTGTGTTCTTTGCTGTGAAGATTTGCCTAACAACCTTTTAAAGTAATCTCAAACATTAACCGAGCAGAATGGCTTTCTGGCTTTTCAGCAGTATTGATGTCATAAAAGCAGTGTTAAGTCATTTAAAATGACCTCTCGAACAGGGACCTCCCAAATCTCAGTGCATGTATTGGTTTGCTCTCAGGGGTGGCTGCATAAACCTTCTTTTGATAGTGTTGAAGACTTCAATATTGCAAGGTCAAAGAAATATTTCACTATTTGGTATTTCATATTTCTCACAAAACTGCATGAATACTACTGTTTCATACATTTCTCCCCGATTTAATAGTATATGGAGATAAGAACTTAAAGCATTACCTACATGTACCCTGGTAGTTTAGTTTAATCTATTGTTTGTTTGCATATATTTGGAAATCGACTTCCTGTTCCTGATTGCTTTTGATCGGATACTCACACAGATGTTTCCCAGCAATGATTTACACATTACTAAAGACTTAACTTGTTAAGACATGTCTTCATTTTACATCACCAAGTTGAAACAAGCTACTTGTCGATAAGAACTTAAACAGACTTAATGCAAGACAGTGATGAAGTTAGTAATGGATTTATGAACATCTGGTGCTGTTCAGTCCCATTGTGTTTTGTTCAGAGGTGGTGTTGGTTTGCAAAATCTATACACGGTAATATGAAACATCACTGCAGCATAATGATGTGACACAGGCCTGATGCTCTGAGGTGGTGAGACTGCGCTCCTGTATCTGCACTGGAGCAAGAGGTAGCAGCCGTTCCCGTCTGTTGTTTGCTGTGGGTGCTGTGTATTTTGCAGGCACGTGAAAAGAATCACCAGCTAGCTCGGGAGGTCGGGATGTCAAAGGAGGACGTTTGTAGAAAGATAGCGTTATCTCAGCTCCTTAACACCTTGACAGAAGTAGTGTAAAGTAGCAACACAGCTACGGCGGCTGAGTCCAAACGGTCAGTTTTAGTCCCGTGTGTTAAAATTAGCTGTCCGTGCACTGGCTGATAAGACAAACCCACGTCTTCTTTTGGTTGTAAGGAGCGGTCCTCTCACTCATCTCATTGTAACGTGACCCCCCCTCCCTCCCCTTCCAAGATGACCCCATTCCACCCAAGCCAGTCATGTGCCATTTCTGCTGTGATGGGACATGGTGCGGGCCACGCCACAGCCATCTTCCCTCCAGGACCATTGAGTGTTCATGTTTACCTCTGAAGTGTCACAACGCACCTCAGGTCATACTCACAGCCTCTTTTTTCTCTCTCTTTCTCCGGCTACAGCCCTGATGAGGACTCCTGTCAAAAATTTGTGCCATTTATTGGGGTAAGACTTTTTCTTTTTCCTTTGCAAAGGAACCAGACAGAAGTGTTAGTTATCTCAGCCTCTTGTTTAATTTTGTGTCACACTGAAACCTTTTTTTTTCATTTTGCAGGTTGTGAAAGTTGGGATTGTGGAGCAAAGCCTCTCAACTTCAGGTAAGGAAGGAATCCTTTTTTGTTTATTGAACTACACTATTTTTTTTTATAGATTATTTTCTTACATCGATTCTTTGTGATAGAAATGAGTTCTTATTGTTAAAAGTATTTCCATACAAATGAGACAAAAATTTTCCCCTATTTACAGTGGACTCAGATGATGCAATGGGGGGCAACACAAGCATCCTGTCCTCCCCAACGCCCCCATCGGCAGGTCCGTATGGGAAGGAGATTGGAGGCACCCCCCCGCAGTCTCCCTCTGTGTCCACCGCCCTCTCTGGAGCAGGGTACGACAACACACGCATAATTATCAGCAAGAAAACCACACCTTCTTGTATTTTTCTTTCTCGCTGTGTGGGCTGTGTTTCAGTAGCAAAGTGGTAGCAGGGAGAAAAAAAAACAAGTTGGCCTGTGCTTCCTTTGTAGTTCTCCGTGTTCGGGCAGTGAGGTGATGGGGCTCCAGGTGGACTACTGGACTTGGCAAGGCCCGGAGAAGAAGAAAGAAGGCGAGAAGAGGGACGTGGGACTGAAGAACACCCTGAAGAGTAACTTCCGTTCGCTGCAAGTCAGCCGCCTGCCTTGTGGAGGGGAACTCACTCCTCCACCCAGCATGGCCATGACAGTAGTCACCAAGGAGAAGAATAAGAAAGGTACGCATAGAGATCAATGTAAACCTTATAATCAACACATTACAGGTTGATGTATATGCACAACAAGCTTTTTTTTTATCTTCAGTGTCCTAAAAATTGGACAAATCTTCCTGCTTATAAAATTGTCTTTGTGTTAGACAGATAATTTTTTTGTCATTTTTTTATTTTCATACTGGCGATTTCACTCATGTTGAGCTTTTAAAAAAAAAGGATCGAAATCAATGCAGCAAAACCACGTAATATTTACTCAATGCTTTCTTCCTCCATATCAAAACCGCCTCCATTGCCCACAATGCAATTTACCACCAAGAGCTCAGTCAGAGATTCAGTTGTGTCAAACTAGCAGCAGTCGATGTAGCCTCAGGCTGGAAGCCTCAAGCAAAGTTGAGGAGCAAGCCACAGAGGTCTGGTGAACTCACTTTCTTCTAACAGCACACCCCCCCATATGTTCTTTTATTTTCAAAGTGTAGTCTTCAGCTTCAGCAACTGAACTGGACCCCAGTGACATCACTTGAGGAAATGTATCAGACTTCACACAGCTTTCAAGCCACAGTGGGCTTTATTCATCTTCTTGCAGATATACAGTCTTACTCCCCCACACCTAAGAGCAGACTTTGATATGTAAAACCAGTGGAGTTTCCCTTCATGTGCAAAAAAAAAAAGTTTTCCTTTTCTTTCCAAGTGTCTTTGTGCCTCACTCCCTCTTTCCTTCTTCAGTGATTTTTCTCAGCAAGAAGCCCAAGGAGAAAGAGCTGGACTCTAAGAGCCAAGTGATTGATGGTATCAGCAGGTTGATCTGCACAGCCAAGCACCAGCACACGATGCTGAGAGGTAAGGCAGAGCGGCAGCCAGTCCCCAGCTGAAGCTATACTGCCCCCTGGTGTCCATGTCAGGACCTCCTTAGTATGAAATAGTCTCTTGTTGCCATGTAAACAAAATGATCTGCTGTACAGCAGCTGTCGCTGCAGACTTCGAAGTATCCAATTATGACATTTTTTACTGTTATTTGTTTTTTTAACCACCATCCTCTTCTCCTCTTCAGTCACCATTGATGGAGTGGAGTGGAACGACGTGAAGTTTTTCCAGCTCGCTGCCCAGTGGCCTACGCATGTCAAGCACTTCCCGGTGGGAATCTTCGGTTACACAAAGCCCGTGTGACCCCGGCCACCATCCACTCAACCACCACCAGACTCTCCGCTGCACTTGTCTCACCGAGAGGCTCCAGAGAATTCAAGGAAAAGCCAACGGGCCCCCGGCAGTAATAGTTTTCCTGTGGAAATCTTACTGACTCACAACCAAGTGTTCAATACACAAATTTCATGTTGTCAATTTGATGTTTTTGATGTTGTTGGGTGTTGTTGTTGTTTTTTTACACACTACAAAAAGAACAAGTACTATTTTGTAAGATTTGTGCTACCGCCTCGGAGGTATTTTGAGGTTTTTGACAATTTGCCACATTTCGATAATGGCAGCTGTGTTTGCACTTTGTTTTTGTTAACATTTTATTATTTCTGTGAAATCCTACATTTATTGTTACTCTATAGACAATGGAGGAGTGTGATGGTGATGTGCAGTGGCGTGTGTGAGATTGTTTGAGACCGTGTTTGTGTTTGTTGTTGACAGTTGGAATATTGCTGTGAATCTAGATGGAAACCTTCTCTTCTAACTCAGTGCTCCGTTTTCTTACTCGTCCCTTTACTTTCTCGGAAGGTAACATTTTTATCGGAAGCAACATAAAGTCCTTTCTGCCTCGTTGCTTATAAGCACACTGTGTACCTAAAGCAAATCAAAAAAACAAAAAACAAAAAAAAAACAACTCAAGCAAGGTATTTTTGAAGGTAGCTATAATGAATGTAGCTATGACACATTTGTAACACGTAAGCAGTTCATCAAAGCAGTTTGTCATCGTAAGTGCTGAAGATTTTTGTATCGGTGTTGGTGTACAATCAGACTGTGCAGTAACATCCACTTAGAAGCAGGGTAACACGGCACACAAAACATATTTCAACTATCAACAGCTGAATGCCAAATTAAGTTGTGATTGTACGAACTGTCTTATTGTTTCAAGGTCCCCAGTTTCAGTTTTTCCAGCTGCATTTTCCACACGCGTTGTGATGGGCCTTCTTGGAGGAATATTAGGTTTTAACTGGCAAACAGCTCGATGTAACGGCTTACCTGAGAGGACGTCTCGCAGGCCTGCAGTAACTTAGCGAATACCAGATGTGCAGTGACGTGCCAAAGTCAAGTTTGTTTTACAGTAGAGCTCTTGGCTTGGCCAAACTTCATAGTGTGTGAAACTGAAAAAGTAAAATAGTTCATTTAATGTATTTGTGGTCCCTGTGGCGATCAGTATTAAGATTACTGAGTTATTCATTTTGACAAAGTTACCAGTCAGTGCTCCACATTCGGCCCAATGTGAACCCATAAAGCTTTTACAAGAGGCCGCGCACATCGTAACCGAGCAATTACCGTTGTGTCCTTTTTAATACAGCTTCACTGTGGCTGGACATGCAAAGTAGTACCTAAAAGACGCCGATAGGTTGGTCAGTTAGCATCGTGAAAACCCTTAAATGAGTTGGTCTGACTTGAAACGCGCTTTGACGGCGGTCTCGAGCGTGATGCAAGTAATGAGTTGCTTTTTAAAATAGGAAGAAAAATGTATGGAGTCTCGCCAGATGTCCAAGTCACTGCCTATGTGTGTCTGTGTTGGTGTGCTATATGTTTGATGGTACTCCCTGAATAGTGTTACGTGAAACTTTTGCAATAGGAAACCTTTGGACAAAGGGCCTTCTGTATGAGTTTGTTGTTGCTTTTTATAAGGTGAAGACTTACAAGCTTTGATAGACTGGCTTTTTCTAGTATTGTATATAAATATATATGTATATATTTATATATACATACAAGATGCATTATTGTGAATTGCAAAAATTCCCCTTCCACTAAATTGAAAGCACAAATAGCTTATCTTTTATTTCTTGACATAAATGCCAAATATGTTTCCAGGACTCATAACTATGAAGTTGACTTGTACAATGCAAACACTATTAGATAATTTCTCATACATTTCCCTCACTTTGTAATGCACTTTCATGTGGTTTTATACACATTTTAGCAAATTGGGACACACTTTGGTTTTGAGGTGAAGTGTTATATTTGAAATGTAAACCACTACCTATACTCAAGAGAAGGCTGTTCTTTTTTTTTCTGTTTCTTTTTCCCAGAATGACCCCTTGTCATAGGGATGTTGTGTTTGCCGATGGCTTCGAGCGCCCTGTGAGGACGGGAGAACCATCGCGGCTGTCTGTTACTTAATGTTTTGCCACTCGATGTTGAAAAAGCGTAGTTTGCAGCTACCACCATACGTGTCTGCCTGTGACTATACAGCCAAGTTTTCCCGTCTCACGCTTTTTGAAGGGTTCACTACCTTCTCTGAGTTGGGAGACCGACTGGCCCTAGCGTATTTGTAAACTCGGGCTGTGAAAGTTGTTTGAGGGAATTTGTCACGTGAGTTAGCCTTTCAAATACTAAACGGGCATAATGACAAAGTGTATTTCAATGTATTTGACCTCAAGTTTTTTTTTTTTCCCCAAAATCTAGAGGTAGCATGGGGGTGTTTTACAGGACTGGACCAATGAGCAGGCATGCTCGCTTCGTCACCATAATTCAGCACTGCAAAAACTTAACTCTAAATACCAGTGTTAATGTTTTTCATTCATGGTCAAACTACAACAACAACATGCCATCTCATTGCTCCTGTTACTTGAAATGCCACCCAGTGTCTTTGCACAAACCCTGTTTTAAATGACATGACAGTATTTTTAAATTTACCACTAAAAATATGGGTTACTCTGCATGTTTTACTATAGATGTAAATATGTTTTGGATTTTTATATTGTTTTTGTTTCTTTCCATGCTCTCACAAGCAGTTGTGTTTAATAAAATTTTTAATCTTCTGTACAAAGACTTTTTTCTCGTTTTTTTTTATTCACTTTATCCCTCCAAATAATCCATTTGACTCCATTTGTCCTCACAAATAATAATACAAGGCGATTACAAGCAGGAGACAAAAATCTCCAGTCCACAAACATGTCCGGGCTCGTGTTGTTATTTAGCCGAGATTGAGGGCAGGTTGACGTAACTCTTCATCGGAGGCAGCGGTTTAATCTTGCGTCCCGCCCAGCCTCCTTTTCTCTGCCACAGGCCGCTCGATGGACGGACGCCGAACCAGCGGTTGCGACCAGCTTTGCCGATGATCTGTTTGTTGTGGTCGATGTTGGACACGCGTCCCACTGTTACCATGCAGGTCTCCAGTACCTGTGTGTGTAAAAGATGATCAGCCAGTTCAGAGCAGAACACGGTTTTTGTTGTTGGTTTTTTTTTTTTTTCCTTTTTGAATGTGGCAGCTGGAATCTTAATCCTGATAACCTCACCTGAACCTGCTGCTTCGAAGGGAGCTGGACGATTGCTGTTCCGTTTACTTTACGGAGCAAAACACCGCTTGTGCCTGGAAACCAAATGAACCACAACATTCAGCTTAGGGATTATTATGAGTAAATATTTTACAGCATCCTAAGCATTTGATGATACAGTTAGTCTCCATCATTGAAAGGTCACCAGGACAAGACAGTGACATAACAGAACTGAATGCAAATACATCAACAACAAATAAAAATCATTTCTGCACAGCCAGGTTTACATCATGAGGTGAATGTACTACAGTGCAGCAATAAGTCACAATATCCTGTATATAATGCTGAAACAATCACTTGGGCATCAGATATTTGAAAACAATTGAGTTTTGAATCTGGAAAACTTTCACTTTGGAGTCTAAAATTATGAGTAATACACCTTAATAAATCATAAAGTAAACATGATATTTCATTAAATAGCATTGACATTGACAATTGGTGGCAAACTGAACTGCAGAAACAGTCTAAACACACATTTAGGAAATACCAAATAGAAACAGTCAAAAAATAAATGACCTGCAGCGCGAATGTACTCGGATCCTTTCCCTGGTTGTATCTCCAGGTTGTTCACCAGCGTGCCTACAGGGAGGGCTCCCAGCGGGTAGGCGTCGCCCTCATTGGCTGAGACTGCAAAAGAAAACAGGAAGGGTCACTGTGAGTTAAAAATCTTTACTTCCATCACGCTGAGGTGAAACCGGAGTGCATCTTGTACCTGCCATGCGTCCAATGACTCCGGATGT
>JAOXYL010000039.1:6312725-6323367 GCA_028564955.1 Terapon puta | reverse complement strand
ATGTTGTGGCATGTTCACTCTTCTTGGAAAGTGAAATACAATCCTTTCCACAGGGCGCTGTCTCACACACACACACACACACACACACACACACACACACACACACACACTCTCACTCACACTATAAGCCCCAGAGGGTATACGACACATGTAAACACAGGAAAAATGCTGCTGTTCCAGTTCAAACAACCACACCCCTTCATCCTCTTTTCTTCTTCCTCTTCTCTATTTACTTCCAGGGCAAGCACAGAGACAACACTCCCTACGGAGAGTACGGAGGCTGGTACAAGGCCTGCAAAGTCAACAGGTGAGACAGAGCGTGATAAGCGTATTTTTACAACTACAAACTAATAAAGACGCTCAATGAAGCACAGCAATTAATTATTTTATTGTTTTATAAATTGCAAAAGTCATCGTATTCTGCATGAGTTTTTCTTTTTCTTTTTTTTTATCCTCAATTTTTCCTCAAATGACTCCTGGATAATTATTGACTGCGTCTGTGTCTGTGTCCAGTCCGACAGTGAATACCACCCTGAGGAACCTGGGTGCCCTGTACCGCCGACAGGGCAAGCTCGAGGCCGCTGAGACCCTGGAAGAGTGCGCCGTGAGGTCTCGCAAGCAGGTCAGCTGCGCTTCCTGAACTTAAAGAAAACAAAAATCTGCATGCTGATAACATGCTGATAAATTCTTAAATATGATCCCCGTGCTAGGACAGTAAATCTCATGATATTTCTTTCCCTTTCTCTACATTGCTATGGATCCAGAGCAACACAGTAAGTGGTTTGTCCTTAACTGATAGCCCCCATAGAGCCTCCACCTCCAGCCTCCCCTAACATCACTCCCATCTCACAGTCATTTAAAATGCTCCCATGTCTCTGTCATGCCACTGTGACAGTGAATTCACTGAAAAGAAAGAAAACATACAATCCTTTTTTTTAATACATCCATTAACTTTACACTCTCACCTTTATCAATAAGCTGACGTCCACCTACAAGCTAGTTCTAATTTCCTTGTTTGTGTGCTTGTTTGTTTGTTTGTTTGTCGTACGTTGCGTGTTATCCCCATCAGGGCATTGACCCCATCCACCAGACACGTGTGGTGGAGATCCTGAAGGACACAGAGGGCGACAGGCGGAGGAGCAGGGACAGCCTGACCAGCGTTAAGTATGAGAGCGGCTCTGAGACCGGCGAGGAAGTGAGTATGGGCGTGGAGTGGAACGGGGTGAGTACAAATCCACTACAGTTGAGTCAACGCAGCCGGTGACCTCACTGGAAGAACAAGGCGGTGTTAGTAACATCGCAGAGAGCATGGATTGGCACAGAACTTCGTAGAAATGAGCAGCATTCAAATTAAAGCACTGCAATTTGTTATGTAAGTTGAATGGTGAGGCAAGAGGACTCGTCTCTTTAGATCAGTGCAGTGAGAGGACCAGCGGTCAGGACGCAGGGATTTGAGGTTAGCAGGAAGCGGGCTCCTCCGTAGTTACATTTTCAGGAAGCCTAAACTAGACAGTCCACCTCGCAGGAAGCTGAGGAAGCCCTCGCTTCTCTGTGATCAGACTGCATCAAAGCACCAATCAGTCGTGGCCTATTTAATGATGTCAGTGCCGCACATCATTATAAACTGAACATGAGTGACATTAATTCCGTAAAGGAAGTTACCCAACCCGCTTTTTCACAAAATGATTTAGAGGCACACCTTTTTCAAAACATAACCAGTGCAGTAGCTGCTCATTCCCAGCTGTTGATTTGGCTGCACTCACTGACCTGTTTCTGTATCAGTCCATCAGCTTCTTGCAGATGTGCCTTGCTCTTCTCATGAGGTGAACCTAAAAAATCCCTTTTGCCAAACGTAAAGCTGATTGAGTGTCTTGGCATGCTGACCCGTTGTTTTTTTTGACAGCATCTGAGTTTGCTTCGGACTAGATGTTTGTGTGGTTTTTTTTTTGGTTTTTTTTTTGTCGTTCATTGCTTGACAATGAAGTCCTTGTGTCTCGTTTTAATAAGTGGTTGTTCTTTTTATTTTGCTGGCATTGCTTCTGCACGAACGCAGCGGCAACAAAAAGGCACAAGCTCATTCTGTGGCACCCTGGCAATCCTATGAAATATTCATTTGCTTCTGTGGGACTCTCAGAGATACAGCCTGTCTAAATCCCTTTTAGGAGGTCACAATTGACAGGGTTCCCAATATATTTGATGCTCGTCCCTCTGCACGGTAAATTTGGCGGTTGATACGTAATGGTTCATCCTGCTGTTTTACTGCCTCATTATAATGTCCAGTCACACCGTGCTTCAACAATCATTAGTGTCATTTCAACGTGGGGCTTTTATTTCTGCGGAGTGTTTCCCATTGGACTCGTCACCTCTCCTTCTTATTAAAGAGGTCAGCGCTCAAAACAATGATTCAACGTAGCGGAACATTAGCTTAAATAGATGCTGCGTTCCAGCTCCAAGAAGCCCTTTAGTGTGACTTGTATAAGCCAGAGGGCAGGGTTGTTTCGGCAGAGGTGCCCCGCCCTGAGCTTGTGCCTCTCCCCTCGCTAAAGTGCATCCACGCCCGTCACCGCACCACCCCAGCTCAACCACGCATGTAGCGATGCCAGCCTGCCGGGCTCACCCTTAACATGCACCACTAATGGACCATGTGCGTTGGCTGTGTTTTCACATGGTTGAGACGATGTCTGTTAACCTCGACGTCCAGCTGCTTTCTCCCAGTAACATCAAGTAGAAAGGTGGGGGGGGGGTCTCGCCTGCTGGCTGTTGCGTGAATGTGAATGCTTCTCTCCACACATCTTTCATGTGCGTAACACGGCTGTTCACAACCGCCTCAGAATTCACTCCCGACAAATGCGACGGCATGTGTGTTCATCCGAGCGCGCGTCTGTTTTTGTCTTTGAAAACATGTGACGGCATGCAGAGGGACTGCTGGGTGTGCGCTTGCATTTCATTCTCCACGTCACGGCCTTACCACCAGAAAATGGTGGAAAACGGAAAATGCACTCACGACATTCTCATGCTTTTTGAAAGATTATCTCTGGATGCTAATTTGCCACCAAAGCTTTTTAGAGTTCAACTAAAAGATTGTTTAACAAATTCCATCAATCCATTCATTTACAAAGCTGCAAACATTCTTTACTACAGCCATGTTGTTTTTTAGAAGATAGACTTGTAAAGTACTTTCTGCTTCTGTGTAGATATTTGCTGAGAGGTGATGTGACAGGCCCATCTGGGCTGTCACTCACCTGCGGCGCAGCTTTGCATACAGACGTCTCCAGTCTGCTCTCAGACAGTCTGATTTGTCACCGAGGCGCATACTCGCACTTCAAAATAAGATCTTTGAATAAACACCTGCTGTTTCTTGTTGGCATCGTTTAGATGGGACTAATTTAAGTGACACTTTACAGGAGCTTGTTTCCTTGGGTTGTGTTGGACAAGTGGGGGTATATAAGGAAGTAACACTGAAGAGATGACAGTTGTCAGCTCTCTTAAACTGCATGTTTTCACTTTCAAGTGTTTGTGTGTCCGTAATGTGCTTCGTGCTCTTGGCTAGACGCTTCAACGTGCTGCATGTTTCCTACGTTTCATCCTTTGCCTCTCTGTGTCACTAACCTCATGCCCTCATTGATTACTCTTGCCATGACAACCAATCAGCCTGTCAATCAAATTTCCTCTTCTCACTCAGTGGATTGTATTCTCCCCTTTCAGCTCTCATTTCACACAATACACGTGAGTAGGTTTGGGATGTAGAGACATGATTAAAAAGGCCAGACGAGTAGTCGTCTTTTACAGAGGACAGGGCAAGTCCAGGCAAGTCACCACAGACATACTTTTTTTATCTTACTAAGCTTTACGTAGATGTTATTCACAACGTCAGTCCCTCTCATCATCAGTGTAATGGCAGTATCAGTACGCCCCTCTCACAGTGCTGATGCTTGCAGATGTCCCACGTCTGCAGTGCACAGTCACTGGCTGGGTGCAGCCTGCCAAGCTCGGGCTTCCTGGTACCCGAAAAAAAAAAAGAAAAACAGCTGAGTCACCATGACTGCAACCACCAAACTACTGCATCACTGACCTGTATCATCGTAGCGCAGCTCCTGAGACGGGCTGTAAACGCAGCTCTGTGTCATTTAGTTTGTGCAGCGTCCCTCAGCCGGGCTTTACAGAAACTGCATCAGAACCTGAACCTGCGTTTGCATCGACACAGTAAACAGAGACAGACAACATCAGACTAATGCAGGAAAAGTGCAGCGAAGGGATGGAGCTTAGATTTACCGATGCGTAGGTGTGCAGCGTAGGAAGCCCAACCCAGAGCTCCTAATCTTACAATGTGTGCCGTTTTTGTCTCTCTTTTTTTTGTCTTCTGTTTTCTCTCTTTCTCTTTTATCAGGCCTAAGCCATCAAGACTATTCCTCCATCCTTCTCTCCTTCCCCCCAACACAATAGCAAAAGGATGTGCGTTGTCGTTCCTCTGGCCTTCTCTGTCCCAACAAATCAACAGCTCTTCTGCCGCTCCCGGTCCCCACTCCCCCCCTCGGCAGAGACTCAGAAAGCCCCCTCCTGGTTGTCAACCTCTGTCCCCCCCCCGCTCATCTGACAACCGCTGGGACGTTTGGTCTTCTCTCCTCGGCTCTGTGTTTATTTTGTTTCCTCTCCTTTCTTTCACTCTTCCTCCTGACTAACCTTGTCTTGTCCACCATCTCAGCAATCAGTCAGTTCTTTCTCTCACTTACCTTTACAAAAAAAAAAACAATCAAAAAAAAAAAACATTGTGTGTGAAATCTTTTCTCTTGTGAGGAAGCCACTCACACCTTTTTTTTTGTCCTCTCTCCAAAACTCATTTGTAATTGTTTGTAGGTGCATAGTACATTTATCTGGCTAGATAAGAGGAGCAGGAAAGTCGGTGAAAAGAAGAAAGAAGGTGAAATATTAACGTTGACAGATTTTATGGAGATTTTGGCCGCAGCTTCAGCTCCAGACATCACTCCAACCCAGCCAGATAAAACGTTACAGTCCCGATAGAAAGCGTTTAACTTCCGGCGTCGCTCTGCGTTGGCCTCACTCTGAATTTGTTCGTTGCCTTGAGCGCTCACCCTCTTTTTATGTAACAAGTGAAAGTTAATCTCGAGGCTCGCTTCCAACCTGGTGCCTGTATTTAGCCATTATAGTATTTTTTGTTTGTTTTGCTTTCTTTAAAAAAAAAACATTTTTTCCATTTCATTTTGTTTTCAGTTTTTAACTAATGAGATCAAATGCCTAAACACTTTGGAAATAAATGGTACCATATGACTTTTCATGCTAATCAAAATATGTCATTTCTTTTGAACATCTGTGGCCTAGTTTGGTGGGAAATGAGAAGGGAGCTGTTTTTTTCTTTTTATAGATATATTTCCTTTTTAATTTGAATTTTGTATAACTTTGTTTACATTTTTTTTTAAAGCGTTGATTATTTAATGGCTGAATATTGAGGCTGTAGTTTGTCGACGACGCCGTAGTGTTGCCTATCGCTAAAAGACCAGGAGGGCCAGCGTCAGTTAGGCCGAAAGCTCGACAACAAATTGAACGCATCACAGCAAGCTCTTGTTGCCATGGTAATTTATTTTCAAGTTGCTCCCGCTGGCTTCAGTGTCCTTGGTTTGATGGAGCGTTCACACAGGCTGGTACAATATGTACACAGTAGCTCGCATTCACAAAGGGAATTAGCAGCTTCGGCAGTGGAGATGCACGGCCGGCGTGACGGCAGAGACCACCAGGAGCTTCTCGCACGGACACTGTCCACCTGAGATACCGCTAAATAATAATAGATTTTAAAAATAAAGGACGTAAATGCCCAGATTAGCCTTTTATTTGTCGGTGTAGGAGTAGAAGCTAGTATTATCATTCATTGAAAGCCTGGACTCCACAGTAGTTTTAGTGTGTGTTCGTGTATGTTTTGGTGGTACAGTCACAGTGCCCACTCTGGATATGGATACTGTATTTTGAACACAAAGCTTAATGGAGTGTGTTGCCTTTTTCTTACACGGTTGTTTGCAAGTAAAACATTGTCACTTTGGTGAATCCTGTTTTTTCGACACCAAAAGTACAGTGCGAGTGTTTCCTCAAGATCAACATGTTATTTCAGATGTTTAACTTACTGAATGTAAAAATGACTTTAACATCTTGGAAGTGTAATTGTAGGCTGTATTTATAGATTTGACAAGTGCATTCACTATATGGCTTTTCAGTATGCTACTTGCCTTGATCTTCATTCCTTCCAATGAGTACTCCTATACTTCTAATGCAACTCTGAACAAAATAATTGACTATGTACATCACATAATTATGACAATATTGTTGTGTTAGTGGAATGCTTATTTATTGAACTGTCTATTCTTGACATATATAGTGTGACTTCAGTTTCCTAAAGTGGAAGAACATAAATGGTAAGGTCTATAAGCACTATCTTAGTAAGTAGGACTGCATTATATTTACCATTCTGCATTGTGAAGATTATTGCATCAACACTTGTTGGTATTCTCAAATAAAGTTTTTCATTTGTGAAGTTTTGTCTTTTCTCTGCATCGGATGGAGACGCCCGTGTCCATGTTGCCATCAGCTGAAACAGCTCCTTGTGTATTCCTGTGGCACCCGCAGAGCCACCTGGTGAAACACAAATATTTAGACATTGGCAGATACATGCAAATCCTCTGATTCACCCACAGCTCCCCCTGCTGGCCAGAAGCTTGCATTGCATCACGATCACACCCTCAAACTCTTTCTACAGTATTTCTTTATGGCTCCAGCCAAAGCCAGAGGAAGGTGTACACAGGCAGCTGTATTGATGGTAGACGAATGTGAAAATGAATGGATGGATGGATCTATTACTGTTGCAAACTGTCAAAACAGCTGGTTGGATATTTTCTTCAGCTGGTCAGTCTCAATAAATCCTTTAATCATTTGGTCAATACTTATATTCAAATTATAGTGACAGATCACACTCACACAATCGTTTTGTCCAACAAACGCAGTTTACTGTCACGAAAGACAAAGAGATGCATCAATTATCACAACAGCTGCTAATACTTTTTTAATAATCAGCTAAGCTGTAGATACTGTTGATGAGAAATGAATGTGCTGTCACAGTTGATTCTAATGGTGTAACTGTATGAGAGTAAATTTGTTTTAAAGTCACAGGATGATGACTGCGATGAGAATTATGTTGAATAGCCAATTATCAGGAAATGAAATGATGTTGCATTGCACATATTTAAAGATCCGCCTTGATATTTGAGTGTCTCCTAATGAATTACTCTGTTGATGTTTTGTTTCTTTGTGAGACTTCACGATCATTCAGGCCTCCACATCAGTTAATGCAAGAAACAAACATGTTCTTGCTACGGTTAAGAAAACTAAGACAAAGATTTGCACTTCTGAATTTTTGTGCCGACATCCTCAGAGCCGTACGAGTGGACTGATGATTGTGTGTGTCTGCAGGACGGCAGCGGAGCCCTCCAGCGCAGCGGCTCTCTGGGGAAGCTCAGGGACGTCCTGCGCCGCAGCAGTGAGCTGCTGGTGAAGAAACTGCAGGGCAACGGACCACCTGAACCTCGCAGCACAAAGTAAGAACAATTGAGCAGCTCTGTCCCGGTGGGTTTCATTTAGAGCCGGCTGATGTAGGCATAAAGTGTTTGGTAAGCAGACTGTGCAAGGGCCGATGTTTTCACAAGGTAACGTCAAAGAAGTTTGGAGGTGAAATCCCCAGCTGCATGACTAATCATTATTTTGTTACCCTGATCGCATTGTTTTCTTGCTTTTTTTTTTTTTTTTTTCAAAAGCATGAAGAGAGCTGCTTCTTTGAATTACCTGAACAAAACCAGCGATGACCAGTTCCAGGTGAGGAAGTTTGTGAAACTGTTTGTTAAATTGATGCTAAATGATGATAAATTCTATGTTTTAAGCTTCAAATCCCTCCCCTCATGACTTCTGTGTCCCTTCTGTCTTCTTTGTCAGACTCGGGGAGGCAGTAATTTCAGGGAGAGCCGAGGCCTGAGCTCCAGCACCGTGGATCTCTACACTGGAAACTGAGCGTCGGGCGGGCGGGCGGCTCCCTGTCAGCTGATCTGCTAACTGACCCAAAGATGCTCCTTCCTTTCGGCTCCTTCTCCGAGCCACAACGATCACCGACAACACTACCAGGCGGCGTCGGCCTCCCACATGCTCTTCCTTCGCCTGTCAGCGTCTGACCCAAAGACCCGGTTCCTCCATCACTAAGACCCAAAGACATTTTGAGTCATTGAAGCATACTTTCCTTGTGTGTTTTTTTTTTTCCACTTTGCTTTTAAAGTCGATATTTTTTGGTCTTCCAGAGACAGATTGCTGTATTTCTCCCTTATCATGATCCTAATGTTAGTTTTGCCTCAGTGCCTCTTAAATGTGGCCAAAAACGCATACCTCACCTTCCGTACTCATAATCACTGTGACTCTGCACTTTGACTTCATCTGTTGCCATAATGTCACCTGTTCTGGTTTATTCCTCCTTACATTGTTTTGATTTGAGATATTTGTGTTTTTCTGTGCCATCTTCATTGTTTTAGTTGTGCTGATTAGATTGTTTTTTCCTCTTGTAAAAAAAAAAAAAAAACACTTTATAGGTGTCTCCAAACGTAGAACTATAATGAGCATGTTGTTGGGTTTGAAATGACATAATGTAAAAAGCAGACGTGACAACACTGTTGTCTTTTATTTTCATTTTAATGGTGATACGTTTGCCTGTTGAGATTTAATTGCAGTGCAAGGTGTTGGTTAACGCTATTGGAGACAGGGTGAAATGTTTATCCTACTGACAGTCATGTGACCAACCAGTTAGGAATAACTTGTTTTTTGTTCACAGAGTTTTGGGAAGACGATTTGAAAATGAAAAAGAAAGCTACAGCTTTAACCTCTGCAGCTTTGAGAGCCGAGCGCGTTTCTCGACACGGTCTTTGACTCACCGAGTTTGTGCGGTGAAAAACACAACCGTGAACACTTCTCTTAAATTGTAAATGAAAAACAATATCATGAGGCCGAGGAGGAGGCTTGATTCAACATGGTCTTCCTGAATGATCTCCGGTGCCATGCGAGACTCCTCTGCGGGCCGGCTGCTTCTCTGTATTTCAGTCAACCTGTGTGGGTTTAAAGCTGCCAACTGTGAGCACATCATCTACTGTTGTTTACAGCGATCAAGGTGTGCGATGCGTGTCTAGATTTCTACTATGTGATAATGATAGATTTTGCACAATTCTCAGATGGGTGTCTTCTGATTGCATTTTTTTTATTTAGTGAAGCTTCTTTAAGAACTGGAATGTCTAGTAATTATTCTTGATTGTGTTTTTGTGTGTTTGTTGTCAATGTTTTTTTTTCTTTTCACTTTTCATCCTTTGTAATAAATGTATAAAAAAATTGAATTGATCGCAACTTCAGAAATGATGGAATTCATCAGGAAACTAGCATGATTAGAAGATTAGAGGCTCTTTTAGGTTTGTAATCAGTCGTTAGTAAAAGTTGAATTTGCGTCTGAATCCCATGTGTCATAAATACTGCAAATCTGAACCGCTGCCCGGTCTTGATTCAGAAATAAAACCAACTATTTTCTACTCATCGTTGAGTTTCTGTCAGTCATTGTTAGCAGCACGTCTGTCGCTCACCTGATTCCACGCAGGCCTTGAAAATCTTAAACTTTCTGTATCTGTTTGAGTTTATGCTTCTTTAACAAATGATTGGCTGAAAAATATTTGACCACAACGCGACCCTAAACTTGCAGATTGTAACAGCGAATTCCACAAGTCAGGGTCTTTAACGTCAGTGTGTAAGTAAGTGTGGGAACCCTGTGAACACTGACGCCTTGCCAAGATGGCAAGATGTCGTACCTCCTGCCAAAGTTTTCTTTTTTGCCTCACATATTGGAAATTCATAGAGAAGAAGGCAAATAATTGTCAGGTTTCTGTGAGGGGTTTTTTATTTGTTTTTGGGGTTTTTTTTGTTAATATTACAAGTTGTTTTTTCTTTTTTTTTCGTTTTTGTTTTTTAGGCTTTTTTTTTCATTTTCATTTACATCTCCCAAACCCACTCCTTCAGTCATCGCTAACACAGCTTTGACCCGTTAATCACATCAGCTCAGTCGACTACATGCTTCTCTCAGCCAGTTAGGTGCCAGCTGGACCAGCAACATGGCTCCAGCCCCACACGCAGAACGACCGGTGGTGCCAGCAGGGGCCGTCCCCCGGTGCAGGGAGTGATATATTCAGGCATAGGCAGGATTTGTGTCTTGTCAGACTCTTAGATTTAAACAATGCACTGCTCTCCTGCAGCTTGAGCCATGGTATGAAAACGTTATGAATCTTATAGGGATTAAATGCTCACTGATGCACAATATTGAAATTATAAGGCAGCCTCTGCTCTTTTAACTCAATTTGCCACTGGCTCATTGAGTGGACCAGAATCATGTATAATTTAAATGCTTCATTCAATGCAATGCAACAATACTGAGAGCACTTTTATTTGGGTTAGATACTGAAATTCAAAATAAGTAAACTTTTAGTGAAGCAACAAAAAAGGCAGCAGGATATTCTTAAAGTGTCTAAATAAAAGTCTTTTATTATTGGATTATTTTCGCTAATGCATAACTGTC
>JAOXYL010000039.1:6281423-6295937 GCA_028564955.1 Terapon puta | reverse complement strand
ATTGCAAAGCCTGCGATGAGGATCGTACTAATGCAAATGTTCGCAACACACAGGAGAGCTGTGCCTCTCGATAAAATATTCTAGTCCGATATCCTGAGATGGCTCTGCGTATTTATGCCCGTTTTGCGTTTTTACACCATGACTTCACCGGGGTCCTTTCATCTCTCTGGTGGACCGTTTCCAGGCAGACGTCTCACTCCGCCTTTGTGTGAGCACCCCCCCCTCCCATCCTGTCATTTTGGTGGAAGCGAAGAAAAGGTTGCGGTGAAAGCAATACCACCCCTCTGCCTTCCCCGCAACCTCACAGGTCCATCTTAAAACGAGGTCAGATGACACCCGAGCCCCGGGTACACCTCTCTCTTGTCCCCGCTTCCTCACTATCCTTTTCTGCGCCTCGGGAACAGCAAGCGCCTCGCACTCTGATGTTTAATAAATAAATATAGCATAGAATCGTCTTTGTGTCAGTCCACATGCACAAGTTAAATGAAGAAAATATGTCAAATGGTAGTTGTAGTGTTTCCCTGTCATGTGTTTCTTTGTGGATATTAGGCTCATAAAAATGTCACAACCATCGCTCATTAACAGTGATAAATACCGCACCCGAAGGGGAAACTGCTGCACCTTCTCACTCAGTAATCGAGTTTGAAAAGCTTCCATGTTTTTATTTGATTTCCTCAAAACTTAGAGAGCCTAAACATCACTGATCAAAAACAACAGTCATCTTTACATCAGAGCCACTTTTTAGAAGAGCAAGTCCAGTTTCCAGCCGGCCCAGACCGAACTTGACAGCACCTCGCAGAAAGGAGGCCAGTCATGAATTAAACAAGCAGTACTATTCATAGACACCCGCGCAAATGTTTCTCATCTCCTTAAAAAGAGTTGGATGTCCTGCAGCTTTTCCTCCACCCCTCCCTCTTTGTTTGATCTTTTCTTTTTTTCTTTTTTTTTTTTTCTGGCACCGCAACTCTTTCTAAAACTCTGCGGCTTTTCAAAAGGCATTAAACATGAGCGAGCTCTCCGGTGCGAGGAAACGGTGAGAGAGACGTTCACGGGGCGTGCTGAGCGTGTTTAAGCCGTACGACAGGCTCGAGCCTCCCAGAGCTGTTGGCCCCTGCACCCCGTTTCCCTCAGCAAACAGTCACGTTCACAAAGTCACACCCTCGTCAGTTATTTTTTCAGAAACGTGTTACTTTGAGGTTGCCTTTTGGGATCTTCTTGAGCGCATTTCCTCGAGTCATTACTTTGTACAGTATTTCTGGTAAATTGTTGGTTTACTTTGGATGTTTTACTATATTATGTTAATGTTTATGGAAGGAAAGCTTAGAGGTTTTATGTTAATGAGGCTGTATTTGGCTTGGTAGGAACAACTGTAAAATGCTCAAGACAGCATCATTACGAAGGCTGAGATTGATGTCTTAATTATGTTGTTTTTTTAACTCAAGTTCCGAAATATTGGGAAGCAGATCATGGTGCAAACATTAACTGTAGGACTAGTGATGCTTTTTACATTTCAGCATGAGAGTTTTTCATCTCGCCTCAAATAAACAACAAAACATACATTTTTTAAAACATGAATTTACATCTACATGAGGACACGAGCGTCCTCCTTTTTCAGGTCACAGCTGGAAATCAGAGGAGCAAAAGGCTCGGCTGCAGGCTGCATATCAAAGTAACTTTGACGGCAGCATGTGGTTGGCGTGTTAGTCCATAAAAATCGGACAGTGGTTTACTGCGCTTCTAAAAAGGTCCTAATGAAGACTTCAAGTTCAGGCGGGAGTACGGAGGATTTGGGCAGCTGGAGGACATCAGACCGAGAGGGAGAGAGGGGTGGAGGTTAAAGGTTCAGAGAGATGCTGAGGTCACCCCCCACCTCTCTCTCTCCCAAAAGGCCTGCTCAGGTTTCAATGCAGATGGACTCTAACAAGCATTAACCTGATTCAGAGCAAGGAAGATACACATGTTTTAAACCACTACAGATGGAAGTGTGAGCTCCCAAGCGGAACCCAGTCGGCTCTAAAGGTGTAATGAATGATTAAAGGTCAGAGATGCAGCGAGGATCCATTTGCTCCAGATACTCTTTTTTTTTTTTTTTCCTCCTGCTGATAGCTTCGTTAAAGGTTACTTTTCAGACTTTCTGCAGAGGAAACACGTTGCGGCAACTCATCCGATGAACGAAGAGGGACTGGTCGTCTTTGCTCAAGGTGGACTCACAGGACTGTCCCTGACGACTAACACTGTGTTGGCTCTAACTTAGTCACCTCTCCGAAAAAAAGCATGTGAAAGTGTCCATACGTGCCCGGTGGAAAAACTGCCTGAGACCTTTTCCTCAATCGCTCTGTTGTCCAGTGAGGTGAATGTCCTCAAGCATCTCCTGTCTGGACGTGGCTCTTGCCAACTTGGTCCTGTGATCCTGATGTGATTTTTGTCTGTGTGTCAGGTGATGTGAGAGAGCCTGGGCCTGTCTTACCATGCTCCCAGATTAATTTCTTAAATGCCATTGTGAACTATAATGCATCAGCCATTTGATGCTGCATTTGATCTCAGCAAAAACTAGCCTAGTGGGTGGAGATCGTTGATAGTATTTTGACAGGCTTGAATAAAAAAAGGAAAAAAAAATGATACCAAAGTTCCTGTTACTTTCTGCGATTTTCCCTAAGCCTGCCTTAAACCTATATACATGCCATTCATATAGGAATTGCGTGCAGAGTAATACTCCTTTGGCTTTTCAGAGTATTAGGCTGAGGCTTGTGTGTGTGTCAGTGTATTTGAGTTCCTCATGTATATGTGTGTGGATTTAAGATTAGATTAATTCAGGATCTGGGATTAACCCTGTTTTTCAAATATCTCAATTAGACTACTATTGTAATAGTAAACTGATACTCACACGCGCTGTTCACGGTTTGTTGACAGTAAAATTTAGTGCCGACACGTTGCCATTTTTACAGTTTTTATGAGCCGAATATGATTGACTGCCCTCACAGTGAGTCACTCTTCTACGGGACTTTTTCTGTATGTATGCCCGCGAGGAAAACGCTGTACTTGTGGTGCGTCTGATGTCCCCCCCCCTCCCTCCCCCACACACACTTATTTTTTCTAAGGTCTGTTTTTATGAATGAGGGCTGCTTTTAGGTGGCTTGCTCCTGAGGTCACCCTGAGCCGTGCGGCGAGATGATTCCTCTAGAAGTTGCACAGCGGTGAACAAGTGGTTCTTGTTAAACGCGAGCCCGGGAGAAAAAATGGCTGTAATTGAATGTGAAACCATATGCTTCTTATTTGGTGAAAATGTTTTTTTTTTTGTTTTAGATCTTGTTAAATGTAGTGTTGCCAGACTGCTCAGTACGTGCCATAAACAATGGCCCATTTTCAGCGTTTTTTACGGTGGAATATTACTGTATGACGGGGACCAGTTCCCAAAGAAGCTTCAAGCCATTTAATGCGAGGCTTTCATTGATTTTTTTTTTTTCTACTTTTTAAATGAAACCTCTGTGTTTATTTTCTTTGAGGCTCTGTTCATTTCTTTGACTGGGTTCAGGGAGAAGGTTTCCACAAAGATGTGCCGTAGAGATGATAAATGAGTGAATCCCGGGGAACTTCCTGTGCTAATAATTCTCATGTGATTTTTAGGCCTGCGGCACATGGCACATTATCAGACCTCACTCTTCTCCAGCTTAACAGTGTTATTCTCCTCCAAAGAGACAACAAGAGCATCTTTCACCGTTCGCCACCTCCCCGCCCTCTCAACGGTACATTGGCGGTAATGCCATTTCCTTTTAACTGTGTTAACGTGCGTGGCGACGAGCAGGTGGCTGCATGAATCTCAAACATAGGCTGACTGGAGGTATTTGAGGAGACAGAGCTCAAGTGTGTCGTTTCTTTTGGCCCCGCTCCAACAGAACTATGCTAATCCAAATGAAATAACAGATCGCTCTGCAAAATAAACAAAAATCTACTTGTACCTGTTTTTTCACCCAGCCTGTATATTTTTTTCCCTTTTTTACACTTAATGTTTGCTTTCACTTGTAAGTTGTTGGTTGAGTGAAGCAGTTTGGTTTTTCAAGAGGTTTGCACTTTACATACTACATGGAAGAGGTGGGTAGCGCTAAAAGAACATATTTGCTACTGCAGACAGCAGAGTGTCGAGTTACACGCGATATTTTTCTTCATTTGCGCTTTAAGTGGCACACTTGTCAGAAAGGTATTTTCATGGATTCATAGCAGTACGGGGAAGCTGGGCGCGCCTTCACACTTTCAAGAGCCAAGTTCAGCTGCTCGGATCAGTGGCTCTTTGTTACTTCATGTTAGAAAAGGGCTATTCTGACCCTCGGTTGTAAGCCGCGGTCTCTTTAGGTTTAAGCCTGGCCCTGGGTTGAATACGTCGAACAGTGCTGGAGCTCCACCATCAAAGGTCAAGACCTGTGTTTTAACCCCAGGTTCTGAAACACTGCGACTACTATATAACATGACCCCTCACCTTTTTAAACAAGGTAAATCGGCTCCTTATAGGGTCATTATCTGATTATCCCCACCGTGTAATTACACACAGGAAACCCCATCTTAACCAGCTGCAGCCATGTTGTGTATTTAACAAGGTTTTAAATCCTGACAAATTGTCACTTTTCTCTAAACAGCCGCAGCTGCTCTACATTGTCTGTTTACTCGGACAAAAGCCGGACTGTTGCAGTGTTGATAACTCTCAGGATGTAAATTCTTGTGTTCTTTGTGTTGCCTCGCAATAGCCCCAGCAGAAAATACAGTTTATCCAAACTTCAGTAAACTAGCATCGTGCTGACGCAATGGCTATCAATGGCTCCCGACCCCTCTCTTTCTGTTTGTGTGAAAGTCAAACAAAGCTGGCGTCACCTTGCATACCTTCGCATAGTGTAATAGATTTTTTTTTTTTTTTTTGGTCCACAATGTCACCAGGACGCATCAATCCCAGGGGCAGAGGGGACGGAGCAGAGGTGATTTAGGTGGCGTCTGCTCATTGTGTGACCGTGCGCAGAAACGGTAGAGCTCGATTCCCTGGCGCGGGTCCGTTAACCTCTCCCTGACGAAAAGGGAGCCTCGCCGGGCAGCTTTTCAGCGCGGAGGTGTGAGACGGGGAGCAGGCAGAAAAACAGGTTCTCAGTGATAAATGGCAGGCCCGGGTTTGGAGAGTGTCTCCTTTCTGACGGAGGACGGGCTTTGTCTTGAAATGCGAGCCGCCTCTCTGCAGCCACCGCCAGCTTCTCAGGGGCTCTGACTTTCAACAGGCCGGAGCGAGAGAAAGAGGGAGAGAGAGAGGGACGAGGGGAAGCTTTATGTTACAGGGGGATGCCTCTGGGTGACATGGAGGGATGAAAAGATTTGAGTAGCTGTTGCTGTCTGTTAAATGGGATTACCATTTAATTAGAGCTACGGTCAAGGATGGTCCAATGAGTATGTCTTAACAGGGAGAGCTGCCAGTGTCCAGTGCTCACGCAATTGAGAAGAGGAAATGAATCACAAACTACTTTTTTTTAATTCCATGTGCATGTGTTGGTCATTTTATAAAACCACCTACTTGATCTCCTGACTTTGATTTATTTTCAGAAAAACCTCCTGTTGTGGTCGTGTTTCTTTGTTGGCGTTTAGAGTTTTCCAGCAGCCAGCTGCACTCTGAGCTTTAATGTGGGGAACTTGTGACTGCAGAGTTGATATACTTATTACAAGCTCATACTTTATGCAGTTTAATTGCTACACCGTCACTGCCGCAGATAAAAAACAGCCGTTGATCTCGAATTGAGTCGTTTCTATATTTATGGCTAATTTTCCCTCCCTTGTCTGTGAAACACTGCAGCCATTCTGTGTGGTAAAAGTTCCCTTTGAAATAAATTGGACTAATCGAGAGACATGACGCAGATTAGAGAGAGAGACAGTTTTCCCTTTCTTCTTCTATCCAGTTAGCATTTGTTACGAGAAACAAGAAATTCCAGCGTCAAAAGAGCCTCATATTTCAGCTCGGAAATGCTCACAGCCCCCCTTTAAAAGACCTCATGTTCAGAGCCCTAGTAGACCATTAGTACCAGCAGGCGAGACATGTTGAAGAGATCCCTCTGCTGTGGGTCTGTCAGTATTTTTGTTTAAATGAATTGTGCTTCTAGGGAAACGCTGGCCTCACGCGTCCTGGGATCTGTGTTTTTGCCTGACCTTCTTTTGGCTCGTCTCCTCCTGCACCATGTTGCCGGTCTCCTCGGGCGTGTTGTGTATTTGGTTTTTATCTCTCTGTCTGTGTGTAGGTGAGGTCAGTCAGGCCAGGTGGCAAATTGAAGTGGGGATTTGCCCACAGCAGGGGCTTTGGTACCCAGCGTCACTTTTCACGGGTCAGGGCTCTCACCTTTTAGTGCATCCCCTCTGGCACACTGGTACGTTCCCCGCTGTGCCCACAGCTGCACCCTGTTTTACAACACCTCCCTCCTAATCGTCCAAAGAAAGGAGAGAAAAAAAACTCACACATACACACAGTGGAGTGAAACATGGTGCTCCAGATCTGGTTTCATTGGAGGAAGCCCTGCAGGAGTAGTGTGTGATGTCAGGTGATGGATGCAGTCCATCTAGTCTGCACCGTGTGTGTCACTGATGGATGTGGTGAGGAGATTGCGTAGGCTTGTTACCTCGCGTTTAGTGTCAGTGACATGGACTCATCCCGCCCCTTAGTGAGCCCAGCGTGCGCATACATGCATGCACACGTACCGGCTCTGGTTTGGTTTCACCGTGACCCCGCGCACGCTTAATGCATGACGGATAAGTGTTGTCGAGCCATTCTTTGGAAACGTACGTCAGCTGGGCAGGGGCGACGGTGATTCACAGGACTCAATGAGTTTCATCCTAATTCTTTTTCCGAAAACCAATGACTGGGGGTTTTTTGTCATAGTTAAGAGCACTCTAAATGTTTACCCCCTGTATTTCAGCTAAACACAGACAGAATGAAACACTTAACCTGTGGCTGATAACAGCTGGGAGAGCTGTGGGAGACGGTGTGTGTCAGGCATCCCCGCCGGTGGGAGTGTGGTTTCCCGGGCCTGGCGATATTAGCCATGAGGTCAGAAGAATGCACAGTCTGTGCTCTAAGTCGTCAGAGGCTTTGATCAGTCAGTGAGACCGTCAGGGAGTCAGTAAGACTCCTCGAGCTCTGCAGCGGACCCTGACTCACCTGGGTTTTTACCGGATGAACAGTTCAGTTAATTCTAAAACCATAAAAACACCCAATCTGAAGATGATATTGGGAGAGTCTTTTTACATCTTGCATTACTTTGGAATCTAATGCACAATTACTTGCAGCTATTTGTTACGCTCTCCTTGAATCAAGACTCTGTGTTTATACCCATCCCAACAGCTCTGAGGGTGAACTGAGGCGCAGCAGTTTGAGTGAAATGCTAATGCCAGTATGCTAACGCGCTCACAATGAAAATGCTAACATGCGAGTGCTTAACAGGTACAGCCTTTATCAGGGTCGACGTCTTTGCTTTGGTATGTTAACGCGCTGCTATCTACTAAACAGCACAGAAACAAAGCACAACCGAGGCTGACGGGCATCTCCCACCTTTCGATCTCAAACCATTTACAAATAGACTCTTTGGCCAAATGATGGCGCTGCACGTGAAGTGAAGCGAACACCTCTGTTATTACAGTTCATCTTGGGTGGAACATGAACCTCTGTGACTAACTTTATGGCATCCTCTATTTGTTGAGACATGTCACTCAAAACAACAAAAACTAACCTCATTGTGGCCCTGGAGGGAAAGGCAGAGACTCATCAGTGTCATTGGGATTCATCCTCTTGGCACCACGGGTTGTGTCTCATTCAGTCTATGCAGACCTCAGGTAAGATCGAACTGATAATAATGGCTGACCATACATTAGTCCCTATGAATTTAAATTTTTCACACAGCATTGTTCCTGTACATTGTGCTGAACATCCTCATGCATAAACATTCCAATTAAGCATCAAGAGGCGTTGTTACGCTCAATTTTCTCTGGCTAATCATCAGTGATCAGCACCGGTAATGAATACATGTGACTTGATTATGCAATCACAACTACTCTCTTCATTTACTCAAGTGATTTTATGTCTGCACTTGGTGGCAGTTACTGGAATGCAGCTGTTTAATTGAACCAATCCCCTTCCTCCGTGTCGTTTGTCTTCGCACCGCGTGTGTGTGTCTTGCCCGTCCCACTCCGAGCGAGCCGCTCCCCATACTAATGTGGAGCAGGATTTTAGCGGAACCGCTGTGGAGGGCTCCTTCAAGGGCTTTAAAGTGGGGGCCGGGTTTAGCGGGGCTGTCACTCTCTCATTGAGGAGCAGAGGAGCGCGCCTCAACACATCTTACTCCAATACAAAGAGAGGTTGTGATGTACATACAAATGAGCCCATAATAGGTGGTTTTGTCACTCAATTCCTTCTCGGTTTAATCTGACAAACAAAACCCTCTGCGCGCCCGCGTACGTGCGCGCTCGTCCGTCCTGCGTTCAAGTGTGCGTCCGTGCACGTTTCACACATCCGTGCTAGCACCTCATTAAAAGCTCCTACTAAAGCCGTGTGCTCCAGATCTCATCTTTCCTCGTCCTGTATCCATGCTTGTGTTTTCAGGAGTCGGGTAAGCAGAAACTCATCTCACCCCCCCTCCGGCTGCTCCTTCCCCCCCTCCCCACTCCCCTTCGCAACCCGCCCCGTTTCCCCCTTCAGCCCAAATCCTGGGAAAGGCAAAACATTGTTCATTCTCTGTGTGCATGACCTGCAGGAGATGGTGTGTAAAACAGGAAGTAATTAGAGCTAATTATTCAGCTTTAATCATTGGAGAAAACTCCACGGCTGGTGTCTCACCACTGTAGTTGGTTAACCAGCGATCTCACCATATAATTATTGTTCATAGTGGTTCGTTGTTCAGTGAGACGGAGAGGCAAAGGCATGCAGTGCCCTTGGTTTACAACCACTCTGAGTCATCTGAAAGTGCGTCAGACATCTCAGATAAATTTATCAGACATCAAACATTCCATGGCTTTGTTGTTATACTTCTGCTTTTAAAAATCTGTTTCTTTACTATGTTTTTATTTTTGGTGCCAGGCCTTCCTCTTTTGCAACAATTCTATATATTTCCTCACTTATTGAAAGTCAGTCTGGATAAGATGAATGACTCCCTGTAGTTGAAACCATGAGGTCAGATACTTTTGCCTGCAGACTCATGGGCAGAAGCAGATGACAAGCTATTTAGCAGCCACAAACCATTTTGTGCTTTATGCCACCAAGCTATTAATTATGTAAAACCTGCATAAAACAGGTGTATTACAGAATCAACAGCGCCATTTTTTTAGACAATAATTGTTGGGTGAATGGTTTGGAAAATAATTGCCACACATGTATCCGCTCCAAAAGCAAGGCTTTTTTTGGGGATTTTTATTTACTCACAAGAACAATGACGGCATGTTTACTGAGGCGATAATTTAATGTTATCATCAATTGTACTTTACAAAGTGGTTTGTTCTGTTTATTTATGAGTTGTTTTTTTAAACATGTATGTAGTAGTGATGCATTAGGGAACTGATGTAATGATATCAATTTAGCACACACGGCTAAGCAGTCTTGGGTCAAACCATTGGCCTCCCTTCCTTCCTGTTACATCAAATGTTTGTAGTGACAGCACCCAGGAATCAATCTATGAGGCCCTACACTTTCTATAGACCGCTATCAGATGACAGGTGGAATCGAGTCTTTGTGTCACAGTCCAGTCACATGAGTGTCAACCCCACGGCTTGTTCACGGGTACACGGGGAGGGGGAGTAAGCTCTAATTGCCAGGGGAAATGGGACGTCCTTACAGGGAGGTTCCCATTGTAGCCAAGGCAATTAACTTGGCTTCTTTCATCTGAGCGTCTCCTTTTGAAAAGAGACATTGTATTTAGCTGCTCAGTGAGCACCGAGATGGGACTGAGCTGTTAGCGGCAGCATTCCAACACAGCGCCAAGAGGAGGTGTGTGTGTGTGCCGCGAGTGTGTGTGTCTGTCGTTGGGATTGTTGTTGGGACGCCACCGACGTGCTGTCCCTGATTGTCTGACCGTGTCGCGTCCCCAACGCTCACTCAGTGAAAGAGACTTCCATGTCGTCGGTGCTGTCAAGACCAATAAGCTCTCTGAGCCCTGTGCTGCTGCAGTAAAATCGCAGCTGAATCCGCCCCTGTCTTCAGCTATATGTGTTTACCCTGCAGTATTTTAGCTCGGCGCACTTCCTCAGAGCCGTTAGCGCCAAGCCTGAACTTACTTTACAGCCCAATTGTTGCAGCGAGCTGCTTGATCTTCTGCCTGACTTCTTATTGCTCGTTTTGAAGCCAGAGAAGCGTTTGGGCGTTTGGATGCCTTCAGGGACTTGGCTTACTGTAACAAACCCTGGACCTCAATCTGCTCAACTCTCGACGTCTTTGAAAGCGGTAGATGATGCCGAACCGGGATTGAGCCGATACGCGGTGAGGTTGGAGGGGGGGGGGTCGAGGCACATCACGCCAGACGCCGAAACCAGGTTAAGGGAACAATGGGAGACCTGAGGAGGAGGAGATGAGACGCTGGCCTGTGAAGTTCTGCAGCCAAGCATTTACGATAGTCCTCTGCATGTCTGCTTCCCAGTGGAGTGGAAAGGAGGCCATAAAGGGCTGAGCAGAGCCAAGCTGCACTGGGCCAAGGCATGTGGAGGAAGAGGTGGGATCCAGGGAATGGTGGGGGCAGACGCCCCCGCCCCCGCCCCCGCCCCCCCCTGAACACCACACTGTGAAAGAGAAACTGACAGCCACAAATTAATTCAACGTTTCAATGAATCATCTCTTCATTTGGTTGCTATAATGCAGCTCCCCTTTTTCCTCCCTCCTCTATCCTCCTCCTTCTGTACCCACGCAAGTCTTTTCACCCCCTTCCAACCATCCAGACTCTTTAAACTCCAGCATGTCTGGAAAGGGAATTTCAGCTGCGTCGCAAAACTTTCCTTTCCTCTTACTCATCTACATTTAATTAAAACATCAGAGATAACACACACGAGTGTTTGGGAGTGTGGAACGGTGCTGATCTTTGCAGAACATATGGCACAGTATTTTTGTGACCCACTTTTCCAGTAACCAGTGTACCCTGCAGGAATTTTGCATTACTTTTGGATAGATACTGCTGGAAGAAAACTGTTTTGAGCTGTTACTGTTTGAAGTAAATGTGGAATTTCCACTTTCGACCGAAGTGCAATAGTTGAAACTGAAATTGCTGTATGTAAAGTTGAGGTGGAGATAATCATTTATTCTTTGGAGCACTGTGTGACAGATACCAGAGCAACAACATCTTAATGAGAATTTTGAATGTTAGATTAAATAGATTATTATAGTGTATGCCTCGTACAAGAAGCTACAATGTAATAGGTTATGTTTAGTTTTTTGTTTGTTTTTTAGATTAAACCTGTTGGATTGTGAAAGAGATAGAAACAGAAAATTAAAATGCATCAAGAGTTATTTTGTTATAAAGTCTCTATAGCTTGAATTAAAGTGATGTACCAAAGGCTTCCCAGTCTTGATATGAAGCAGATTAGCTAATTCATGATTGGTACGATAATGCAGTTTGCAGTGAACATGTCCAGTGTAATCCTCGTCACCCTTTCCTTCCACAAATGGAAAACACGGTTGTGACTGTTTGATTTATGTGGCAGAGAAATTGAGAAAATGCTGAGAATCTCCTCAGAATACAGTGTGACAGGCCGCAGGAGGGAAATAACTTAAGACAGCATCTTAATGAAACATTCATCCTTGTTTTATTACCTCACAGTGGTTTGTGCCTGTGTGGGTGCACTGTGCCAACACATGTACGCCTGCTGCTTGTCTCCATTGAGTGTTCAGGGTGGCTAAAGCAGCAGTGGTGCTCACGATCCCTCATCCTGCAGACCCAGCCTTCCCCCTGCCCTTATGCTGCTCGCTCAAGGAGAGAAGCCCGACAGTCCAGTGGCTTTCCATGTGAATACCTATCATTGTCCCTCCGTTTTGAGGGGAACTCTAGAGGCTGGCGTAGGACACGCTGGCTGGGGTTCAGGAACTCTGCGGGGCCAGAGATTAGCAAGGCATGGCAGGATCCCTGATAACTGACACCCTCCACGCAGGCATCTGAGCCGCTCTCCCATCCCGCTAAAGACTACAGCCACAAAGACGCCTTTCAGCGCTGGGCACGGTGGCGCTAATCCCCTTAGCACAAAGACCTGAGCCACCGATAGCATCTAAATAACTCTTCAGTAAATGTCATTTGCCTGAATTAGCTGTATAGGATCTCCAGATGCCGGTGGATTGCATTGTGGGCCGCATCGAAATATTTGCGCTTGTTGTGATTCCTCTCGATGTGCAGTTGAGTGCTGCCGTTTAATAAGCCACGGGGACGGGTCGCCCACTGAGCTGGCCTGACACTGGCCGCTTGGCCCGGGGGTTTAGGTCAATTTAGCGCCGCAGCTTTGTCCAAAGCAGCCTTAACATTCATGTGGCATCGAATCGTCTTACTGTTGGCCCTCACTGACACCATAGCTTTTTAACCCTTGGGGAGGAGCATCTGAATGGGGCACGGCACGACGGGTGAACACTTAACATCCAGACAGTTGATATTGCCTTAGATTTCGCTCATGCTAAATGGCCTCTAGGCACCAGGCTTATTCAGGTCACCAAACGTTTGCGTGAGGTTAGATCGAGGTTAGACTGTTCTCGCTGTGCCGATTTGACAAAAAGGACAAAGGAGTGCTGAAGCTGCTGAGGAGAGTGAACAGCGGAAGAAAGCTGCTTTTTTTTTTTTTTTGGCTCTGGTTTGTACAACGGAGAATTTTTGTAGAAAAAAATGGTATAACCAGTATGATATTATGCACATATCTGGAGCAGACTTGACAAATACCCACTGAAGCAACATTTTTAACAAGTCGGTGTGAAGCAAAAAAAAAAAAAAATAGAGCAGCCAAAGCGATCAGTCACTAGTGGATGAATATGAAGTGCCCTGCCTTTAAAGGGAAAGCATACAGGGAAGATGGCTGCTTGAAGATAGGGGGATCATTGCTTCTCCCAACGAAAATAAATTACCCTTAATTGACCTTTGAACCCCACTGAGGCTCCTTCTCCCAGGAGGATCACTGTCCTGCCGCGGGTTGCCATGGAAACGCCTGTCGGAAGATACAGTCTGGACAGACGGAGGTGCTTGAGGGATGCTCCGGGTGCCTCAAATTGCCCTTTCGATCTGTTACACACAGTTACACACAAACCACCATCATACCCTAAAAATGCAGACCTGTTACAAACAAGATACGGACTTATTTGTTTGTCGAGCAATCTAATTATTTGATACATTTATTTGTAGGTTTATAACCTGTCGGCTTCTCAGGTCACCAAAGGATATTTCATCCCATTTCTTCACAAAGCAGCTCACATCCCCCCTTGTATAAGCCCATCAGCCTATTACGAGGGCATGTCTGGGTCCTTCCTTAGACCAGACCTCGATCCGCACAGCGCTGCAGATCAATACGCCCTGTTGAAATGGAGAATGGAAACAAACATCCTGCGCGTTGAAGTCTACAAGGAATGAACAATCCCAATCCCAGTGTGTTTGTGTGTTTTTTCTCTCCCCCCCTGTAGTCCCACAGGTCCTGAGTGAGTTTCAGAGTTTGAAAAGGGGGGGTGTTACTCGCTACAGTGGCCCATCCCTCCCGGCTTCATTTCAATAGGGCTGACACCTGAGATCTAGACCAAGGCTGTGTCCGCCCTATAGCCTGGCTTCTGGGTTTAGGCCAGATGGGAAGATAGACCAGACTGTTACTGGACGCCTGAAAGGGGTGGGGCGTCGGGGAGACTGAAATTAGACATGCAGATACTCCTGTTTTTACTGTGGAACACGATCTGTTATTGTTTGACATTTGCCAGTAAAACATCAGTGTTTTTCTGTTGGGGAAACAGATCTTTTTGGTAGCAACAGGCAATTTAAAAGTCAAGGGAAGGATCTGTTACTGGGGCTCGCCCAGCCTCTGAAGCCTGAGAAAAATCATTAAATCACCAGGTCTGGAGGCAGCGGTCACCATTGATGTGAAGAGAGGCAGAGCTGCTCTTTGTGCTACTGATACTCGGGTGGGGGCGAGACAGTTACAGATGATGCTTAAAAGCGAGGGTTTCCTTTACACCTTTTAAAGAGCCGTCTGAGATTTATTGGACATCCCTCTATTGAGGATGTTCAAAGATGAACTTGAGGCTGTGGGGACTCAGGTGGGTGAAGCTAATCATGCTAAGTCAACTCTGGTTTGTTTGCTGGAGTTTCACATGAAATTTGTTTTGTTTGTTTTCTGTCTCAGCATGTCTTCAGCGTGTCTTCACGAAATCCTCAGTTCTAAGTGCTCAGTAATAAAATGGAAATGTTGTGCCTTTTTATTTGAGAGCAGGCAGTAGAGAGATTCCAGGAAATGAGGGCATAGCAACAAAAGTCTGGGACATTGCGGCTCATGGTTGGTGTGTTAACCTCTCGGCCATTC
>JAOXYL010000039.1:6263553-6281323 GCA_028564955.1 Terapon puta | reverse complement strand
GCCGTGTGAAAGCACCTCACCTCATTGTCCCAATGATGTCACAGCACCCAGGAGCAGCCACAGAGGGTCGTGTTACCTTCACGTGTCTCAGGCGTAGAGTACACCTCCTAACCACACCGTGTCCTGGAAACGCTCGCCTTGGACGAGCTCGGCGTTGAGCCGCGGATCACGTCAGGCTACATATATGTGCTGTATTGTCCGTGTAATGGGTCCTCCCCCTCAGGCTGGGAGTGCTGGCAGAGACCGAACACCCTCCTGCTGTCTTTCTTTCTTTACTTAATCCTCTTATAAATAGGCCAGTGTGTCTATTTTACAGGCAATAAAGCAATGTGTTCTGAGTCGGTGAGGTTCAAGGGGTGAGCAAGAGGGCGCGAGGTCTCCCATGGTGGCAAAGGTCTGCAGCCTGAGACGCTGCAAAATGAATATTCACCTCTCTCCCACTTTTCGATGCACTCTGTTGTTCAGCTTTCCCTCTCTCCTCTCTGTCTCTCTCTTCCCCCCTTGTGTGTTGACTGAGCCAAGATGAGTGCAAAACAGTGGGAAGATAAATGGGGACAGAGAGCCGGCGAAGGGAAAAAAATAGATTTATGTTGCGCTGCTCATGGGGGCTTTTTAGAAAATGTAGTTGGTGCACCTTTTTCATAGATCGTCCCTTTGAGGCAGAGAGAAAGGGAAGAGAGGAAGATGTGTTGACCTGAACCGCTCTTTTCTGGATGAAAGCTTTACCCAGAAGCCTTTTGTTTTGACCCCCCCCCCTCCCCTCCTGCACTGCACTGGTGTATATCGCCAGCGATCATGAACTGTGAATCCATCATGGCCATGTAGTTTTGGGGAAATATATGAAGGCTGAATAGATAGATTCGTGTTTACAGCCAGATTGACTTATCTCTCCTGGGGGGGGTTGGTGTGCCAGGAGGCATCCCACTGCTACTGCAGCGATGCATTGTGTGAGAAATACATTAAAGGAAACCCTTTTCAGAGATAGAAATGTTCATGTTGCCTCAAGGTCAGACCACAAAACAAAACCGAAGTGATGCTGGCAGAGAGAAATCCTCTCCTGTTTCTGTCATTATTCGTGTTGATGTCGAGCCCGTGGCTAACAGTCTTGTTTTCCTCTTCTCTCTCTCCGCATGTGTGCTTGGAACGTGACTCCGGCCTATTTCCATTCAAAGGTAAGCTTTAAATGTGTTTCCGCCGCCGTGTCTCCACAACCCAAACACATTTGCTCTGAGGTCATGGGAAATGTCCAGCTTGTTGCTTCACAGTGAGACTCGTAGCTTCAGCATCACCGGGCTGCTTAACCCTTTTAAGCAAACCATCGATCAGCAGGAGGGTCCTGAGTGCTTGGCGTGTATAACTTAAAAGCACATGCTTCCTTTACACTGCATGCAAAAAAAACTGAGCTCATACTCCATGGAATGAGATGGAATCAAAATATAACTATGAGAATCTGACTGACTAAGAGCTGGTTGAGCTACAAGTGATTTTTAGGGAGTGTCTTTGAATAACTTCAATTTGTATGAGCTATTATAAGGGAAATGTGTTTTTCCTCAAATTGACTGTGAAAATGGAGAATGGGGAAACACAAAATTTCAATAAAAACCATAATCATAGAACACAGCAAAACAGATTGATGTGCTCTTCTGCAAAAAAAAAAAAACAGAGAGAGCCAGATGGGTTGATGTAACAAAACAGTGTCAACTGGTAAGATGGCACAATAACAAGTCACTTGTCAATGCAAAACAAAGCTATTACAGACACGAGGCGACACTATTTCATGTGCAAATTAAGTTATCTAAATGTGGAGGGGATGAATGGGTCCTTATTTTGATTTGAGGCTTTCTGAGGACGCACTTTCCATTACATCCTCCCCCATTCTGTGACGTACCCTAGAGATGTTCAAGCTAGTGTTGTTTTTGAAGGCTTTTGTCTTTGCAGTGAAGCTGTTGATGGCTTCCTCTACAACTAACACCTCTGCTAATCATTATTTCTTTCTGGAGGCGGTGGAGGTCCTGCATAACATTAGTTTACTTTCAAACACTTGGGTTATTATTGTGTTCATTTTAACATCCTTAAACTGAGCGCCTGGCCCCATCCAGCAGTGAGTGCAGATCAAAGAGCTTATCAATGCAGAGATCGCAGGCTTTACAGAAGCGGGGCTTTGTACTATTGGATTGCATTATATAGTACATGCGCAGCTAATAAATCGGTAACTCAATGTAAGCCTTCATGTGGTAAAGATAAGTCAGACGTTCACTGGCAGACAGACGTTAACTCGCAATCTTGTGTAATGCGTAAAGTGGCTGCCGACTTTTGGAAAGACCACCTCTTAACTTCCATGACGCCAGACGGCCTTTAAGAACCTCTACCACTTTTAAAATGGGTCAAAATATACTCAGGCGGCCATTAATGTATGGGCAGGTCTCAGCAGAGCTTATATGTGGGGAAACACTAAATCCCTATACAGAGCAAGCTGTGTCGTCTCTGTTGAGGGAAACGCGAAGTGACTCAAGGGCAGAGGGGAAAAATATCTGAAAGGGCACCAGTAGAGCACTGATGTGGCGTGTGTGTGTGGTGGGTTAGGATGGCAATGATTACGGGATGGCGGCCTCACAGACGTCTCTCAGGGAGGCGGGGGGAGCTCAGACAGGAAACGGCATTGTCCAATGCTTTAAGACGAGACAGGCTCCGGCAGAAAGACAGGGAGGGCTCCAGCTTCACACGCAGGTAATTGGCTGTCAGCATGGGGAACGACACAGCGTGAGACCAGATTCTTAATTCCAATCTCGCACACACACACACGCACGCACACACCCACACTCACTCTCCCTCTTCCTCTTCCTCCTCTCTTCCTCGCCTCTTCACCTTTGAGAGAACTGCCTTTAACAACAGCTGCTGCCCCGCATCCAGTTAGTATTCACACACAGCCAAGCAAGCCAATTAGGGGCCTTAGAGCGTATAATTGTGCGTCTGCGATTCTCTGTGTGTGTGTGTGTGTGTGTGAGCGTTTGTGCGTGTTTTTGTGTGTGCGCGAAGGTGTCATTTCGTTAAGTCTCAGGGGGTCGCGCCACCTCCTGCTGTGAGGTGTCTCTCCCCAGAGTGTGAGTGACAGTGTGCTTGGAGGGAGGCCATTGTGCCAGTCAGGCCTCACTGGTTTCCAATGCTGTTTACATTTTAGGGGAGAGGAAAACCAGTCTGTAGTTGTCTTGCGTGACCGAAAAATGAATAACTTATGATGTATCCATTCCATTAATGGTGGGAAAAGATGACTTTAAATTCATTTTGAATAATTTGGCCACGTTCTGGACAGATTTGGTGTTACTTTTCTATTGTTTGCTTAACTGATTGTATTGCACTGCTGTGAGTTTTACAGAAAATAAACAGGGAAAAGCCCTTATGCAGGCTTGGAGAAACAGTCATGTAAATCTACAGTCTTCTGATGTGATATATTCAGGATCAGTTTTTACTTTTGAGTTCCCATTTTATCCTCTGTGTTGTGTTGACTTGTGACTGAGCAGACCCACTCTCCTTACAATTCAGGAAGTGCTATAAAGAGGAGTACTTCCCGCACTCAGGAGGAGAAAGCATCACTCCATTATGAGGGGAGAGAGAGTGAGCTGTGCATTAAATGTCTTGTCAGAGACATCAGACTACAGGCCTTCCCTCACATCATGGGCTATTTTTGATTTGACAAAGTGGAAATATCCCATTAGATATCGACATTAAAGACAGTCCAAATCCTTTATCAGTGCCATTAAAAGCAGCCTGAGATGCTAAAGTTAAGTTTTAAAGTACTTAAAGTAAATGAGAAGATTCATTTGTTAGATTGATGTTTATTAATTTCATTAAATAATTTAAATACTCTGGTTACAGCAGTATTGCGACAAACAGTAGAGCTGCGATGAGCTCAAGAAGCACAGATGGCTTCGTCATCTGTCTTTTGAATTACTCATTTCAGTCGGATGTGTAAAATAAATATAAATTGCTGGCAGTGAGGGGGAAGAAAACCAAGTATTCTTTTAGAAAAATAGCAGTTTCACAGCTGTTATTTCAAAGACTGCGTTTGCTTTCTGTACATTCATCAGTTTGAAAAACAAAAACCATCAAGGTCCATTGATCACGCTTGATCACTTCTTTGTTAACTCTGATATAAAGAGTAAAACATCAGTCATGATATTTTAACATCTGTAGTTTTCCATGGGTGTTGTCTCTTAAACGTTGAAATGTGCGACAAATGGAAGTCTGATGTTTTTTCATATCGCTCAGATTTTTCAGCACAAATGCAAACTGTCTCCGTCCCTATTTTCAATCACATATTCATGTCAGTGGCCAATTATGTGTTGTAGAGGGTGCAGAAATTTCTCATTTCATTTTAAAGAAACGTGCAGGCAATGAATATGTGCTGAATGAATTCATGTCTGTCTTTCAGGGGTGTGTTTTAGGTCGTTGTTTTCATGTTTTGCACCAACTACTCTTGCAATCATACCCATTGTTTTAGGTGAACGGCTACTTTATAGCAATGCCAGTTCGTCCATTCTGCCGTGAGAACTGGTCGCTCTGCAGAACACTGCAGATAGTCGAGAAATGACATCTGAAACAAGTGAACCAAGTTATTTTTCTTCAGACCAGTGACTGTTCTGAAAAGGAGCCTGCAGTGTAGAGAGGTGGGAGGGGGAGGGTGCTTGGCTTTGCTGGTCAGGATCACCGCTGGTCTAGCCGCTGTCTGTAACTTCATACACTGGCATCCTCATTAGACCAGAGCCCTGAGCAGAAACAGGCCGTCCAGATGAGAGCATGCTGTCCATTTGATCCCCAGGATACTACCCAGATTGCCCCTGAACACAACCAGCATCCCAGTCACAGGCCGAAAACCCGCGGAACGGAAAGCTCAAAGGGAAATAAGCTGAGATATTTATATCCGTCACAGACAATCTCCATATTGTGCGTCTCTCTCCCTCTCTCTCGAGCTTTACCTCCCTCTTCCTCTTGTCTCAATTCCCCTTTTTCATCCCATGTCAGTTCACGCATTCAACACGGACATTTGTAGAACAGATGCAGAGATGGATACCAGCTGCGGTTCCGCTCTGAAGTGTATTCTCTACTCGGAGGTCGATGAGTAGAAAGACAAATGCCCCTCCACATCAACCCACTCCATCAGGGTTATGTTCCTGGAAAAAGTAAGTGGAAAGAATTTGATGGAATTAGGATAAATCCCAATCAAGATGGTTTTCCAAAGACGCTTGCACTTGGCAGACACAGAGAGATGCCTATTGTTAAGGCTTTGGGTTCTTTAGGTCTTTGAAGTTCTTGATAGCTTTTTGCTGCGTCTGAAGGTGAAAGTCCGCTGATATCTTCTCTTCAAGTTGTTTGAGCAGGAAGGTCGTACATTGGTCCAGCTGCACCCACCGTCTTGGTGTCGGCGTTTATCGGTCACACTTATCCCCGAGGAAGTCTGCCTTCCTGTCCTATCTCGGATCCTCGCTCTCACCGTGTTAGTGTCTAGATGCCTATCAACAGGTGCAGTACCTGGACAAACACTCCAAGCAGCCACGACGGGTCGAGACCAAACATTTCATTTCCTGCCCAGAGACCCCTAATCTACAGTGCATATGAGGCGCTGAGCCCACAGTAATCTGCTTTTAGTTGATACAGCCAGCGCTGCCTTGTTTCTTGTGTGAACACAATTTCCCTCGACACACAGGTATGAGGGGTGAGTGCTGAGCTGTTGAAATGTTCATAGAAACAACATAATCACCCTGACCGCGTTGAGCTCAACCGGTGTGGGTGGAAACACGACAAGTGGCGTGTGTTGCCAAGTAACGCCGGAGGTAAGTAGCTGTGTGATCGTCCATGATAACGGCCGATCTGTACATCATACAGTGCTCGAATGAAGCTGCCAGGTCGTGTAACATTAAATTTGCAACAAAGGCATTTAGCAAACACTGGCATCCAGGAATGTCTTTGATTTTTGAAAGTTGGAGTCGTTTGTTTTAAAGGCTGGCAGATTGTTATTTTGGAAGTGGGGCGAGCTCTGTTCGTTGGAGTCATTATTCTTTAATTAGATTCATCTGTGCTTTGTTCAGTTCTTGCATCAGATACTTATCCACCACCAATATGTATTCCTGCACTACAGCCGGCATCTACCTAATAGCCTGTTAATGATTTAGGACTAAATGGAGCATAGATTATACAAGGCACCACTAAATCAGATCTTCATTCAGCATGTCTGGCAGTAAAACAGGAGACATTAAACATTTGTGAGTGGAGTTTTCTTCTTTTTTTTTTTTCATCCAAATTGCTCTTTTTCCTCCCACTTCATCTCTCTCCTGCACCAAGGTTTAAAGTGGGTGCTGCTTCTCTCTATGCTAATACAAACATTGCTTTCAAAGCTAAATGCTGAGCCTCGCTGGGGGTCTGCCACATCCTGCCCCTTCCTCTGTTATTCAAATATTCGGAGGCGCTGCAAATGCCACCAGCCCCCTACGGCACACACAAAGTCTTCCCGTGAGATTTAAAAGTGGCACTTATGCCGCAAAGTGCTTTTGATATACTGCACTATAGAGCAAATGTAAATAGCAATGGAGAATGCATGCATTTACATCCTGTCAATATCTCCTGTTGGTTTTCTCACACACAGGCTGTGTAAGAAGATTCAAACACCGATGCGTGCTCTCCTGTCTTTCAAAGTATGCATACATAAGCACAGTTGTCCGTCCTGAAGCACTTTGTCACTGATGCTGGGCAGTCTCTGACGTCCATTTAGCGCTCGGCACTGAAATAGATCTCGAATGACCCAGTCACGAAAGGGCAAGTCTACATTAAACTGTCAATACACCTAAAAACACATTAAGGATATGATGATCAGATTACTGTGGTTACATATGAAGGACTAATATTAGTATTTAACAGTGTGCAGCACAACACACCCCCATAACAGCCTGTTTTACACTACTTAAATACATTTTAAAAAATAAATAATTTATTAAATGTATCCATTTATTGAATTATTAATAAACTAAATGAAATCAAACAGATGGTTCATTCATGACACATTTTAAAGAGATTCTGGCACCAGGTGTGAACTGTAATCTGTCTCATCTGGAACAAGACTCATATGACGATGGTGATGTAGGATGGTGTGGTTAACCAAAAGTGCAGAAATAGGTTACCCCCCCCCACCTCCCGCCTCCCCTTGCTCTTCATTGCTGTTTAAAGGACCACCTGCTGGTACACAAACATGCCGGCTCAGAAAGTCTTCCTTAATTAAAAGATAACACAGGGTAATTATAATCATTTGGGTTACAGATGCATGAAAAACATCAGGAACGGTGTTAGAACGGCGCACTCACGAGCTCTTCAACTTTCATAATGGGATTCTTTTGATGTCAGATTTTATTTAGATGACACACATTCTCATTAAGTGCACAATTAGTTCCGCGTGTGTCATGTCTGCTCTTAGCTAGATTTTTCTTTTCCTCTCTTACTGGTGTTTGAACACAGTTGTGTGTTTTGAATTAGAGGAGCCTGAGGTGGATCTTTCTGTTGTTTTTGTTTGTTGCTGCTCTAGATTTACCTTGCATGTAGTGTTTTGTGGCAGATACTAATCAAAGTACATAGCATTAAGTTTTAAAAAAATCACAACCTACACATTTACTTCTATTTTGCATATAGCCAGTTTTTCAGTCGTTGATTTTGAGACAGGTAGTTGGGTTGAAATGTTTCCTGTTGTGGGTAAAGTTATAATAATCCCAGTGCAATAAATATAAAGAAACTCTGGGATCTGTGATTTAGTGAGCGGATACCCAGTGCTTATTGTTTATTAAATAAAGTGCCTCAGTATGAAAATAAAGAAATGCATAAATCTGAAGCATATTGGATATCATCGGAAATCCAGCAATCACTGGAGAAAATAAAGCGAAAGCATCTTGGCTCATATTAAACACCACATGTGTGCAGCGCTGGAGATCTCCCACCGAAACTTTCTTCAGTGGAGTTTACAGAGTCAGTAGATTCATTAAAAACACACTCTCACAGTCAGTCACAGGGAGCTTTCTTCCAGCAGGAGAGACTCCACCGACTTACAGTAGACGTCTGTCCGGAGAGGTTGTGGCTAATTAAACTGTGGCGACTCCACTGAGCTCACTCTGCACAGCCAGCCAAGCTCTGCTAGGAAACCTACACCACAGAGCCGACCGGTCCTGGAAACAACCTGGTTGCCAGGTTTGTTTGATTCCCTCCTGCCAGCGTCAACATCTGCGTGTGTTTGTGTGTGAGAAGAAGGGAGAGGGAGAGGGCCAGGAGGCCACCCATGTCTTAAATTCCATTTTCAAAATGAAACGAGTGAGGCAGATCACACCAACGTTCTGCTTCTCATAAAAGAACTTATAAGGTCTGGTGTTACTAGTCCTCTGTTAGCTTTAGTTGGTGATGTGGCCTCAACAAACAAATAGAATACTTACTGTTTCACAATTGCTTCAAAAAGGACGCTGCAGATTGCTTTTACCTGAGGGATTCAGGAAGCTTTTAATACACACTTTCGAAAGGCCAATGACAGATGGACTGTTTATAGTGTGACGAGAGAGAGACACAGCAAGACAGAATGAGAGTTTAATGGAGTCCTTATTGTACTCTGGAGCCCCATCGCCTGACTGAAAGAATCTGACTCTCAAGAATGGACATGTTCATCCATCCGTCCATCATTAAGTATTCCATCTTCTCCTCATTGTAATCCGTCTCATTAGATCATGAAATTGATACTGCCCTGATAGAGGAATCTAATTTCGAACCTCTTCTTTAATCATCCTGCTTAAATATATTAGCAGTTGGATGTTGCAGCAGAAGCGTGACATCGGATTGACCTAGAATGACATTGTAATACCCAATTGGACTGGTTTATCTCCCACACGATCCGCTGTCCTCCTCGCTGTGAGATAATGAGAGAGTAATGACTATACCAGACCCTCTTTCACAGCCTTTATGAAGCCAGAAGCCCGAATGACTCGGGGCATAATGTAAGCTGTCATCAGAATTACTGAAAACAAGCTCTCCGGCCGCCCTCTTCTCCTCCTTTCTACCCTTTTATTCTGAAAGTCCTCTCTACCCTTCCTTCCCCCTTATCTCGGCTCCCTTCCCTCCACGCCGGGTAGCTTGCCAGGGGATTTTAGAGTGCCACCACATTCCTGGTTGGCACTCATGTCTGGACATAGCCGAGGTGCAGGCATTAGCCAGAGCCGCCTGCAGAGAAGAGACCGGCGCTGGCAGCCAAGGACTCAGCGCCCATCTGCTGCCAGAGCCAGGGAGGGAACCGTCATTTATTACTTCCACTGATGCGAAAAGCAGCTCCTGTCACTCTGGAGACATATTGTCCTGTGATTGCTGCACTCTGTAAGGTTTCCGTCCCGAGTCTGCATGTTTGGCTGCGGGTTGTGCAGTGAAGCACCCCCCTCCCCACACTCCCCCGGTCCTTTTTTCTGTTAAATCCATCGAACTTGTTCATCTTTGCAGATCATATTTCAGACGGGAAGACACTTGGAAACAGCAGCATCCCCCTGCTTTATCTCATATCTGTCATATTACCCCATTGAGGCGGCGTCTATGGGCCTGCGGAGGAAGATTTAACAACGCAGCCAACTTCAGTTCTCTAACTCCCGCTTAAAAAGCAGACGTTTTAGTCTGAAACATCTATCAGACTCGTGTGTTTAGCCTGGCTGCAAACTGCTGAGCTCCTCTGTTCCACTGTGACTTAATCTTCCATCTTTGGCTGGTAACACTGGAAAAATATTGTAGAGTGTGACCCCAGATGTTTGACATTACTGTTCCTTTATATTTAGTTTGATACTAAATCCTCTGTTAATTTTCGCTCATGCCCTTTGCAGGGTAGTTATAGCACTTTCCTGTGTAAACAGTTTGCATTAGGCTTTCATGTCGGCTGTGTGTGGAGCCTTTGTTGTATATATAGAAAACTAAACATGCGTACAAGAAATGGCGGACTTTATTCACCACTCCCGCGCTCTTTGGTTTTTGCCTCTAAAAGTGGTGTCATTACTGGATTAGTGCCACTTTTTCAGGACCAAAGAGACGGGAGCGACTCAACCTGCTCTACCTGGGCAAAGCCTAATCCGTCTTAATCTAATAATTGCCCCCATATTCACTCCCGTCTCGTAAGAGCACAGCTGCAGGGGACGGCAGTGGCTCCAGATTGCTGTGCACCATGGGTAATAATACCCACGGTCCCTTTCATGGCCAGAATCGGATCTGCAAGATCTGTAGACGCCGCAGAGGTTTTTCATCGTCTTCGTTCGGGCGTTCCAGACAAATTGTATAGCCTCTCCTCAGTGCGTCTTTCCGTCCCCTATTCCTGTATTCGTTTCTTTCTCTCCCTCCGTCCCGATAGGCTCAGGTTCTGTCCTCGGCGTGCGTGGGTTACACAGAGACGCATTAGGCTGCCTGTGTTTCAACAGCCGGCCTTTTATGAGTGGGTGTTGAAAATTGGCGAGAGATGCTTGTGCTCAGATGTCTCTATTTTAGATACAGCATGACAGTTTTGAAGCCTGGTGTGGAGGGACGGAGCAGCAGGGGGAGGGGGCTGGTGCTGACGAGAGACATGGCTCATATCTGCCCTGAAAGGCTTCTTCAAGTACTGAGGACCCCGTCCGTCGTAAACACGGACCACGCTCTGGGAACTGCCATTTTGTACATCATACAATAACACGGCTTAGCGTGACACAGCGCTGTTACGGTAATGCTCTGCGCTAAAGTTAAATAAGCTCAGCAGGGAGATAAAAAAGCAGAGTTGACCTTTTGATGCAAAGACATTCAACAAACTGGTGACATGGAAAAAAAAGCAAAAATTCAAGTATTACTTCTTATTATGAGCTTATAATAATATTAATACTATGCATATTTGTTAGCTATTTAGAAAACCAAACCCCAGTCATCATTATTTTTTTCAATACCTGTGACCTGATGTAATAAATCAAATTTTCTGGTTATATAATTATGTATGTTTTTCCTGGTGCCCATATAATGGAGATCCCTACTGGTGTTTCCTTGGGGTCCAAACTGGTCCCAGTCTGAGGTTCGCTGCAGGCCAGTGCAACTCATAATGAGGCAGTAATGGTCTAGGATGGGTGGCCTATTAAACACACTTGAAGGAACGTTTGGGTGGGGCCTAGCCAACGCTTTGATGCTGTTGACCGCCTCCCGGTGCGCTTATTAAGAGATTTATGTCTGACGCAATGCCTCCCCCCACCCCCACCCCCCTCTGTACTGTTACACGAGTGTTTTTTATTATTTCTCCTGTCATGGAGACCATATGGAGCACTTCTTCATTTCAAAGGTGGAGGTGTGCTGGCAAGTGGCGGCTCGTTAAGAGGTATGAGAGGGCATTTCGCAACAGCGCGGGAGAGGTGACAGACACACTTTCTGTCAAAATGCCATGTAAAAGTAGCTCTCTGAGTGAAATGTGGATTTTTGTGATCCGCTAAAAAAACACGGCCGCGATGCAATCAGTGTCATGTTTCCCCCGTAAGAGCTCATTTTACGAGTTGTCAAAATGGGGGATCACGCTGTAAACTCCGCAGAGGCCTCACAGGCGACTGTTTGCCGTGCGAGGGAGGAGCCAAGCAAAACAATGGAGTGGTCTGGTCCACCTGGAGAGGTTACACTTCGGTTGCCATGCCAATGTTGTCTGATAATAAGCCGGGGAGGTGGGTCTTTTGTCTAGTTGGTGCAAAGCTCGCTCCCCGCTGTCAGCTGTAAAAATGGAAAGAAAACGGGCATGAGCCGATAGTGATCTCAGCGAGGTTTGTCATAATGAGCCCGACCCCTCTCTTTGCACACGAGCAAGTCGCTTTGCAGAGTGAGACCCCTCCATAGAGCAATTACTTGGTACAATAAGAGCAGCGATTGAATTAAGGAAGCGGGTGTACGTAACAGTGTTGCCGGCCAAAATGAAGGCTGGCTCTGTCTGCTTTGAACATGGTTTTCAATTAGAAGCAGTGGAATGAACACAGATGTGCTCCGCTGATGTATGCCCCACAGAGAAGAAAATACTACCTGGGGTCAGGTTTTTTGGATTTAATGGAAAGAGACAGCAGGGACTCGTTCTTTTGTATTGCTTTGATCCATTTCAGCGTGATAGAGTGGGGCTGCCTCTGTAATGGCTGAAGCTGAACATTGTCAATTTGTTCACACCTTGAAGTTCCCTTGTTTGAGACTCTGATATCATTTATATAGCTTGGAAGGAGAGCCTGCATTGAGCACAGTGACATTTGATAGACTGGATTAGGGACAAAAACAAAATGGCAAAAACCTCTTTTAAAGGTCACTTTAACGGCATCAAGAAATAGTTCAACATCTTGGTAAGTACTTCAATTAACTTAATATACAAGACTTGTCACTGGGAGGTTGCCGGGAAAGCAGCAGAGATTTTGAAAGTTACTGCACTCAGCCAACAAATAGTGCCCATAAAACCACAACTGCTATTTTAAACTGCACATGCATCACAAATCGTCAGTGATCGGTGAGCTTTAAGAGGTGCAGATTTTGCTACCTTTGGAGAGACACAGGTTAACTGTGCTTTATGCTAAACTAAGCCAACCAGCTGCTGGATTTATCTTAATATTTACCGTATTTGTACGAGTGGTATCTTCACACCGAACCTTAGGCAAGAAAGCAAATGAATGTCATTTCCAAAATGTCAGTCTGTTGTTTGACATTATGTATCGGGCATAAATACCAAACATCTGCAAGTTTCAACTTCTCAAATATGAAGCTTTGTCCTTATATTGCTGTGAATGAATGAGATATTTGGGATTTGAATAAAACAAGCTATTTGAAGGCAGCCCCTCAAGTAAATTCTTGATGAGGTTGATTGATTAGTACCTATTATTTTCTTGTACAAAGTCATTCCATGACAGTCACCCAGTAAAGTCTACAAAAGTGGGTGTAGGTCAATAATAAGAACAGACTGTGGTGAACCATAGCGTCAGTCCTGTTAAAACGTTTGACAGAGACATTGTACCTGGTCTGACTCTGTCGTGTTTAACGTCTCTGCTGTCAAGTTAAATAAGACAGCCTGACCTCTTTGTTTGGGAGGCATCTCAGCTTCATGCTCCGGCGATTTCTGTGTGCGATTCACGTTGGAGATCACAAACTGTTGCTGACACGCAACATTGTTAAAAATACTGACCAAGAGATCGCTGAAGCATGAAAATGCACTCCTGGCAAAATAAACTCGATTTGACATCCGTATCTGAGATTAGCTTCTGCTTTTCTGCAAACACATCTTCATTCAGAGATCAAAGAGAGTTTCATTGCCTTTTGTTACACTTTGAAAACTGCAGAATCTATCTGTGCTCATCATATTTAAGGTTTCACACTCTCAGTAAGACAGAAGGCAGTTAATAATGCTGTCTTATGTGTTTTCTGCCCTTTTGGGTTTTGCCACTGTGTTTACGAAACCATACCTGCTGTAAGCTTTTGTGGGAGATCTTCTGTCGACCAGTTTTCAAGAAGGCAGCCAGGGGAGTCCAGTCAGTCAGTGGAAAAGTGTAGCGTGTGCACACACACACGCATGCACACACACACGCACAGACGCATATCTAGTAATTTGTTGACAGCACAGTGACAGCTCTGTCAGTGCTTCCCATGACTTTGCCCTTCATTCTCACTCCAATTTGTCTCCCTGACGTCTCGGTCCGCAAACACAACTGAAGATGACGCTATCAGGGCCTTTCATCTGAGGTTTTGTTTCAGCTTTTAAAAGCGCACTTTCTCACACTGTGATTGATGGTTCGAGGCCTCTCTCTGCAAACCTTAACGAGGCACTCATCCAAGATGTCACCTCGGCGCATTGTTCTGTGACATTAAAGGTAATCGTGTGTCACATTGTTGTAATTTATTGTTCAACACTAATTCACCAGATCATATTCACATAATGATTTTATTACAATTAGAAATGATAATTATGAAATTAACTTCATTGTCGTCTTACTAATCCTCAAACGCATTTCATCTGGTTCTCAAAGTATTTAAGTCCTTCCAAATAGATTAAAATGAATTCAAAGCGCCGGTGCGTGTCTGTTTCGCCACGCTGTGCATCTTGCCGTCTCCTCCTGACAGTGACGGCTTTTCTCCTCCAGCTCCCTCCTTCTTCGCTCTGTTTGACTTCCACCCCAGCAGGAATGCTAATCTTGTTAGCTCTGCGCTCAAGTTAAGCAGCAGGAAGGATCCGCAGCGATGGCTAAATTGCTGGAAATAAAAATATGATGTAGATTTTTGCTGCGGGCGCGCCTGACCTGCTTACTGGAGGATCCGCTCCGATGCTGAATTTCAACTATCTCCTATAAAAAGCGACCTGAGGGCAGTTGACTTGTGTGTCCTGCGATGTAAGTGGCTTGCACGGCAGAGCTGCTGGAATAGATGCTTTCAAAGAGAGAGCAGTTTGCATCAGAGTTCCCTCTCGACCCATCCTTTTTTTTTTTTTTGCCGTTTTGAAAAATTGATGCCGTGTTTTTCCAGTCTGCGCTCACAGTGGAAACCCTCGTCTGACCTCCTGATTGCCACTAACTAAATAAGATGTTTCATTCTGCTCCCAAGTCGCGCTAAAGCTCTCTCTCAGATCCCGTGTGAACTCTCGGAGTTGTTAATAATTGATCCGATCAGAGGCGCTCTGATCGTGCCTGTGCCGCTCCCTTTTGAAGCAGCTCTACTTGTTGTTTGAGTAAAGAGGCCCGATGTTATCTGGAGCCTCGCCGCTCTCACCCTTAATTGGGTTATGTAGATTTCGCGGCAGAGGAAGGGGAGTCGTGAAAATAGAGTCATCACGGATGGTAGTGTAGTCTTTATTGGCTGTGACAGAAGAGAGGGAGATAAGTTCGGATGGTGCTGTGTTCACAGATCACACACTTTAAACTCTACTCTAACAAGAGTGAGGGGGCGGGAGGGGGGGGTAAAACCGAGGATAAATATCTGATTGCAGCTTTGTTGGACGCTCCAATCGCTGTCTCACGCTCCGTCGCTCACTTGTGCGGCTCTGCCTGTCCCGTCGCTCCCAAACATCTCAGAGCAGCTGTCTCGCTTCGTCACGGTCCGACGAGAGGCCGTTACACCACACGCATGCGGGTTATCTGAGCTCCCCGCACCGTGCGTGTGTGGGCGCCGCTGTTTGCGTCTGTGCATGTGCCGGCGTCTTCCCCTTTGACCTCTCTCTCTCACACACTCAAACACACACACACAGAGCAGCCTCAGAGATAACAGCGTGGTTTGCAGACAGGCTGATAACATCACCTTTGATGCCGCTGTGCATCTGAAGGAATTAAAGGTTCTTATCTTTCACATTTAGTAAACTACAGTACATGTTTTACATGTAGCTGTTAGGACCGGGTTTTTCTCATGAAGGTTTCCACCCACATATGTTGGTGCAATGTGAAAGCCTTTGTGTTGCCTCCATCAGCCTCCAACAGTTTGTGTGATCTGGATATTGATTTGGTCGTTGATGTCCACAGATAACGGCACACACCTGTCCAAGTTACCCCCACACACTCTTTCTCTTTGGCCTGCTCTGGCACGGAGACCTAGTGTAGTTTTTCTTGTAATGTGATTCAGCTGGGCCTCCTCTCCCTGCCTGCCTGCGCTTGGAGTAGAAAAAGGGAGGAACGGAGGCGTGTGCCGCTGATGAGCCCATTATTGTGGGTTCTGTCTGTCAGGCCGACTCAAAGGCGACTTCCACCTGACAGCCCTGACAGCCGAGCCGGGCTTAATGGGGTCGGCCGTGCAGCGAGTCGAAGAGGAGAATCCCTGTGTGGAGGTATTTCTCCCCTCTCAGCAGCACCCCCTCCCTCCCTCCCTCCCCTCCCTCCCTCCCTCCGTCTTTAACCTACTTTCCGTCTTTTCCAGCTTCTCTCCGGATACCTTGATCGAAATCCAGGGAAACTCTAAACTATTTAGAAAACGAGGAACTATTAATATTTCATGGCGATCGCTGCTCATCCGCGTGCATTAGCGGAGCCGTCGTAAGATTTTCCCGGCAAATGCATATTGATTGGTACCAGAGCCCGCGCTCTTTTGTTGTTTCCTCTTCTTCTTCATCTGTGAAGAGATGCAGGCTCCCAGGAGAAGGTGCGCTCGTGCTACAGCTTTGACTTATTAGGACATCATATTCCTTTCCGATCCATCAGCGATTAATCAGTTATCAAGATTGTGATTGATGAAGTCATTTATCAAACCTCAAGCCGGTTCCAGCCTCTCAGATGTGGGGGTGTGCAGCTTTTCTCTGTTTAAGGTCATTTTAGATCGAATCTGTTTGGGATTTGGGTGGTTGGTTGATCAAAACAAGATGAAAGAACACATCCTGTGTGAAATTTAACGGGCAACATTTTCACAGTTTATTAGCTGTGAATGCTAAATATAGCCTGCCATTAAATCAATAAACTGTAAATTGGTAAAGCGCATGTTGACATTCAGTGTTCCCCACCTACACTCATTCTAACACTGTGCATTTCCTTCTTCGCCCTCTTTGTTGGAGCGTTGCTGTGCCTCTTTGCGGGTTTCTGCCAACCAGCTCCTCGGGGCACCTTTAATGATTTACTCTACTTTGCTGTATTTCTTTGTGCCACGGTTTGTTCAATTATAGACATACCTCAGCGTTCGCGATTTTGTCATAAGAACATTCCCTCCCCACCCCGTCTGGCTGTTTGTTCCCCCCCCCTTTTATCTACAACTCCCCCTTTTAACCGCTCTCACTTTGAAGGCCCCTCAGTGGGAGTTTGGAAAGGATTTGGGCCGCTTATCTCTTTGAAATGTCACTCTGCGCAGAGCCATGCAGCCCTCGTATGACTCGGTGAAAAGCCCGACCTAAACTGATTGATCTGATTTGGCCGGACGGACACAATTTTATAAGTGTTTGTGTTGCCGTGGGCCTGCGTCGCGGTGGTGGAAGGGATGGGAGGGTGGGGTGGCAGCTGCAGCTCTACACGCGTGTGAGACTGTGGACTTCATATACGTACACTTATGTGTCTGTTTGCACGAGTCGGAGAGTGCTCGAGATGTAGGTCACGGTGCCTTCTCCCGTTTGAGCAGTACAGTAAACTTGGCAGACTTCCCCAGATGTGATAGACAACCCCTCCCTCCCCCCCACCTCGTCTGTCTGTCATCCTGTGGTATGTGAAAACACCTTATCTGTGTGTGCCGTCTCCGCTGGGACTTTTCCCAGAAGACATTTGCTATCTAAACACACACACACAACACTTGCACTGTATGTCAACGTGCATCTCAAATGAAACCATCAACTGCACGCCGCCGCCGCCCCCCCCCACCGAGGCTGCACACAGAGGGGGCTCGGTGCTGCCCTGCGCCCCAGCTGTAGGGTTGGCACGGAGGCGGCGGCGCTGTCTGTGAGCATTACTTGATAGATTGTTTGAGGTGGATGTCGGGGACGACTCCGCTCGCGTTTCCAACCCATCTGCTGCCTTTTATCCCGGTTTTGTACAGATGGAACAGATTCACGGAGAATTGTTAGAGAGCACTTGCTCATACAGAAGAAGAAGTTGTAACAATCCCTTTTGTGCAATAAATCATGTGGAGCAATCGTTCTGGAGCTCACTGCACACGATGGAGGAATGATTTATGAACTAGGGCCGACTACTAATAAATAAATAGATGAATGAATAAATCTCTATCTTTTTTTCATGAATAGATTCATTCTTTGGTCTGTAAATGTAAGAAAAAAGTGAAAGTCGATTATAAGTTCTCTGGGTTCAATGTGGCA
>JAOXYL010000039.1:6231957-6244619 GCA_028564955.1 Terapon puta | reverse complement strand
GTGTGTGTGTTTTCTGCGCATACAGTGTACATTCGCTTCAAGGTGGAGCCGGAGAATACGACGGTGTACCAAGGCCACACGGCCATCCTGCACTGTCAGGCCACCGGAGACCCCGAGCCTCACATCCACTGGATGGTCAAAGACAAGACGCTGGACATCAGTAAGAACAGGAGGTAAATGAGATGATCATGGATTGAGATTACTGTTTGTGATTGCAGGTTCCAAACTGGATTGATTTCAGTTGTGTGGGCATCATGTAAGAATGTCTCACACGAACAGATGAGTTTATTAGTGATGAGTAATGAGTTCAGACCTGTCATTTCTTTTAAAAAAAAAGACTGAGTATTTGTATGAAATGTGACATTAAATAAATGACTAAAATCAACTAAATCAATCAAATCATTAAATAGACGTGATGCAAAATATTACTCTTAATATTCTGTAATTGTTTTGAGCTCTCTAGTACTGACACTGCTGCCCAATCGTTGTTTTTGTTTGCTGATCTCCAGCCAGTGTGCTCTGAAGCATAAAGTTCTTTTCTTCACATTTCAGTGACATTGTTTTTAATGAAACTTGCCCAAAAAGTGAACAGAACAGCACTTTTAAAGGTGCTGCTGGTGCCAGTGTTCAGATCTCTCGTGTGCTCATGAACAGGTGGCATTCACCGGATTGAAACAAGCAATTTGCAGAATTGAGAAAAGTTCTCACATGAGGTCCTTCGTGACCTGTCTCTCCGTCTCTCTGGACCTCCACCTTAACTCTTCTCTTCTTTCTTCCAGGTTCCAGAAGATGCCCAATGGCTCCTTGGTGATTAGGGACGTCACAACAGACGACACTGGCAGATACACGTGTGTGGCCGGAAACAGCTGCAGCATCAAAGACCGTGTGGCTCAGCTGTATGTAGTGGGTGAGTTAGACACACACAGACATATTTACACAGGCTTCCTTTATCAAGAACAAAAGGTGCACACATAGGGCACAAGACGCGGCCACAAGTAAAGGATGAAGGCATTCATTAAGCCCTCGCCCTCCGCCTGTCATCCATCACGACGAGTTAATAACCACAGCCACGTCTCTGATGCCACGGCTGTCACTGAGGTGATGGGATTGGGCAGACATTAGATCTAATAACGCCCCACACTCTGTAGCTCCTTGTCTGCTGACAAAAGCTGAAAATTACAGTCACACACTTCCCTTAGTGTCCCATATCAACTAATTTTCTTCCAAAGTAGCAGGATGGTATTTGGGAGCAGTTCAAAGTAATTCTAAATCTAAATTGAATTTTGCATTGAATTTTAAACAAAGGCAGAGGGTAACTGTGGAGAGGACATCACAGAAAAATGACCTGTTGAATGAAGTCCTTTTACAGTCGCTTTGGTTTTACATTTTTTTACTGCAAGTGTCTTGTCATTTGCAGATGAGTTGTTCTTCAATAGTTGTTGCATTGATTTAACTTTGCAAATCATACGTTTTGTGGATTTGTTACTCAGTAAACCACATCTCATTCAAAGTCTATGTGATATTGATAAAAGACGCGGTTGTCGTTAACACATCCTGTACTTCTTCAGCACTTCTTTTAGCTGACCATAATTGCTGCCTGTACCCAACAGAGAAACCAGTGCAGTACCCGGATGAGGACGGGGACAAGGCTCCTTACAAGATGATCCAAACCATCGGCCTGTCTGTGGGAGCAGCTGTGGCTTACATCATTGTGGTGCTGGGGCTCATGTTCTACTGCAAGAAGAGGCGCAACGCCAAAAGACTCCAGAAAGGCCAGGACGGAGAGGAGCCTGAGATGGAGTGTCTCAATGGTACGAATGGTATGATGAAGTTTATGGTTTGTGGTCCTGTGGTTATAGAAAATCATTCTGGAGCTTATGTGCCCTTGATATTTCCTCAACTTCTTGCTCCATAAAGCGTTGTGGAAAAGTTTAGGATGTTTGCTGCCATCTGGTGGTTGTCTTGGGTATTGCACGTATATGTGACATGCTCCTGTATTCTTGAGACGTGACCTTTGACCTTATGGGGATGTGTGTTGTGTTTATCAGGGGGGGCAGTTCAACAAAACGGCCACACCACCGCTGAGATCCAGGAAGAGGTGGCACTCACCAACATGGGTACCGTGGCAACAACCGAAAAACGCCACAGCCACGTCAACAATGACAAGCTCCACTTTCCTCGCGCAAACCTACAAACCATCACTACTTTAGGTATTGATATAATTTCCTTTTATGTTTTATTTGATTTGATAGAAGGTGACCTAATCCTAAATCTGTAATCTAACAGAACTTTAATCTTTAGTGAGTGATAATTGATTTCCGAGCATCTGGCCTGACATTTTCTCTGCGGCGTTTGAATGTTTGCTCAGGCAAAGGGGAGTTCGGCGAGGTGCTGCTGTGCAAAGCTAAGGGCATCGAGGAGAGCGAGGAGGAGACGGTGGTGCTGGTGAAGAGCCTGCAGACCAGAGACGAACAGCTCCAGCTCGACTTCCGCCGCGAAGCAGAAATGTTCGCCAAGCTCAGCCACCCCAACGTTGTCCGCCTGCTGGGCCTGTGCAGGGAGGCAGAGCCCCACTACATGATCATGGAGTACTACGACCTGGTAAACACTCAGTGACAAGCACACGTGAGGATTGAATCCATTTTTTTTTTCCCTGATGTAATGCTCTTTTTGCTTTTCTCATACTAGGGAGACCTAAAGCAGTTCTTGAGAATTTCCAAAAGCAAAGACGAGAAGATCAAATCTCAGCCTATCAGCACCAAGACCAAAGTAAGTGTCTAAAAGTAGAAATAGAAAATGCAGTTTGCTTTGTTGGTGAGAGTTAGAGGACAGGATTTGTATTGGTGTCCTGTCTGTGTTCAAAATATGAAGCTACAGCTAGAACACCATTAGTGTAACTTAGCATGAAGCCAGAAACGGGGAATCTGGTCAAAATTTCCACCTAGGCTCTCTCAAGTTCATGAATCCCGACCTTACATCTTATTAGTTTAATCTACACTGAATTACTTTTTACTCATTTAATTGAATTATACTGAGTGGTAGACTGTTTCTTGGACAGTGACTTCCTGCAATCTTGTGGTCACAGTGAAGTTTCCAGGCAAGCAGAGGAGACTTTTTTTTCTTTCCCCTTGAGGGTCAACATATTTCTTACTATGTGATCCAAATCAAGAAAAACCTTTTTTTTTTCTTTTCCCCTTCAGGTTTCCATCTGTGCCCAGGTGGCTCACGGGATGGAGCATCTCTCCAATCACCGCTTCGTTCACAAAGACCTAGCCGCCCGAAACTGCCTGATCAACAGTCAGAGGCGCGTCAAAGTTTCATCGCTCAGCCTCAGCAAGGACGTCTACAACAGGTATCATTATCATCTCATTATCTCTTTTCTGATAATGATTCCTTGCTTTAATCATCCACAATAAATGATCCAAATTCGTCTCTGTTCGTTGTCCCCTCATCACTTCTCCTGTGTGAATGTGCGTAGCGAGTACTACCACTACAGACAGGCATGGATCCCGCTGCGCTGGCTCCCATCAGAGTCTGTGTTTGAGGACGACTTCTCCACCAAGTCCGACGTGTGGGCCTTTGGAGTGTTGATGTGGGAAGTGTTCAGCCACGGGGAATTGCCATATACCAAACTCAGCGATGATGAGGTGCTCGAAGGTGAGTGTGACGCTTTAGCAGCAAACTTTTGGTCCCGATTACGCACAGATTGCTGTTCAGGTGAATCAGAGAGGTGTCTCTAAGGAAGTCCATTTAACATCATTGCAAAATGTGGAAATTCTCAGTCGCCGTTCTGATCTGGTTTAACCTCCCTCTCTCTGCTGGTGCTCGGCTCCTTCAGGTCTGCAGACGGGGAAGCTGAAGCTGCCCGTTCCAGACGGCTGTCCCTCCAAAATCTACAAGCTCATGCTCCGTTGCTGGGCGCTGAGCCTCAAGGAGCGCCCCTCCTTCACCGAAATCGTCCACGCCCTGGGAGAAGTGCCCTCCGACAGCAAAGTCTGAGGCGGCCGTGACCCCGCGTCGGAGGGGAACTCTGACCTCCCCCCTCCCTCCCCCGAAAATAAAGACAAGAATGCTGGATTATTAGTCTCACACATTTCAGGGAAGAGGGTTGAGGAGAGAACACTTTTTGTATATGCATTTCAAACAGCGGGTGTGTGAATGAGACTTCTTTGCTACGTCAGTGGAAGCGCACTCACGTTCGTGTGGACGGCTTCTCGTGAGCAGTGCCAGGAGTTTACTTTTGCCTTAACCGCAGCATGGACGACCCCCTCCCCACCCCTTCGAGTCCCCATCTGTGGTTCCACTGTGACCCTGCCTGCCTGTCTGCAGCCGCTCTGTCCCAGAGACGCTTTGCTTCACGGAGCCTCACAACCTCAGTGCCTCTACCCCTCCTGACACACAGGCTCGCCCAGACCGTCAACTGCTTTGTAGGGATGTTAGGTACAGTGCTTTCACTGGCTCGGATCAATAGGAAGTATTGGAGGGAAGTTTAGGAAAACCCCCCCCCGACATGTAGGTTCACTGCTCTGTCGAGTCTTCAGTGTTTTCTCATGAAGCTAGAAAGAATATTGAAGTGAAAGTGGGATGATATGTTGATTCAGTGGAGCAGTGAAGCCTTTTTAAATATTCCTTCAGCCGGCAGGAGTTTTTCGAGTGAGATCGTTCGGTCCGCTTGAACGTCCAATCAGCTGCACCCTGCCCCTGCCGCCCCAAACCTGGAGGAGGCGCCTCGCTCCTCTGACCCAACACTATCCTCCAAAATGTGTGTGCGTGTGTTTGTGTGTTTGTATGTGTGCGTGCCACCAAACTGTTTCTATGCTACAGTGTACGTTCGAAGAAGAAGTGGAGCGGAGGGAGGGGTTTACGTTGCATGAAGGTTCGTCGCCTGTCACGCTTGCGATTTGCGACGCGAGAAGACTTGTGGAAAAAAGTAATCCGTGTTATGGTAACACTTCAGGAACATTCAAGAAAAAAAAAAAAGATCAAATTTATAGCCAAGGAATATATTGAATAGACAAGAATTGTGCCAGTGTGGGCATTGTATGTGTTTTTTTTAATGAGTGTGCTCTGTTCTTGTATTAACTTTTGAGGTGCTCGGTCACCACGGATGGGTTAGAGTACCCATTAATCCCACATCAACGTTACCGTGTCATCTCAGTTGCAGGGATGCAGCCTATCAGTGTGTTTAACCTGCGACATCATTTTTTCAGAGGTCCAATCACAGTTTCCCTCCCGGTCCAATGGTTTTGTGCAATGCTGCAAAGTGGACCATCACACCAGGCAAACGTGTACATAATGTAGAAGCCATGCACTAACTTCACTTAAAAAAAATATCCCTCTTTATCTCTATCATGTTGTGTAGTAGGACATGCAGGTGCCTGTTTATTTATGATGAAGGTCCTGTCCTTTTTTTTTTAACTGTGTTTATAATAGGAAGGTACTTCTGATGCTATGTTTTCAGTCTCATGGTCCATCTCGGTGTGCGTTCAGCCTGGTCAGCAGCTGAAGATGCTAACAAAGTACAAAGGAGGTCAAAAGAGTGACTGCTGGTCACCAGTACTCATTTAAGTGCCTGGTAAATGAAGGATTATCTTAACTGTTTCCCTCCTTTTTTTTTTTTTTTTTACATTATCTAATCAAATGCAATGGCCTTTGTTTATGAACTTGTTTTTATACGTTGTTTTTAGTGTAATGTTTGTTTTTTATGAATGCTAGGCACTCACACCTAGACCTCTTTTTTTAATCTGCTTCAGCAAATGTTCACAGTAATCACAGATATATACAAAAGTATACATGCTGCTGTCAATAAAGGTTCACAGTGTTTTTACCCAAAGTGTTGTTATTACAACTGTAGACTTTCGAATAATTTACCAGTTTTTTAGATGGTTAAAAAATCCCATTGAACCTACTCTTTATCCCAAGTTTGTCTTAATGCAGCCACAAGAGCATTAAAAAAAAAACTCTTTCTTGTTAACATATGCTAACTATCAGGTTTCCGTCTTCGTGCTGTTGGGCATTCAGACTACACACCACCACGCTTCTTTCATTCAAAATGTTGCCACTTGTAAGCCAGTTGAAGAGTCTTCATGACAGCTCCTGCCTGCAGCTGCAATAGCACATGATTTAATGTTCAATAAAAAAATAACAGAGGTGACGACATGTTCACTGAGGTGCCTTTTTCATGCAAGTCTCTACAAGTTTATTTTCAGACTGCGTGTAAATAACAGCCACCTCTGAGTGCAAAGTCAATCAGAACACATGGTATTCCTTTTAATATGGCCAGAAGTAATGTGAAGTTTATATTTTATAGGTTTATAATATGTAAAACTGCTCGTTTTGTCCTGTAAAACAACTACAGTCACAATCTTCCTCTTTTACTGCTAATCCAAAAAGTTCATTCAGTAACCACTAGAGGGCGGTGCACATCTTCTGTAGGCCCCTTTCAGCCTGACCCTGAAGGCTTGCCAAATATGTCTTCTTTATAATTATCTTTAGAGTCGAATTTGCTAACATGGCCTTTTATAGCTGCAAAACAGGATTCCCATATGGGTCACAGTCTTTCTTGGATGGGTGACAAATGTTCTCCTTTGATCTGACAAATGTCATCATATTGAAATATCCGATTTTATTTGGTGCCCACAGGCGACCGCAGCAGTTCGCTGAAGATATTTTGAGTTCATCCTGAGGCATCATTGTGGGTCTCATCTTCCAGACTTTGACTATGAGAGGTCTTCTTACTTTGTAGTCCTTTCGGGAGTTCGGCGGCCTGCTGTTGGAACAAGATGGAGAAAGAGCCTTGACGTCAGAAACTTGGGCAAAGAGCTTTTGATGTCCTCAAAGCTCATTCACGATGCGGCTACACTCATTATTCCCCTTTATAGTGTTCAGTGTTTTGAACGATGGGTGGCTTTCTTCAGATTTTGCATACTTCTTTGGCAAACTGAGGACAAGTTCATAAAATTTTCAACTCATTCAATGCAAATGACAACTAAGTACATTTTCATCTTAGGGAGCTCCCCTGCTGTACATTTAAATGTTGTAAAAATCCACTACAAAAGCATCTAGCCATATAATTTCTGTGTGAGAAACCATTTTCAAACGCCATCCTGAATCTGTTAGAACCTGCCTGGAGTAGTGCATGGGTGGGGTTTACTGCATCATTTCAGACGCTGTCAGATAAGCACACCAAGGCGCCTTCTTTTGACGTCTGTGGCAAAAAATACAGGTTTGAATCAAACGATTAAGGATGGCTGGATTCCATTCACCTGCATCAGTTTCAGGATCCGGGTACCTGTGCACGCTGGCTCACTGTCACTTGACATTGGGTACACCTGAGCTTTCTGCGCTGTGATGCACCAGCTCCCATCACTGATCACAAATACAGCAGTGATATTCAGCTGAGCACAGTGAGCAGTGATGGTGCAAGACTGATGAAAGTGTGATGCAGGTGAGTGAGGGTGTATTACACCATGTTCTTGGGAGAGAGATGACTATGCAGTGCATGGGCATAAACAAAATTAGAACCTATAAATGTGATTGTTAGAATAATCTGGGATCTTAAGGAGCCTATTGCATGTCTTCAATCAGACTATACCCTTATATATGCACCGAAATCTGCACAAAATGTCACCTGAACTAAAAATATCTCTCTGGGCCCACTCATGACCAGAAACAGGATCAGAATCGCTCCTATGAATAAAGAAATATTCTTCCGTGCAAACTCTGGGAAAACGCGGCCTTTGCGCTGCGACAAGGCGCAACCTGTGGGGAATAAAAAAGTTGGATGTTTTGTTATTTTGGTTGCCTCTGCCTGTCCCCGGTGACGTTGTCGGTAGCGCAACCATTTTGGTATTTATTCCAATGAGCTCGGCCCGGCGGACCAATGAGAGCGCCGCTCAGACAGTCCTCGGCCAATCGATGGGCGACGCTGTGACTCACCAAATAAGGAGAGACAGCGCCATATAAGGAAACATTGTATCTCTTTATAAGGAGGGAAGTAGTTCCTTGGTTTTTGGATCGCTCCGCCGCCGTGAACCTGGTATTAAAATGAGGCGTTTTTACGCGTCCCAGAGTGGGCAGGAGCTGAATCCCGCCTCCGTGATGGAGTAAGAATCAACGTTTGGATGCTTAAAGGTCGACAGCGGGGGTTTTTTGCGTTGCCAGCGCGGACTCCTTGATGCGGCGGACGGACACCGGGGGCGCTCTTCGCGTTTTCCTTTTTGAGAAAGTGCTCGGAGTTTTGGAAATAGAGGAGGAGGGTGAAGCAAACTGCGCCGGGGTTGAAGGGTCTTGGGGGCAGCATCACTTTCGAAAGTTTGTCTCGCTAATTTCCTGGAGTCTCCAAACCGTCCACCGGCCCGGTTTGTTTACATCTCGTGGCCCCGGACTCGTCAAGGCGCGTGTATCGGTCGTTTGACGGAGTAGCGCGCCCCAGCTTCGCTCGGCTGGTCGTTTTAGAGACCCGGTCCAGTATTATAGGATGTTACCGAGCCGGGTCGGGTCGGCACCATCAGGAAACGGGTCAGCTTCGGGCAGAGGTACCACAGGGCACGGGGCGGGGGTCGTCGGCGGCGGGGTCCGTCCCGTTTTGGTCCGAGCGGGGCAGGTTTTACCGGGGGTGAGCGAGAGCGGCGGGCGGCCGGGGGACAGGGACGTTGTCGGGATGCTGGGAGCGAACGGGCCGGGGGGTCCGCGGGGTCCGCGGGGCGCGAGGCCCGGGAACGGCACCGGGGTGAGCCCCCTGCAGAGCGGCGTCCAGAGCAACATGGTGGGGCTGAACACGGGGATCGTGCTGGCTCACGGAGCCCGGTTCGACCCGGACAGGGAGAGCGCGCCGATGTGCAGCGGCTCGGACAACGACTCCGACTCCGGGGACGACGACGACCCGGTGGGTTCACTCGGGGACAGCAGGAGGGGGGTGAAGCGGGAGAGAGCGGAGATGGAGGCTGCGGTGACGGGGCAGGAGGTGGGAGTCGCGCCCGGAGGTTACGGCATGGTGCACGGGGGGGTCGCCGGGGCCAAGCCGGGGAAGAAGACACGTGGGCGCGTGAAGATAAAGATGGAGTTTATTGACAACAAGCTGCGGCGGTACACCACGTTCAGCAAGAGGAAGACGGGCATCATGAAAAAGGTGAGTCCGCCTCTGGATCCCGTCCAAAGTGCTCGGCGTTTGATTTTCAGCGTCACTCCGGTGTTTGCACAGCGCAGAGCTGTGTGTGGTGCTGTGCGTTCATTCATCCACGGGGTCAGGGACCTGTTATATTATCATAACACCGGGGGGACGTGCTGCAGGGTGGTAACCACAGGAAAGAAACGTGAGCGTGGACTGATTTACAGACACGTTTAAAAATCAACTCATCTCATCATCTTATAGAAGACCAAAAAAAAAAGAAACTGACAGACTGACTCAGTGGATGTGAGGATGTCAGAACATTCACGATAGGCAATGAGCTTTAAATAGACTTGAGCAAATGACAGTTCTATTTATGACCATGCCCACCCCAACTATCACACACACACACACACACACACACACACACACAAACCAAGTGACAGACTAATTCATGCACACATGCCCCTGTACCTTCACAGACAGGAAGAGAGGCAGGCCTAGAACTGTTGGAAGAAGTTCTCATCAACAGCCTTTTGGTGCACAGGCTGTTTCCCCCTGTCGTTGTGGAGCAGGGCTTTGTGCTCGCAGGCGATAGTGAGCAGCAGCAGCAGGGCCGATGGCGATGGGGCCTGCAGGTGCCAACAGCTGACCAAAACCCCAGGGAGGCAGATCAGAGGACAGGCAGAGAGCACACAGATAGAGGAGAGGAGCTTTTTGTGCACACGTTGCAAGCACTGTACGTTCAGGCACCCAGTGATGGTTTTTGTCTTGGTTTCACTTTTGTCAGTCAGATCTTGCACGCCAGCAGCCGACAATAGAGATGACAGAACTTGCTCCCACGGTAATCATAATTGCCTCCCATTACCGTCTGCTAAAGTTTTCAGCCCCAGAGCAACATTTCTCTGGAAACCCACAGCTCAAACTCACAATTGCATCCATAATAAAGTATTGCTATGTGGCATTTGGCATCCGGGCATCTAAAGTTGATTATTTGGAGATGGGGTCAGCTGCTGACCAGAGGCACAGCAGTTGTTTTGCTGCAGACAGGGCCATTTTTCATTTTGACATTAAACAAACAATTGTAAGCCGTGCTTTATTGTGGTGCAAGAGTTTTCATTTGTCCTCGTGTTACTTGGAAGCGCCTGTATTGTGCACTCTGCTGTATTTATTTATTATTTTTTTTATGTATCCCAGACTGTTGTCGTGGAAACTGAGGTGTCTTTATGTAGGCTCTTGGCAGCATGAACACTATTTGACACAGTGTGCGGATGGAGATTTTTTTTTTTTTTTTTTTTTCCAAAGCGTTGCCTACACTGTGTCAGCCATCACAGAAATTGACAGGTGGGTGGAGTGGGAAGATTCATAGTAGACTGGTCTCAAACTGGTTTCTAGGACGATCCTGGCTTCATACTGGAGGATGTGGCGAGTGAAGCATAGGCCCTTTTTCGTCTCTTCTCATACGTTTCAAGCTGCATGAGTGTAAACACTTTTGCGATGTGCTTGTTACTTCACATTGCAGCGGGGGGTTACTCAATCGTTACGTGTGCTTCCCCCTTTTTTCTTTCTTTCTTTCTTTCTTGTCTTTGTCCAGTAAAGGGCACATTTCCATCTCTGTTCTTTCTGCAAGTATGCTCAATGGGCAGACATTTTGGATTTTCATAGCAGGAAAAGCACAGGTTTTTACTGATAACATAAACTGTGATAATGAGCCATGCAGGTGAGCCGACATGCACAAAAACAGGACTCTGACAGTAGCTCAATGGGACCCAGCCATTATCACTGTCATTATTTACACTGGGGCTTTTCCTGCTCTAATGTGTAGAAACAGTTCATCAGTTTCTTTGACAAACGATTCCATCATCAGTATTTCTGCTGATATCTTCTTTTCTCTCTTGTTGACACTTTATGACTGTTTTTATATACATCATTTTCAATTTAGTATTTTGGGTTATGGACAGTTGGTCTGATAAAACAAGTAATTTGAAGGCACTTTGTTGCATACCAGGAACTTTTAATCAACTTTAATGGAGATTTTATGTTTGATTTATTTAAAAAAAAAAAAAAAAAAAAAAAGAAGTTCCATAATGGACACTGAAGTTGTAGTTGCAGTCCTTCATGCCTCAGAGCTGAATGTATCTCATTATGTCTGAACAACCAAATGACAACTATCCAGAGTTCTTATTTACAGTGATTATAACACAGAGAAACACCAAATCCTCTCAGTTGAGGAGCTGGAACAGGACAGCATTTGGTATCTTTGCTTCATTATTGGCTTTGACAATTTACAGATGATCAAAATTTCCTGTCAGTTATCTAATTGTTTTAGTACTGCCCACAGTGCCGGCCAGCTTCTTCTGTAAAGCTACAATTTTTGACTTTATAACATTGCAACAACAAAAGCTGTTAAGGCAAATCCACTTTTAAACCAGCAACAGTTTGGGCTACGTTTGGTACTATTGTTGCAGCTACCAGCACACGAAACCAGATCAAACCTGAAAATATGGCCGCAACATGTTTTCTGTTATGAATTGCACAAGCACTGTACTTGTGAACATGTTTGCATCTTCAGGGATATGTTGCTCCTTTATCTGATATTAAAGCATAACTGGGATGTTTGGTGCGACAGAGGAACCAATTATCGCCAGAGCTGACCCCCCCCCCACCACCCCACACATCCTGCAGTCATGAATATTTATGAGGAAATCAGCCGAGCAAGGAAACTTATTAAAGCATTGTCTGGGTCTAGTTTTTGCTGCCACCTTGCACACTTAAGTTGACAGATGAGTCCCTTTTTTTTCTTTTCGGCCTTTTGGCTGTTGTCCAAACATTGGGTTTTGGTTCCGCAGGGCCAATCAAGGGAGGTGGTGGTGGAAGGCGATGGCTGGAGCCGTGCAGTTCATTATGTGCCTCTTTAATGCCACGTTAGTGGTCGGCGAGGTGAACTGCGCAGCCGGCCAGAGATTCCTTTCAAACGCCGTTCTTCAGTGCGCCCGAAACCAAAAACCTCTCCGTAATTAAGCTTTTGAAGTGGTCAGGTGAAACGAGCGGTGCAGCACTGAGCCGCTTTTTGCTGTGGCTGGTCATCATTAGCCGTTCTGTGCTCTGTCATCATATTATTGCAACACAAAAGGCAATTATACGATCAGCTCCAGCATGCGGCCAGATACAGAGGACTGGACTGATAACAGCCCACAATGAACACAGTGTTGGAGCACGATAGAGCAGACCGGCGTGAATGCACGGTTCTATAACGGCTCAATAAAACCCTTAAATTTGAATGGGCTTCGTCTCGTCCTTGCCCAGCCTGAAGAGAGTGTTGCACTCCAGCTTACAGTGGCACATCTATCAGCGAGCTCTGGCGGCACTGTGCTCTCCAAGGTGATGGTAATGGCACTCTGCCTTCACCGCACCAGAAGCATCCTCCACATAACTTATGACTCATTTAGATGAAAAGGCTTTCTCAGGAGTTCACTCTGAGTGCATCCTTGGTGTGTGTTGCATGGAGCTGAATCTCCATTGTGCTATTCCTTTTTTTTGTTTGTTTTTTTTG
>JAOXYL010000039.1:6179147-6207965 GCA_028564955.1 Terapon puta | reverse complement strand
AGACACACACACACACACACACACACACACACACACACACACACACACACACACACACACACACACAGTTAGACAGTTATGTTGAGGTGGTCTGATCTGAAAAACACAGCTGGTCGATGCATTCACTTTATTTCCACTGGTGTGTGTTTGTGCAGATGATTCTCCAGGCAGGTTTTTAAAGGCAGATCATAGAGGTCAGAAGCTGGTCCTTACACAGCATCATGGGGCTGCCCGTTTTCCAGGGGCTCCCGCTCCTCCTGCGGCTTGTTCTCCAGGTAGTTTCTCTCTTCCAGGCTACGCAGCACCAAACTGTGGAGGATGTGTTGGTTGGGTTTCTGGATCAGCTGCTCAAACAGCCTCAGTGTCATGATGCTGATCTGGGGACACAGAAGGGGGAATGAGGCTCGACTCCCACCAAAAACTATGAAACATGCCAAGTTCTTAATCACTGACAAAAAAAATGGCAGTGGCTGTTGAACGATGCATCAGAGATGATTCATCGCTCTTTTGTGTGATGAAAGTGTTTGCAATGACTCTGTCAGATAGTAATTAAAATTCTTGTGATTTTTGGTTAATCACATGATTCACTGATATATATATATAGAATAAAAGATGGATTCTTCATTAATGTGATAAAGAAAGTTGTTGGGGGAACATTCACAAGCAGGAGCAGGTAGACCCTGAATGGTAGTTAAGTGATAAGGACCTCGTCTGACAGGTGGTCGCAGTGCTCGATGAGTCGGTGTCTGAGTGGAGTCTGAGCAATGGTAGCGAGGGTCTCTGGTTCCCTTTCTTCTCCCAGGAGGAAGTAAACCATCTCCTGCAGCAGAGCCTCGGATGTCACCTGCCTGATGATCCTGTTCAGCAGGGCCGTGGAGGTCAGGATGCCCACCTCTGACCTACATACCCACAAACACACCACGTGCTGCTGAGAAGTCACGATGCATAACACTCGATATTCGCTAAAGAAATTAAATCAAAAGGATGATTGATGGATGAGTCAAAGCGAGACTCACGTCTGCATAAGCTGCGGTTCCATAACAGACACAAAGAATCGTTCCCTCACTGCTTTTGCCATCACTGCAGCTGCTGACTGGAAGACAGAAGAAGAACAAAAATGTAGTTCAGCCTTCTGTGGCTTTCAGATAGAAAAACATCTTCTTTGGAGAGAACTTCTTTTATTCTGACTACAATGTGTCACATGAAAACGCTGTGAGTCAGCACTGTTAAAGGACCTTCTGAGCCTCCTTGATGAGCTGGTCGCAGTAATCCAGCCAGGACAGGAAGGAGATGAGAGCCCTCTTCCCTGTGAACACTGCAGCATCCTCCTTCAGATTGTACACATCCAGACTGAAAGTGAAACAGAAAAAAATATTTAAATGTCTGAGGCAACTCCTCTGATTTAGCCACTAAAAATAGCATTTCACAGCGGATGCTATTTAAGGGCTACCTGCAGAGACTAATTAAATACAACTTTCAGATGATGGCACAATTGAACGCAAGTGTTATTTACACGTTGGTCCACCTATGATTTAATTAAATATGTGGTTAGAGACACTTACCCCCAGTTGACTGACTCCACGGTCTCGATGTCCAAGGGGTCCATGGACTGTGGCAGGGCTTTATAGAAGGAGACCAGTCTGTCAGTGAGAAGCTCACAGAGCTCAGTGTTTTCAGTTAAACACTTGGCAGCTGCAGGCTCTGGTAAACTGACCAGCAGCATCAGGCCCTCACATGCCTTCACGACTATCCTGCCATCCTGAGTAGGGGAGAGGTGGTTACAAGTCATGAATACAAACTTTCAACTTAAATGGAGAAAAAAAAAACCAAACCTGAACTTACAGTAAACCACCCATAATGCAATGCATGTAGATAACTTACAGGGCTCTTTGTGAGGTTGAGCAGGGATGTGACAAGATTGTAATTGTTGCTGTTGTTGTTGTTTGTGGTCGGACTCGAGGTGGAGGCAGCAGCAGCAGCTTGTGGCTCCTCTGAATGCTCAGCCTGTCCCTCTGTTGGAGACTGGCCAGTGTCTGGAGCCAAAACATTTTCCTTCTCGACCTCTGTTCCTCCAGGACTCTTTATCTCAGGTCTCTTTGACTTGTTCTGCAAATGACATCACACATGGAAGATATTCTGACATTAGGAAGGGCTCTTACTTTTGTTACTAATATGCACAGATTTAGATTTATGAATGTGCTCTTCACATTTTTATCTCCCCGGTATCATAGCAACTTACCTCGAGGAAGAAGTTGACGAGATACGGGTCCTGCTTCAGTTTGGCACAGACTATACAAAGGAACTGGATCTCCTCATTTTCTGTCGGAGCAGCAAGCACCTCCCCGCACAGACGGATCAGTTTCTGACAGAGGAAGGACACAAAAAAGTAACAGACAAGTTACATAACCTGTCTGAAGAAAAGTTACCGTTTTGAGGAAAGGGTCAGTCAAAAACAGACTGCATCACTTCTCACCAGCACAGGTCTGTGGACGTTGATGTGTGGCAGGAGAGGCTGACGAATGTGCGCTAGTAGCTTTGTGTAGAAGGTAAGCACCTGCTGCTTCATCCCCGGGGGACACTGATGGGAAATCACAGAAACAGAACACGTTTCAATATATCTGGGTTGTCAACCAAAATAGATGTGTCCTGACACTGTGTAGAAATGCAGCTCACAGTGTGCAGCAATATTCTGCATCGACATACAGCCATGTGTTAGCTTTTAAATTTACAGTTGTGCTGCTGCTGGTGCCATATTGTGGCACCATATTTGTCATATATAATTTTCCTAAAGGTTTTCTTCAAGTAGTTACCAAAGCATGACTGCCTTACATCTGCCTTTCCCAGCGTGTAGAGTGTCTCCAGGATCTTATGGTGCAGGAGGTACTCCATGCAGGGTCCGGTCTCTCCAGACTCCCTCTCCCCTTCTTCCTGGGTCAGGATGTCCAGCATCTGTTCCAGGTGAGATGGGATGTTGGTGTCTGTGACTGGAGCTTTGTCATCTATCAGAGAAAAACACATAAATTCATCAGAACCTTTGTGTGACTAAAACATAAGAGGAAAGGTTTTGGTTGTCTTCATTGCGTGTTACACATTTCGGGTTTTTTTGAACAGTAAAAAATGAATGCATCCTTCATCTAAACACCTCTGCAAGGTTTTTCCAATCCTTACTTTTTCCCCTCTTTCAGCTAATAACAAATACTGTGTAAGATATAGCACAGTCGTGGTTATTTTCCAATCCACTGACACGCTGTGCATTTCACAGAAGCAATATATGATCTGTTTCATTCTTGCAAGTTTGCATTGTCAACACTTTCCTGGGTGGCTCCACAATAAAATCCTATCACTGGTTTTTCATTGCTGCTCGCAAGTTGTAATAAATAAGGAAATATAGTCCATGGGGGGCTACATCAAGTGAATGGATTTTGCAACCAAAAGGCAATTCAATGCACTTTAAATACAGCAGCCCAGGTCAGAGTGAAAATCTGCAAGTGAAAAAAATGGTCATGAATTACACCATAGTTTACAAGAGAGATTCAAGAGACTTTGTCATCATAATTTTGCAAGATGAAATTAAGACTGAGATGACTTCCAGCTTGAAAGATAAATATATGTAAGAAAATGTAATACATATGTAATATGTACACAAACATCCAAAGTTGCAGTAGAAATGTACAATGGGGCAGTAGGTAGGCAGTAGGAGAAAACTGCCGGCAAGTCGATGTGGTTAACGTCTCTGACCGCGATCACAGCACTAACATTAGCTTGTGGTGATACGTAGACGGCTCTGCCTGTGTTTCTCTGAGGCTGCAGTGCTGCTCGTCTGGAGAAGAGAGCACCACGCTAGCTCCACTGCCGCGTGTTGTTTACCAGACAGGTCTCAGTAACAGTCGCCACACAGCTGTCAATCTTTGCAGAGACGAATCCTTGGCCTCATTATTTTCGTCCATTTTGACCTGACATTTGTGATGGAGAGACTGGGAAGAGCCGGTCTGTTTGGGTTAGATTGTAGCCTAACATGCAGGCCACCCCTCTTGCCCCGCTTTTCTTTACGAAGCCTCCTCCGTCTCCTTGGCAACAGTGAGAAAGCCTCGGCGGTCCGCTGAATCTCTAGTCGATACAAAATCCAGCCCCAGAAATGCTCCAAGGTGCACATTCTCCCCAATCTCCAACACTCCAGCCCCACCACACACAACTGCTGCTACACGCGTCCAAAAGATCACCAAAAACACACACACACAAAAAAAAGAGAGGCCAGGAGCACCAAGCTGCTGCCTTTCCATGCGCCGCCATGGTTGCCAAGCAACATGGATAAAAATGTGAACCACAAGTGGGGGTCAGTGAATTTAATAATAAGGTAGGAAACACACAAATTTAAGTAATGCTGAGTATAATAAAACACAAAAAGCATATAATCAGTACCAACAGTGAAATTATCAAATAATTCATTATATTAGTAATCATGAAGGCGAGGCTCCTTAAAAGTCACCTCAGAATGCCACTGGTGATTAGATGCTATTGAGAACAGGCTAAGCTACATAATACTCTGAGGGCAGATAATCCCCTATCAGTTGTTAAAGAGCAAAGAGTGAATTTAGTTAAACTGGCCTAACTAGGTGAACTGCTCGTAAGTGGCTGGTATTTGGATTGAAGCATAGGAGAAAGACTTTCCTGGACTAAACTATACAGAAACTTGTCATCTGTAGTGTGACTGGAAAAAAATGTTATATTTCCAAACCAGGTTTGTGTTATATGCAACGCGACACAGCCACAGAGCGTATGAATTCTTTCTTGCACACATCCCAGAAGCACTCTCAGCCTGGACTACTTTGGTCTGGTCTATTCCGAATGCCACTGCATTCCCAGCATACTTCACACTTACACACATCCATTTGGATTTTCTTTATGACTATCCCCATACCGTGCCTGTATTCATATATAGTGGTGCTACATGTGCTGATGATACATCTGTTGCTCAACAGAAAATCTGATTATCAATTCATTATTGCACAAAAATGTTTGATTTTTTAATGGGTCCCTTCCCAGCAGCTGATCGAAGATATAAACAACTCCAAAGGCTAACACGCACAACAATGAATCTACCTTTAGGATAAACTATACTTACCAGAAGTCTCGATGTAATAGTGTGTAATGGCCTTCCAGTGATAGACAAAGTCTTCCTGCAAGGGCAGCGATGGGGCAAGCTGAAAAAGAAAAACAGCCAACATAAGTGTGTTTACTCTGGTGATGAGACAAACCACCAATCATCATGGCAACACGTCTACAAGCTCCAAACACAGTTTCAAAACTTTCAGACAGACACTGAGAAGGTTTGGAAATGTTTGACTGCTTTTTTTTATTTCAATATGAGCTCAGTGATTAAATGGTTTTAATGTACAACTACAAGATGACTGACACTTCCTCACAACAACAATAACAACACAAAGCTGTGTGACAAAATAAGGAGTCAGACATGTATATGTGAATTAATATTATTATTATTATAGTAACTCGCATGTAATACTGATGTGAACCATGATAACTTTGATTTGTATGTCAAATGTCTTTGTTTGAGCTTGAAAGCAGGTCACAGCTGTTTGTATGCTAATTAGCGCTAACATATAGTCTTTCTCCTTTACAGAAACAAAGCTGTGCGACATTATCCTGCAGGCTTACACTTTATTTAAACGTTGAAAACGCTGTCGCAACCACAAACAAGGCTGTCCAAACATTTCGACATCCCTCCTCTTGTTGTTTGATACGCGATAGCTAGCATTAGCTTAGCTTCATCATCAGCTCACGTTAGCGGCTAACTAGCTCGGTTTCCCAAACAACAGTCAACACAAACGCCCTGCTGCCTTAACGACAATGTCAACGAGGAGATGCGTCAGCTGGTACCATGGCCAGATGAAATAAAACACATCCTTGCTGACAGCAAAAACAGAAAGCGCTAACATTAGCAGGCGCTATGGTGTTAGCTCGCTAGTTAGCATCGTATCTTTAACGCTGACGTTGAGACGTCTGAGCGACCGGAGGGCCCTTTTTATCGACACAAGACGACACACGAGAGCCAGCCAAGTGGACAAATGAGACAGTTTGACACAAAGAACAATAGATAAATAAAACCCACCGCTTCCACAGCATGCTGGAGGATGGAGGTGAATTTGGAGAACATTTTGTTCTTCGACTGGACGAGTTTCTCCCGAGAAGACCGAGAGAATTCCTCTATCTTCTTCTTCCTGTTGCTGCCGCCTCGATCCAGATTGGACGATTCATACACTGACCCTTGTAACGAAAAAATAGGCAATAAAAACTGAGAGTGACACGCTGTTTTTTTTTCTCTCTCCCACACCAGCAGAGCTCACTGGGGCCCCTCCTGGCACGGTCTCCGTAAACAGCGCCGGGCTCAGGTGCGGACTACGCTCCGTCCGGACACGGTGGCACTTCACTCGCCAAACGCTGCCGCCTCCGGCCTGCAGGGGGCGCCGCCGCACCGCACACCGAGCCTCTGCCGACTGACAACGATCAATGCATACAAATGAAGGCGATACAGTCAGTGAGGGGCGATGATCGATTTTATGAGCTTTGTAAAGAATAATTCAAATTAAGGCGAGTATAGGATTCCGATAAGCAATATAGGCTCTATAGGTCGATTGATTGTCCGCCCACACATGCACTGATGTTGAGAAACTGCGGTGTTGTTTTCCCCCCATAGAGCTTAACATAAAAAGTGCTTTTAGGATAAAGCCGAGGAACCCACGTGAGGATGAGACCGCCACCCCTCAAAATAACGAAGGGGAAAGCAGAAAAAGAAGAGAAATAACATCGATCGCTCCAGAGTGCCTGTCAACTTTAAGATTCATCTCAACTACCTCCAGCTCCGGAACAGCACAGTCATCCCAGACTGAAAAAAATAAAAATAAAATAAGAAGAAGAAGTGATCGGTTCGGGCTCAGCAACTGCACGCCAGCAAATTTTGCTTTCACCTACAGCACAGAAAAAAAACATAATGTTCAAACACACACACACATATGCACAAATAAACATCTGTATATATATAGAAAAAAAAACTTTGTGAACGTTGTGAAATGTGGAGGATGCTGTCTGTTCCAGGACACGCCCTGTCGCTGGAAAGTGCTCTCCCCATCGCGCAGTCGAGTCCAGACGAACCAGATCGCGGGCTGGATTGCCCCCCCCCCCCACCCACCCCCATGCCTGCTTTTAATCCCACTGAATGACAGACGGAAACTTAAAGGACAGATAATATCAAGCTGTCAACCCCCTCACCTCACCTCACCATCCAACCTCACCACCATCACACACACACACACACACACCTCGGCCTCACCTCCTTCAGATCTGCACCGGGGCATCATCTTCCTCCTGTAACACACACACACACACACACACAGAAAGAGAAAGAGAGAGAGGATCTACCTACCGGGCATGTCTGCCGCCAGAGGTGAGTGTCTCTTTGCCGCAGAAGCCTTCATGGCACCACATGTGGAGGGAGCAAAGTCTTTGTCGGAGGGGGGAGACGGGGAGGAGGGTCTCGGTTTGAGGGTGGACGGAGACGGGAGCCCATTCGCGTCGGCTCTCGGCGGGGATCGGGCTGCGAGGACGACTCCGTCTCTGTAAGTAGGTTAGACCGGTGCAGCAGGAACTACAGCCTCCGCCGCTGCAGCCCGCAACTTACGGAGTTGATTTCAACACTGGGAGCTCTTGTGAGGCTTGTAAATGCATAACTTTAAGAGGAAGGAGGGGGGGGTTGATCAGCTGTGGTCTTGAACCTGCACTGCCATTTGACGTGGTCTTTAATCAGGGAGCGTGCGTGTGATTAGTTAAAGGCAGCACACGCCCTAATTGTTGCTTGAATTAAAAGCCGTTGATGGACGCTGGTGGCATCATGGTGTCTCTTCTCTGCTGACTGGTGGTGATACAGTAGGGTGTAGCTGGTGAGGTGACAGAAAGACAAGAAAAAGTACCATCAAACAGCAAAAAAAAAAGCAAACTGTATCATTTGGTGCAACAGCTTCTACTTGTTCAAGCCCGGATGTCATTTCTTGCTGAGCCTTAAACAACTTCTACCTGCAAACTGTGCATGTTTGCTCCCATCAGGTGAACCACTGGGCTGTGCCATATCTGTGTCAGGTGACTGTTCTCTGGCCGAAGAGATAAAAGTAATAATGACAATAATGATAAAAAAAAACCCTCCAGCAGCTCAGTCAGATCTGATCTGAGGGCCGGATGGAGAAGTTTCAGTATTAACGTGACCTCAAGCTTATTACAGTGAAACTGCAGTTGGGAGTCGGAGTCTGTTGTGGTAAAACATCAACCTTTCCTGAAGAAGCTCAGGCTGTGCAGTGTGTCACTCCCCTCCAGGCTCTGTATGGCTGAGCCTGTGTTGCAAGATGGCTTTGAACTCCCCCTGTGACCCCCCCCACCATCACTGATGTGGTCTACTGTATCAGTCCTCCATGGCTGCTGGTGGAGATCGATGGGGCTCAGAGCCCACCACTTGACAGCCCCCCTGTGGTACATGGATCTGATTAGCCCGCTTAAGCCCCTGCAAACAGCCAATCATTATTCATGAGCAGTAACTACCCTGCACCCTACAGTAGTATGATAGCAAAGTGCCAATTATCTCGGTGCTGGTGACACAAATGTGAGGTTATTAATTCATCAATGCAGATAAATCAGGAACATTGACACAAACACGAGTCTTTGTGACAATATATCACATCAAACACGTGTTTTACCTGGGCCAGGCTTTTCAGCTGCACTGGCTATAGTACTAGAGGACTTCATGTATACCATGTACAGGTTCACAGTATTTAACAAGAGGACGTGAATGAGAATATGCTTTTCCATCAAATACTTTGTAGAGACTCTACATGCATGTTTAAATATCTTTTGGGCAGTCGGAAAATATTTGGAATATTTATAAAATGATGACTTTGGAAAATTAATTAGTGTATTTTGATCGCCAAATAATAATCATTTTTCAAGAAAACGTGTCCATTTCCAGCTTCCCAACTGTTATGATTTGCTGCTTTTCTTTGTCATGTGATCAAAAACGTATTATGTATCTTGACAGGCTTTAGAAATTGGTGATTTGTTATAGAGGACACGATAACCTCAGCAGATTAATCAAAAATGAAATTACATTATTAGTCGCAGCCCTGGTGTGGATTACTGGATTGGATGATATTATCCCTGACCTGCCTTTGTGTCCAAAGCATCCTATAGTCACAGGTTCACACTGTTGACCTCTATATGTGTTATTCTAGATATCCTATAGTGTCCACACATCTATAGGCAGGATCGAAAACACATCACCCAATTGAAACATTTTCCTTCCTGCAGAAACAGGAAGTTATAAAATGTCTCCAGTGACTTTCCCCTCCCAGTGTGCATTGATGATTACCCACCCCTCCCTCTCCTGCCCAGCAAGCATCAGCCATTAATGTGCTCTCAGTCTTGCAGTCGCCCACCCCCCACCTCTGCTATCAGCACAAGGCCATCAGCTTTTACCTTGGTAGTGATGCCCTTCCATTAGTCACCCCACCTCACGATACACCCTTGCGGGCAAACTGCTCCATCTGGGCCTTTCTGTGTCATCATACTTCCTGTTCTGCTTTCTTCTGTCTCGCATCTCTTAACATGATTTTCTTCAAGGAAATCTTATTTTATTTATTTCTTGTAAAAAGAGAACATCATCCCAGGGATGCTGGCAGAGCATGGACTGTATCTTATTTTAAGGAGGGTTTTCACGTTCAGTCCTACTCGTGAGCCGCTCGATGAGTCTGATGGCCACTGAGCAGTTTGACCGGAGCAACCGGGGGTTAAGTGCGGTGCTCAAGGTCATCTCGGTAGAAGCATTTGAGGGATGGCGAGGCTTTTCGTATCAGATTCCACCGTCAAAAGATTCCTCCTTCTGGTCTGGGAAATCACCTGAAAGCACTTCGCACAGCATAATCTTTTCATTTGTTTGTAGAGTTCGCTGCTCTGCTGACACTGGCTGTCTCCTGTTTAGGCTGGCCTTTCGCACTTGGCTGAATTTATTGTTCATCTCTGTCCGTTTAAACCATTCACTTCAGCTCTATTGCAGAATCTTTAAACAACTTGCTGGACGGCAGGGCTCTCACATGTGTGGGCTGATGTTTTCATGAACTTTTTCCTGCTACCGTGGATGTGTTTTGCATGTCGTAATCTGCATCTGATGTTATGGACATTTTGAAGGCATTGTAGTTAAGTGTTCTGAAATTCTGTATTTTATTTTTTCCCCTTCCACCTAATGAAGTGTTCAGCTGAATCTCAGCAGCATGAGTTTACCAGGTTTTAGTATTGAACATTATTTACGCCTGTGATCACAATCATTATGCAGAGTTTACATTATGAAAAGCTGTTTTATATTAGATTATGTAACTTTGCAGATCAGCACTACATGGTAAAAAGAGCAGTATGAATTCAAGCCTTGCAGTTATGTCAGCCTAACTCGGGACAACTTGGTGGGCAGTGTCTCCCAGTTTTTTCCCATCTTCAATAGATCTTTCCAGTAATCAGATCTTAAAGTAATTGTTGCATTCGGATGTCTGGATAGCTTTAAGTGACTGACATCAAAGAAAGTCCTCCCCCAGACACCTGGTACATCTCCAGTTTTGTCCCGCTCTGAACTCCCTCTCCGCGCCGCCTTTTCCTCGAGCAGGGTTTCGCACATCCCGCACACCGTACCTGTTACACTGCAGTGTGATCTGGCTGATCACTGGCGGATGCAAAAAAAAAAAAGGAGGCATCGCTCCCTTCTGCAGTAACCCAATCTCATGCCTCCTCCTTATCCGACCACTGGAGAGAGGCTGCTCGTGCTCCAACGGCACGACCCTCTGCATCAGCACTTTTCTCCGTATCTCTCCCTCCCTCCCTCTCTGTGTGTTTGTACTGTATGTGCGAATATGGGGGTCGGTGTGCGCGCGCATGCATGTGTCCTGGCAAAAGCCTGAATAATTGATGAGCAGGGGAAGGAGTAAAGGCGCTGCCGGACGGGACGGTGTGTGTGGGAGTGTGTAAAGATGGGGGAGAGGAATACAGCGTGGCAGGAGCCTGGCTACGATGGGCTCTGCAACTACGCCCAAAAAATCACCTCCTGCTTCGGACTGGATGGTAAGACAGGGGGGGAAACAGATGAAGAGGAGGAGGAGGAGGGGGGGGGGTTGTTTCTGCTTGTGTGGAGCAGGATGCAGGAGCGACAGAGGCAGGGAAAATGTTGGGGATGCAGTGTGTGAGCGACGCTGATTTTCCAGCTCGCAGGCATCGTGGTCTTGTTTTCCGTGCACGTATGTGTTGATTTGCGAGTGTGTGGGCAGTTGTGTCAAAGCTACCACAGAGTGGATGACAATTGGAGGGCAGTGCCTCACTGCAGCAGAATAGCATGTCCTCAGTTACTCTCCTGTCCATGTGTCTGCATGTGTAGGCGTGAGAGTGTGTGTCTTCCTGCCTCTACCTCACTGCCACACTTTATCCTTTCCATGAAACTCCGGCTCTCGGCGGGGGAGACTGAAGGTGCGCTCAAAAGCGGCAGCTGAATTCAAGTTAAATACCGTGGCGATGCAAATAGGGGTTAACCCAGGCAGCCAAGCACTAGCCATCCTGTTTCTGTGCACCCTCTCAGACAAAGAGGAAATTCATTAAATTTGAAGTGCAGGCCAAGCCCGACATCTCCAGAGTAAAAGGATATTTTGTGCTTTGTCATTGCCTGCTGTGCTTCTTCATTATGCCTACGTACCTCTGTGATTCATTTCATTTGGTGGGAGAAAGTAGATAGCCGTGATTAGCCTTATCTGTTTGATGGATATTAGATGTCATGGAAGGCTTTTTTTCTGCCCTGCTCTGTTCTGTTTATGCTCGTAGTTATTAATCTGTGTATGTGTGTATGTAAGAGACGGTCCTGTTTTTTTGTGGTTCCAAAAAAAAACCAAAAAAAAAACCCAACAGTGTTTTTTCATTTGGTTTAAAACATGTCAGAGCACTGTGAGGTTATTTTGTTTGTTTTTTTTAGAGTTTGCTCACATTCTCCCTCTGCGTCATCTCTCTTTTCACCTCCCACCAGGACTAATGACTCAAAATTTAACGCGTTCTGAACTCGCATTTCCAAGAAAGGTGAATGCATCTTTGACTTGTGAAGGAGTCCTGGTAAAAAGGCATTAGCTAGATGTTGGTTATATGGATTTGGCTTTTCAGACAGTCTGGAAATATTTGCAGTGGATAATTTGTCCCAATGTTAGATGGTTTGAAGATTAAACACTCAGAACATGCCCTCTTATGATCTTCTTATGATACCAGACAATTTCATTGGATAAGGGAGAGCCCGTGTTGGCATTTTGACTGTTGTGCAATGTTGTTACATTGTCTTTAATTGTGTAGGATCCTGCTGATGATTAAAAGTAGACTTGTGCATTGTTGGCTGCTGGGATAACCTTGCCGGCTGTTGACCTTGTAAAGGACTGGCAGAGACCCAAGGCAATCCACCCTGAAAGTATGAAAGTATGATCGCTGCGATGCTGCACCCTGAGGTGCATCCGTTTGGTTGTACAGTGCATAATGCAAAGTACATTCACACAAAAATGCACTTCGTGAACAGAAAGGACTCTAGATGCATCCACAGTGCTTCTGCAGAGAAGACCTCGTTGTTTGATAACTTACTCTGACTTACATGTCGCACGCCGAAAACAATGGCTTCGCTTTTTGTGACAGAATAACAGCTCTCCGTCGGACAGATGTGATTAACAGATGTGATTAACAGAGCAGTATTGGGGACACACATCAGGTACAGAGACTCCCACCGCACACTGGGCCAACCTGATGTACAGCCACCTAACCCCACCCAGAAGATAATCGTAGGCTCGACGTCAGCCCTAAGCTGCTTAAGGCACCAGGCTGGTTGGGCTGAAGACACTCATAGTGTAAGCTTCTTTCCCTGTTTCTCACTCCGCTCTACCTGCAGCAGAGTGCTTTGTCATACCTGCTGCCTGCTGTTTAGTGTCTCCGCCTCAAGGTGCACACCAGCACTCCACCATTCACAGATCCTAACAGGAGGACTTTCCACTGGAGGCCTTGCTGGACCATGATTTTATGATGAGCTGCTGCAAAGTCGCCCACCACCCTCTGGCTCCTTTGTGTCAGTGTTGTGCCTCTATGAACGCCCCGCGTTCTTGATGCTCCAAGACAACTGGATTCTAGAGTGGGTCTGAGCCCGACCCTGGCGGACGCCTATCTGCAGTGTATCACCCTTCTCTGTGGGACAGTTGAAGGGGAGCAGGGCACCATGCCCACCCTGCCCAATCTCAACAGCCTGGGCAAATTGTGCAGCTCCAGCCGCAGCCACAATGTCGACCGCGTGCGGGTGAAGCGCAAGAGCTCGGTCAAGCGCATGTCCATCATCGAGGACGGGCATGTGGCCGAAGTCCTGTACCTCATTCCTAAACAATACATGGAGCAGATGCCCTACCTCAACCCAAATGACTATTATCTGAGTGAGAGGCTGAACGATGTCGCTACAGGTAGGACAGGAGAACAAATCTATCTAGATCCATCTATTTGATTTATTCACCCATCTCCCATTACAGCCATCCATCCTGACTGTGGCTGACTGTAACATCAGTCAATGTTAATGATAATTGTTTAAACAATGAGTAATAAGGATTGACTGTAGAAATGCAAAAGAAATTTTGCTGCAGGGACATAATGTAAGCACTTGTACTTCGACGCTTTCAGTTGAGGTCACATTTAATTTTATTATTTCTATCCCTTTTCCTCTAATCTGCTCCCCTCTCATTACCAGGAGCGGCTTTTGTTTCAGTTCAGTCCGTCTGCTGCGAGCAGGTGTCTGATAGTGAATTGATAAGTTGTTGCTCGCAGGTTGCTTCATTTTAATTGGATGACTGTCGGTGATTACACTAGGATCCTCACATCTGACCTGTGTGTATGTGTGAGAGCTCCTTTGCATGAGTTACGCAACCGTACCTCCCAGATGCCAAAAAGTGTTACTGCAAATGTTGGAAAAGTCAGGAAATTAATCACCGTCCTCACCATAGTTATATAATGCAAACCCATATGCAGGGGCAGAACTGCTGCTATTTTGCCAAGCAACAGTACATGAGGAAGCGACATGATGGCTTACATCAGGATTACAACATGGGCAAGAGGACAGATCGAGATTTCCAGACCTTATGCATTCTCTGACTGCATGCCAGGCACAGTAGTAAAATCATCATTACTTGGCACTCAGTTGTTTGCAAATGTCCCAGACTGCAGCAAGCTTCTTCTATTTTGGAGATAAAGTTTGATTTTGACTTATAGCCAAAGATCAGCGAAGATTTATCTCTGAAAACTGACCCTAGATCAAAGATCGCTGAGGTCAGGGCTTATTTTAGCCACTTCATTTCTTCAGTGACAGCTAAAATCCATCCAGCAGTGACAGTGACAGTCAATAGCCACTTGCATTCTGCTGTGAGCTGTGTAGAGGCCAAGCCTGGGTCATTTGACTGATGCTTTACACTTCTGGGCTGGAAAGAAAATCTTAAATGACTTCTCTGAAATGAAACATAGATATCTGGGAAAAAAAAACTTTTGATGCAAGATTTTGAAAGTCACAAAGAAACAAAAGTCATCAATTTGTTCATCCCTCTTCTGAAATCTCTCTCGTGTTGAATTGCAGATCAGAAAGGCTGTTTCGACACTGTAAACAAAGCTGCATTATTTCACGAGCTGAGTGCTTCTGAATATGACTGGCACTGGCTGTGCTCCCCAAGTGATGTTAGCCAGAGGTCACCGAGTGATGGATGATACCTCAAAGAAACATGGAAAAAAGGCAGCAACCAAAGATTCCTGTGGATTGCAGATGAAAAAACCGTGCCGTCTAAATTGTGAGAAAACAAATACAAAACGAAAGCCTGAATGTTGTGCTGAGAACATGTTTGTGTGTATCTGGGGTAGCTGCAACTCAGGAATGTTAATGTGGCATGGGCGAAACACACTTTGAAGACGTGAACCTGGCGGCGCAGGGCCCTGCTGTAAAAGGTTATCACTGTTTTGTAACCCTTTTTAAAATAGAAACAAGCCGCTGACGTGCTTGTCATTATCTTGAGTCAGTAAGGCCTGTCTGCTTATGCTCCAAAAGAGTTGAAGGGTTCATTCTGGTTATTAGTGTTTTTTCAGCTGTCATGCTATGTGTCTGCTGGATTTGTTTAAATCTGCAAATCGCCATCCAGTGCATAGAGTGTGTAGCTAAGAGAGTGTGTGCGTGTCAGTGTGTGTGTGTGTGTGTGTATGTGTGTTGTTATCTGGCGTCCTTACAATCCTAATTTTAATCCCGGTGTTAACTGCGCGGCATATCCACATGCAGCGCCGTTGTTTACTGTAAATGTGACCTCTTTCATTATAATGTCCGTCTGGCTTCACCACTCAAGTAGTCTATGACTGTAAATCAAGTGGCATTTATCACTCTCGGTGAAGCGCACATGCTACATGAGTGCTTAAGCTGCACTCATGTGAGGGCTTTGCAGCGCATAGCTCCCAGGCCAGGTTATTAATGGACAGTCAAACATGGATCATCCATAGGTGAGCCAAATACAGTAGAAACCTTTCATCCATTGATAATAGGCTTTTCTACTCAGGAATCGCTCTTGGCAGGCCTTATTAGGCATGAATGTCCAGCAGGTCCTACAGAGATTATTAAAAGAGGCAAGATGATAATAGCTTCATTACAGCACTGTGAGAGGACACAATAGTGGTGTTTCTGTTGCATTTAGCAGTAAGTAGCCACACTGTGAACCTCTCGTTTTCAGAAGGAGATGTTTTTTTTTTGACTAGCCAACATTTGGAAAACTGGTCTTATTAAAAGGCCACTTAAATGTTTGGTCATCACGGACTTGTCGAGCATCTCTCTCCCTTCATCATAAAAAAGGGTGGAGTGCCGGAGAAATGTCCGCTAACTATTTTTACCGTTTGCCTCACTGGCATTTCTCCGTCGCCCGATGAGAAGAAAACGCCCCTCTGCAAGCTGATGCATGTTGCCGGGTATCCAGCAGGTGGCACAGTTGACACTGCAGTGGACGAATGCACTCTGAATGCATAATGGGCTGCCTGCATCAGCAATTACAGAGGTGGTGCTGATGCAAAACTATTCCTTCCCCTTCAGCCATAGGGAGGTAACGGCGAGGCTCCGGCGTGGGACAGATGGATCCGTGGCCACCTGGCTCCCAGTCGCTGCTGGTGTGACGTGATCGTGTTCACTTTAGCTCGCACGTCGAAGTGTCTACAAACATTGCAGTGGTCCCCTGCTATGTCTCTGCTGGATCTCAGTGTGTTTTATTCACTCCCCAGGAGGCAAATAAAAAAGCTTTATTCACACATTAGGCTATATTGTGGAGCATTGTACTAATTATTCAGTGAAGTTTGGGTGAAGTAGTACTGTATTATATATATTTTGTATAGGTACAGCAGATGGGTGTTGAGCAAATAAGCAGTCTGGTTGTAGCAGTAGGTTGTGTACACTGTCCATTACTTTGTAGTACACTAAAATTGTGATTTTCCCAGCACCAAAATGCAGAGAGCAACAAGTTGCACACAAAAAGTGTTGACAAGAAGATCTTTCATATGGTCATTTCAGTGGCAGATAATATAAGAGTTCTCCAGTCTCAGCCAGGATCGTGCTCTCCCGTGCTCTCTGTAATTGGATTCCAGAGGATCCACTAAAGATATTAATACAACGCTCATGCTGGAGATCACGGTAAGTCTGACCTTTGGCCTCAAATGACTCCTCACGCCCTTGCATGAAATCCTCATGCAGTGCTTGACGGCTAGATGTGGTGCGATAATTGACAACTTAGGATGTCAGTCAAGGTGATCCTGGCTTTGCTGCGAATGATCAGGTCAACAGCTTTGAATGGATCTGATTAGATAACCCATATAGTTTCTACCATTCTTATTGCTGTGCTGTAGATAGTGTCTTCAAAATGTGCTCACCATTTTTGAACTGTGGATAATGTGTTTAATACATCTTTTATTTCATTTTAATTATTCATTTTGGTGTTTGGTGCCATAACCACCTCTACTCACTGCCACGGAAGACTAACATTTCCAGAAGAAGTCAGTATTTTACTCCATGGCTTTATTTCTGATGTGTTCAAGGCTTTTAAGTTCCTTTTTTTTATTTTACATTTGTTAAATACACTAATTTGTGTTGAACAGAACCAATCTTTTGGCACAGCAGGCTAATTACTTCCCTGAAAAGAGTAATTGATCTCCGCCCGCTGCCCTGTTCTACTAATACAAAGTCTTTAATGAGGTGTGTGTTACATAGTACAGGGATGTGGTGAAGGGTTAATCTCAGCAAAATCCAATGTTGAACTTTTTTTTTTTTTTAACATGAAATATCGCGTCAAGCCACAAAACACAGTTTACAATGGAAGTCAAACCACTGTGCTGTGAGGACAAGATGTAACAACTAAAAAAGTCTGATGTAACAGATACATACACACACACACACACATGCACGCACACACATATATGGTGCTTCCACAGCAAGTGCCCCAGTTGTGTCTTTATTAACATTAGTGTGCTTCTGCATTATTCCTCTAGTGTCTCTGTCTATGTGTATTAAAAGGGCCCGTTTTGGGGATTTTGCATTGCTGTTTTTGGTCACACAGAAGCAGCAGCAGCAGCAGCAGCAGCCACCTGGTTGCTGCAATGAGGAGGCGGCTGACACAACAGAGGGGCTGAGAGAGGGAGCAGGAGGGGACGAGGGAGGAGGAGGAGGAGCTGGAGGAGGAGTGGGCAGAGGCTCAGGAGGAGGAGGAGGAGGAGGAGGAGAGGGATGGGAGGAAAACAGGCAGTCGGGAGGCAAACCCCACGCTGTAGCGGTGTTTTTGGGAGGAGAGCTTTCGCAGCGCCTACACCTCTCTCTCCCTCTCTCTTTCTCTCTCTCTGTGCTGTCTCGGCTCTGTTTTTTTTTTTTTCCGCTCCTCAGTCTTGACTAAAAAAAGGAACTAGCAGCTCGTGCCTCACCGGTGATCCATACCCGCAGCCTTTTCTGGTGCAGATTTACCTGGATTCCAATGGTCATGGTCAAAGAAAAAGGTATTTCAGCAGTTGGGGTCAAAGAAAGAGAGAGAGTGTGTGTGTGTGATTTAATGGGATTTGTTTTGCTTGTCGTGCTGTCTGCAGTGTGTGGAGATGCCCAGCTGGATTTTCACTGCTGTACCTTGTTGCCTGGTTTTCAGCCTCTGATGTGATTCTTTTTTTGTGTGTGTCTGATACAATCGTGGCAATAAGGACATGGTTTTCTTCATGTGGGTGTGCAAGAGGCAGCATGACTAATGGCACACTATAAATGTGCATCTTCAACATATCGACATATTCGCTCTAGTTGGAGACTTGAACGTGCTACGCCCTTCTAAACACACTCCGGCAGCTGATGCTCGGGCTGGTGTCTGCCTGATTTGGCAGCGTCAGTCTTTATGCAAATGCAGGTTGGGGGCAAAGCATCTGGCTTGTCGTGCGGGAGCTTGACACCGAATGATGTGCAGATAGCTTTAGGTTGGAGGAAATGTAACACGTAGAGAGAGAGAGAGAGAGAGAGAGAGAGAGAGAGGAAAAAGTGGAGCACTAGTGTAGGGATCCACACTGCGCAGAGCTATGGACCTGCACTCCCTCTCTCTCTCTCTCTCTCTCTCTCTCTCGCTCTGTCTGCAGCCGTTGCCATGGCGACCATCTAAAAGGTACACTCCATTGTTGTCAGCTGTGGCCTCATTCATAGTGTCCTGTTAAAAAAAAAAAAGAAGATGACTGTCTCCACCTATAACTCGAGGTCACCCGGCTGCGTGGGACGAATTAGGTGAAGTCGGTGTGGGTGAGGGGTGAGGGCACGCTCCAGAGATATTAACATTCCCGGCAATTTACAGGGGCTTGCGGTTCGTGAGGTTGATCATTGTTTGTCAGTATGAGTCATAGCTTCATAGGCACAATTTCCTCTATTAATGTCCCGTTTAAATTCAGAAGCAAGGATTACATCTGCCCTTTGACCTTTTCTAACCACTTTAAGCACATATATTGAATTGATAAGCATGTCAGTTGCGTATGCTGAATCTGTAAATGTTACTAAAAGTGAACCATAACATCATTGTTTCATTCAAGTCAAAAGCATTGGGCCTGAAAATAATAAATAGTGTAATAAAACACTGGCATTATCTTTTGTCTCCTATCAGTCCCAGCTAAGTTAACCAGCTTGTTACATGACTTCTGTGTTTCGGTCGATTCTTTACGAGTTTGTCTTCCAGCAAGAGCAGACAAACACTTTGTCCTCTACGTGTGGGCACGCGATATTTTTATGTTTTGTCCGAAAATATTTCTATCGCCACGAAAGCATGTTTACAGATTTCTTTTGACAGACGTGTAGGTTTGTTTCTGTATCTGACAGCGCACTGGTGGCTGGAGGCGGCGTCCGGCTCCGGAGCTCTTCTCTTGATGTGGAGCCGACCGGCCGCAAAGAAAAGGCCTCTGCCGTCGAGTCCCCGCGCTGGCAGAACACCCGTAACCTCTGGCTGCCACATGTTCATCTCCCACAATCCCTCTGAAAGTTTTCCGTGGACTTAACCCGCTACCCTGCCCGCTGGCTCTTGGGGTTTGTTGGTGGCAGGAGGCTCTTCTGGGCTTATCATCCACAGTTTTCATCGCCCCTAAACAGGAAACTGTAGGAATGCTTCGGCAAGCTAAGATCTCACCGCGTATCCTCCAGGGAGCTCATCGTGCAACCTGTCTGAGGCCAGGTGGGCTCTGTACCATCAGGGCGCACAGCTGACCAAATAGTGAATTACACTGTATGCTCAGAATGATGAATCATAATAAAGGGATTGCAGCGTTAGCACTTTGTCTGCTTGCAGGCGGTTGTCCTATTTTCAAAGCCAAGAATACCCATGAAATAGTTTGTAATTTATCGGGGCCATGTGTACCCAAGGCAGCCTCATCTCTGTTTTTTTTTTTTTTTTTTAAACCTCAATCTACACATGCCTCTGTGGTTTGTGCACATTTGTACAACTAGTTGATTAATTTGTCCGTCTTGTCTCTTTCCTGCGTTCTAAGTTGCGTAAGAAGCACTGCTGACTCCGTGGGGCGAGCGAATCGTCATCGCGCATACGCGTCACCTGCCTCGTGCGCCGAACCGCCAGCCTCCCCGCTCTCACACTTTCCTTTCTGACATGAAAGTCGTGTGCCTCCGTGGCAGCCTCCCGTAATTTCGCAGAGTGCTGCAGACAACTGCAGTGGTGCCTCATCTTTGAAGCTTGCCAGTGTCTACCCCCTGAAAAAGGAGCTAAACCCTTTTGCAGACATCAGTGCAACACACACTCTCACAGACACCCGCTGTTTGTACAGCTGGCACACTGGACCAGAATATACAGATGAGATAAGTGGTCGGCCGGGGAGAGACAGTCACTCACCTAAAATATACAGGCTAAAACAACAAGAGCGTCATGAGAATCGCATCGAAAGAAACGCAGACTGCAGCCTCACATTGTGCCAGCTAACAAACATCCTCCCTGTCTGGCATCAGTCGCTTTGGTTATCACAGGAAATACGACACAGGAGTGTGGGCCTCATAATGGGTCGTCATTCAGAGGCAAAGAGCCAAGGCCTTCGTCGGCTCCACTTCTACAAGCACAATGGCTTCTGCAGTTCATGAAGCCGCCATTGTCTCCTGTCACATAAGTGGCTGGACTCAAAGTCCCTCTCTCTGTTTATCAGCGTCTTGTTCTTATTACGCTCCTACCCAACAACAAACACGCTGCGCTGTGGCGTTCAGCCGTTCAGACCTGATCTTTATTCCAAACCCAGGTCCCAGAGGATTAGTTATTCAAGGTTGGGGGGCCTGGTGGAGGACGATAGGGTTCCCCCCTCCAATTTGTGCCCGCGTTTGAAGTGCTTTGTCTGGGGTGCTGGTGGCGGGGCAGAGGGGCGGGGACGGGGTGAATGCAACCATACATATTCATGGCGGGGAGGGTTAAGAGCTTCTTGTTATGTCTGGATGATGAAGAGCTCTGCACGCCCTCCCCCAAAAAGCGCGCGCACACACACACACACACACACACACACACACACACACACACACACACACAGTCATCTTATCACACTTTGGGATTTCATGGTGGGCATATTGTGTGCCCTTTGATATTCATTATGGGTCAGACCCCTTTGGAATAGTCAGTCCCAAAAATGGTTGGATGGGATGGATGTTGGAGTAAAAAGTGTGTTCTATGTGTGTGTTTGCTTTTTTCTAATGAAGCAGACACACCGGGGGCCAAATGCGGCATGGGTGCAGGCTGCTTTTGACACCCTCGTCGCCCGTCCCTCTGGCTTTCTTTGTAGCGCGCACTCATACGCACAAAGGCATATGCATGTGTACTGTACATACAGAGACACACACTCCTTTGGGGCCTGCTGACTGTCTATACTGGAAACTCCTCTGTCTTTGACTCTTACAGTAACAAAGGCGGCGGGCGGCTGAATATTTCATTAGATCTTTTCATCTCTCATCTATTGTTTAATCGAATTCCCCCTCTTCCCGAAGCTGTGGCTTTGCGTTCCTCGGGGTAGGAAATGAAGGCAACAAAGTCTGAAGCCCCATCAGCACCAGCTCTCTGTCAATAACCCCACTCCATTGTTATTTACCAACGAGGCTGGGGCACGTGTGACGGTAAAGTCCGTCCTCGGGGGGATTCAAGATGGCCCTCTTTACTTCCCTCCAGAGTATCATCTGCAGCCTTTATTATTGCCAGCGCAGCTAGGCTCTGCTCAAATGGGTGGGGGGTGGGTGGATGGGATATAGGGGTGGAGAGAGCAGCCCCCTTTCCTCTGCGCCTGGCTTTGGGATGCTCTGCTGGTTATTGTTCCCCCAGCGGCGTGGTTGAGTGTGTGTGTCTGTGTGTGTGTGCGTGCGTGTGTTCATTGTGTGTTTAGGCTCATATCAGTCACTTTATCCCCTGGTGATGAGGCAGGACAGATCACTCTGTCAGCACAGCCAACACGTCCAGCCCAGAATGAGGAATGCGAGCAGCAGTCGGAAAAATTGTACCACTGTAAATTTCACAGTAAGTCGCTGTGTGCTGAGGTTGCTTCATGTACCGCCTGCTTACTTATTCATGGCATTATATAATATACATTCTAGCAAATCAAGCGCCATTTTGCTGCAATCACATGGACCCCTAAAGACTCACTAATGGATATTTTTCAAATCCTTGTTTTTGAATCGCATGAACTGGTGCTTTTGGAGACATAAACTCATAAGTGAGGAGAGCCTGCCTAACGTTTGAAAAGGATCTCACTAATGGATTTCATCTCCAAACAAATCCTGCAAACGGTTCAATCTGTCTCCTCTCAGCAAACTTAACAGCGCTCTTTATGCCGGCTTCCTTATTTTTCATGAAAACCGTGCAGAATACCCATCTCTTGATTGCTGGATTTTGCCACAGTGTCCCTCTGTGCAGCCACAGACTGTGCAGGCAGACGCAGCACTTTACAGTGGAGGAGGCGGGGTTAAGCTGGAAAAACACAGAGATTCCCATCCAAACCTCATTTTTTTAGAGCCTCTGCGCAAGGACTCAAACATCTGTCTTGGATTTTTGTCAACCTGTTATGACGTTAGCAGTGTTGACTTTTCCATTCCTGCCTGTCCCCGCTGACAGCACAACACTCTGTAAAATGTTAAAAATAGTGCGTCTGCAATACAATCAGGCTCAAAGGGAGATTGATGTCATTGCATCAATGAAAAATTTATATTTTAACGCTGCCCTTAACAATATATTTATTTTAACATAATGTGTCATGTAAAAGGTTGTCACCTCTATTGAGATTTTAACATAATGTTTCGGTTTGGCTGCCTACAAATGTTGTGCTTCACTCTTACCAGTGTTGGTCTTCAAGCAAAAAAAAGGCACTCAAGCAGTCTCTAAAATAAGAGAAATGCTACTCCCTCTAATTCCAAATTTTCTATATTCCCACGTTGTGTTTTCTTATACGCGATTAAGCTGACATTTAATTTCAGCCATTTGTTTTCGAGCTGCAGGGTGCGTGAACCTGAGGTGGAGAGCTGTGTGCAGTCACCGAGGCCGGGCTGGCTGCTGGACGGGCAGTAAATCAGACGACTGCCTGCTAAACAACAATGCTCTTGTTTTTGTTTCTACTTTAAAATGCCATGTTTGTGTGTGTGTGTGTGTGTGTGTAGGATTGTAGCAATGTAAAGCATTACTTTTACCTCCGAGTACTTAGTAAAATAGTATAGTTACACTTTGAACGGGCAAAGACTAACTGATTACAGGTTTGAGATAATTAAGTACGCGATGTGTGCGTCTCAAGATCTTAGCAATTACTTCAGTGAATGCAGTGCTGTTATTACGGACGTGGTAAACAAAACAAAAACAAACATAAGAAAATTAGAACCAAGCTGTAATAAACTGGGATTTTCCTTTAAGGTGTTCGGGGACAGACAGCGTGCGCGAGGCTTAAAATGACTTGTGAGATTGTGTGTTTTGCAGTTACCCAGATGGCCTGTGTTTTTCTGTGGAGGTGCGATGTCACACACACGGAGCTGCTGAGACTCAGTTCACTGTCACAGCAGTCTGGTTCACCCAGAGATGACTCATTGTCCTGCTGAGTGTAATCACATCAGAGACACCAGGGAGACAACCCCCCCAACTCCTCCTCCTCCTCCTCCTCCCACCTTCAACCCCTTCGTACCCACATTCTTTCCATCCTCCTTATCCTGTCTCCTTCTTCTACTGTTTTTCACAACTCTCTCGGTTCCCTCTCAATTAAATTGTGAACAGGCTGACGCTCTGTGAACTGTGTCCACAAGAACTGGGATAGGACATTTTAGACTGCCCCAAGAGGCTGAATCAAAGACTGTTGAAGTGTCTCATTAAGAAAATAATGTTCTGAGGACTGGGCTCTCTCGCTGGTTCGATTTTACCGCAATTAAACCATCTCTCAACATCCGCAACTGTAGAAGTGGGATGCAAGGTAGGCCAAGTCATCAATAATCCAGAGTAAAGTCTCTCATTGGTAGACCATCGATTGGTCATGATGCTATTTCTGTGCCTTTGGTGGTGTCTTATTTTAGCCTTTGCAGACTAATGATTCACTGCAGAGCAGAAAGAGCAAAGACCCTTTCATGTGTAGCCTCAGTGTGTGCGTGCATGTTTGTGTGTGAGTGTGTGTCTTTGTTTGAAAAAGAGACAGAAAACGGGGGGATGAAAGAAAGAGGCTGCCTTGCTAGTTAATGCTCCTGAATGTGAAATAATCTGCCGGTTTCAGAATGGCTGATAAGCTGTGTGCAGTGCGGCACTGCAGCAGTATTTATGTCCCGTACAGTAGCGCTGGATTAATGTCTGTCCATGTCAGCGACGCCCAAACTTTTTGCTGAGGAGAGCCACAGGCTATGTCATGACAAATAATTGGATCTGGAGATAACACTGCAGACTGCTTGTAGAGATGAAGCAAGTCGATAACAGCTTCCCTGTCTTATGTAATTATGATGGCTGTCACAATGCGTCACATTAAGGAAGTGATGGCTAAATCTTTGCTCAGATTAAGATCCGTGCATGCTAGGGCAACCGGAGTCTAACAATTTCAGGGCCGAGTTATGTCCGCAGCACCACTGTCTTTAGGGACCGCTCCCCTGACAGGTTGGCTCAAACTGAAAGATCTCAACAGCTGCTTCATGGATTTCTATTCAGTCTGGTTTAAAACTGTATTTTCAGTGTCTCAGTGAAGGCTATTGACGTTGGTGATCCTTTGATTTGTAATCCACAACCACCTGCATGTCAAAGTTTTTATGCACCAAGTAAAATAAATGGCACAGAAATCCACAGTTTTCAGATGAGAGATCCCTCCAAAGAGTTTGATGATCCACTTGAGTTGCACCATCATCCGGTTGACATTCGTGGTTTTGTGTAATTTCTCATGACAAATATTGGATGGGTTACTGTGGAATTTGATTCAGATACTCGCCTCTGGATTAACCTCAATCATCAGGTTTGTTTGTTTGTTTGCTAATGACGTTCCCATCAGACTCGCCGTGCTTTGTGTTTAATGGTAATTTACTTTTACAAACTAAGACCCCTGCTGAACATAGTCACAGTGATCATGTTAGCACGCTGCGAAGTCTGAGCTTGGCTGTGACCATTAGTTTGATAACTGGAGAGTCCCGTTCAATCTGGAGTTTGGACTGGTAGCTCGAGGGTTAATGGTTTATTTCCTGGGCACTGCTGAAGTACCTGTGAGCTGCTGCAAACCCCTCATCGCTTAGGGTTATCCTGCAGTCCTAAGGTAGCCCCCTGACTCTGACCTCTCTCCATACATAAATGGAAGTGTGAGTTTTAGCCAGCGTGTATTATAATAACATCAATGGACTTAAACAAATGCGATTTCCTCCAGTGGGATTAATAAATATGTCTTGTTCGTCTTAATCACTCGGCTACCGAGGGGCTCGAAAAGTTCCTTATTCTTACCTTATTCATATTCTTGTTGCATCTGCTCATGGGGAGTGTAGTTGGAAATGTTAGGGCACATTTCTTTGTTTTTGCAGTGTGATATTTGACAACAGATACCTTTTCTTTCGCTCACTTTCGTCGTCCTCAGAGCAAGATACTCAGTCACAGGTGTTTTCAGTTTTTCCTGTCGCCTGGTAAGAGTGCCGTGCTCCGCTTACTGTCATGCCCTCGACATGCACAGGCAAGAATGGAAGTCTTCACCGGCCCAAACAAATAGCTTTCGAACACATCTGTCACTTCTGTGTAGTTTTTTTCTTTGTCTTTGTTAGCACGGGACAGAAGTAAATCTCAAGATTCTGCCATACATGGCCTGCTCTGCAACATGATTACCGGGAACATAAGCCAGACGTAGACAGCAAATGGCCCGTGATATTTTCCTTTGAGGATGAAAGAGCGGTAAACTCAATAGTGAAATTGATTTTTATCAGTACCCTTTTAGCGTGCCATTTACCGATCCTTGCTCCCGTCAGCATTTTGACTCTCGGCTGATCAAGATGGACTATATTTGGGTTGTCACTCTCTGGAGGGCCTATCTGGGCCGTGAACCCCAAGTTGTGCCGTCCTGCTCAATGTTGTTCTTTTTTTACCCTGACAGGCTCTCAGCAGTGGGTCTTTATCTCAGCTGTGTGTTTGGGTGTGTGATCCTGCAGATTCGGGTCCCTCTGCAGAACGTGTCCTCGGATGAACACAACTTTGAACACACACACAAAAAAAAAACACCCCAAAGCCCCCGCCTGAAAGCAGTGTTACAAAAACTGCACTGACTACCCCATCCGGCGGCCGCGATGACTCATCAATGTTACGGTACAATCGTGACGCTTATGTCTCCTCTCTTGCAGTGGCTCATGCGCAGGACACACACCACCACTCCTCAGAGAAGCCCCTGATTCAGTGCTACAAGTGCGGGGAGCCATGTAAGGGCGAGGTGCTGCGGGTGCAGAACAAGCACTTCCACCTCAAGTGCTTCACCTGTAAAGGTACAGTGACACTCGGCTCATCAATGAAAATAATCAGCATTTCAAGAATTCCAATAAAGACACCGTTGCTTTACGTAATCAAATATCTGGTGTTGAATGGGTTTTACTAGTATTTACTTCTTGCTATTTGGCTCAGCTGTAGTGCGTGAGACAACCCTGATATTATGATCAAAAAAGACCAGTCTTTGGTAAATAAGTTATTTGTTTACAATTCGAAAATGAACCATCAGACAGCTTCGATGAGTATTTGTCTCTGAATAGGCGAAAGAAGAATGTGGGAGTCGTGTGAAAATTGGCAGCTAAGGTGTGAAGTTTTAAAATTCATAGCAAATTTGATACCATCACAATAGTAGGACATTTGCTTCCCTTCATTCAGTGCGTGCGGACGACAGTTGTGTGTCGAAAAGCACGATTCCTCCCAGTGATGAGGATAGTTCACAGGTAGAGAGGCCATAATGCCGATGACACCTGAAAAGACGAGAGCCCGACTGAACAGACCGTCCTGGTTCCCTGTCTGGCCCAAAAGGCATCCCTGTCACACAAAGTTGAATGGGATTGGTACAAGTCCCTTGAGGCCACGTCGTCTTTTCCATCCTCCTCTAACAAGGAGGGGGGGGGTATGACGGCATGACTCATCTTCACTTCTCAGACCCACGTACTTCAATTAAAGCACCATCCAGATTGCTGTGACAAGTGACAGTGCAAATCCTCCTGCGTTTAGCCTTGTTACTGGTGCATTTCTGGCATCCTGGCACGATTACGCTTCGGCCGCCCACGGCCAACGAAAAGCAGCCTCTCTCTTGTAGGGCGAACCTGCCCCTTGAAGTTAATCTGTGACTGGAGCACTGTTATAGAGTTAGCAAAGGCCCAGAATAACACAAGCAAACACTGAGATTAGCACCTAATTCCATCCTTCACAAGTGGATAGACATGCCTTCAGAGAGTCCGCCGCGCTAAAAGTGTATGTGTCAGTCCACACAAATCAGCACTTGCCAAAGAAGACACGAGGACAGCTTTGGTAGCCAAAAGACACACAGTCTTTTGGCTACCAAAGCCAATCTAAATTTATGTTCGCTGCTCTCCGGCTTGTAGGAGGACTAATAATAATTGTCAGTTGCGTTCATGCCAGGTGGACTGTGCTTATGAACACTCAAGGGTTATTAACAGGTACTACCCCCCAGAGACAAATCCCATACAGCTGTTTTTTTTGCACACATTCATCTCATTCCATGAAATGCACAAAGCCAAACCTATTTATGTCCCTGAAATCACTTAAATTTCAATTTTATAAATTGACCGTCAGAAGTTTCCAAAAATGATATTTCATGTAATGGCATGCATCTGTTGAAAAGCTGAGCTGGTTGGACCTCACAGTCAAAAGGCCACCAAATCGCCCCTGCTGGTTTTCTCTCGACTCAGTTAGCTTACGAGCTAATCTCATCACCCCTGAGCCCTAATGCAATTAAATCTGATTCTCTCCCTCACTCGCTTCCATTCATCCCAGGATTTCGCTTGGCTAATTGCATAAGAATGATTAGGTGCAGTCATCTCAAACATCAAAATATTTTCTCCCTCAGCTGTGGCTTTTCCCAGGCCGACTGTGAAGTGCCGGCATGGTGGACTACGTGGCCCATCTCATCATTATGTGGTTTACACTCTGCACGTACAGCCACGCCTTGCGTATAAATCATGTTTTAACCATATGTGGAGCTGACAAAACAGCTGAGTCCTGATGAATGGGAAAAGTTCAGGAAACACCAAAAGGGAGTAAAAAAAAATGTATTACTTTTGTTACTAATGTGTTTCTACTTTTTTGCTAGTGCAATGACTGATACCTCTTTGGAGGGAAGTTTTTGGAGGGGGAGTTTTATATTTTATATTTATATATATATTTATTTAATCTAATAATATTACTTCATATAAGAATAATCCCTGAATTGAAATCAAACAACCTTAATGATCATGTGACTTTTGCTCCAATGCTACCATGGGGTGAAATCTTTCAGGATAAAAAGCTTGAAAATGTAAAAAATGTTTCAAAAAATGATATTCCCGTAACCCTCAGCTATCTTTAGTGCAAATGACTGCATGCTAACCGGCTAAACAGAGTTTAAATTCCCTATTTCCTCCAGTGAAGCCGATCTTTCACTTTCGTGTCAGCGTCACACTAGGACGCATTCAGATATCTCAAACTCTCAATTGTTCCCTAATTACCATTTTCCACATTCCTGTGCCAGTCTTTCATG
>JAOXYL010000039.1:6156127-6167823 GCA_028564955.1 Terapon puta | reverse complement strand
TCTATCTATCTATCTATCTATCTATCTATCTATCTATCTATCTATCATCTATCTATCTATCTATCTATCTATCTATCATTTTACTCCATTTGGGATCAGCTTTTGCTTTTTCCCGTCTTCGTTCACAACTATGCAGATGTATCACAGGAAAAAGGGTGACATTCAGACATTCACTATAATCCCTATGGGCCATATCTTGGCATTGAGATGTTTACAACATGTTTCTCATTTGTACAACAGAGGCACTATATACTCCGTCAATGTCATTTCTGTCTGTATTGCGATGTTTGCAGATCAGGGGAGCAACATCTACAGAAAGCCGCCCATCTACAAACAGCACGGTACATTTCCTCTCTTAGTATGGCCTGTTTTGCTGTAAGAAGAGAAAAACAACAGTTTAATGATCTCAGTCAGTGGTTCCCAAACAGGGGGTACCTCTGAAGCTTCCAGAGTATTAAGTGGATCTGCTGATTTGAAAAAAAATGAAAATTTGATTTGATTAAAAGAGAATATCCACATATTCAGTGCACTTACATGATGCGGTAAGCAGGTAATGGCTAAACAGTTCAACTAGTTTGCTTAAAGTGATTAATATATGGTTGAAATAAAAGATAAAAGAAAACCTTACATATAGAAAGTTCAGTACTATGAAAAAAAATATTGCAATAATATCCACTTTTACATAATCTGTAGTTATGTATTTGAAAAATATGAGGTTGGATTCGTTGATGGGGCACATGGGTTCATCTGGAGTACCTCAGTCCAAAAAGGTTGGGAACCACTGTCCGAGGTAATTCTTTTATTGAGATGTGCTCTTTGCTGCCAACCTTCTTGTTGATCAACTGAAACTGTATTCATATAACCATGTAGTCACCCCCAATGTCAGTGTACGAGCACCGTTTGAAGTCTGTCTCCAATCCTCTGCTGTCTGACCTGTAGCTTGTTTTACACTGCACTGTGTCCATCCCAACAAGTCACAGTGGGAACGTTACAGTCAGCGTTTCCCCACTTAAAGAAAGACTATGTAACTTTTGTTGTCACCATTTGTGTTGAAGGAAGTTTGTTTTACGGACACATGGCTGACACCACAATATGTCTTCTGACTAGCTATGATATCTTTACATCCTTTACTACTGTTTTACTTTTTATACAGTCGAAATGATTAATATTATTAATTATAGCAGCTGCATAAGTAGCGATGAGGTGTCATTAAGTCAGCAGACAGACTCAGTAATGTCATTGTAATGTCTGAAGTTTGCTAACATAAGCCAATACGTTGGTCTTACCAGACCAAATGAGGCTTGCAGCCAAAAACCCTGAGCCCACTGAATTGACAACGGTTATGTTTCATTGCTTATGCAGTTAACTTGAACAATGTGGTCTCTCCTTTGTCAAAAGTTCCACAGCTTTGCTTTAAAATTATGCTTGCTGAAAACAATGATGTGAGCAAACCTCAGTTGTGTACAATGCACACCAGCTGCCTGTGAGAGTTTTTCCCTTCCAAGTGATGTTTCTCAGAACAGGTGCAATCTTGCTTGTGCAAGACTTCACTAAAATCAACCTTGAAACATCCTTAAAAACCCAGTGACTCTTTCCCACTTGCAGTTCTTCACCTCTTCAGCAGATTAGACTCAGTATTCAGTGACTTGTTAGGAAAGACATTTTTTTGTTGCATTTGTTAAACCTGTATGACTCAGGATTAAATGATCCTTGAGCCGGACGAGCAGACGGTGCTAAGATGTTTACCTGTGGTTGAGACTGTGACCCAGACACTGATAGAACAGTTCCCATGGTTACCAACCTAGATACAGCTGCCATAGCACGCCAAAGCAAGTCTGGTGATGACATCATCAGATCCGCCACCTTCCCTGCTGCCCATGCTCCCTCTCCGGATGACAGCTCACGGAGTGAGGGCGACCGTTGGCCCTACTCTCTCGCTGTATTAGGTACAGTAGGCTCCTGATGGGCATGCTTGCACCACCACCTTCTAGCGGTACAATAAACACCTCACCACAACCTAACTCTTGTTCCTCCCTTCTAGCTGCCCCAAAAGCTTAACTGCATCCCTGCTTCACTCCGAGCTCACGCTGTTGTTCAGGCGTTATAGTACCTGCCTTTAAGTTTTGCTTGCACAAAGCAGAAGCGTTGTTTGGTTTCTGTTGCTGCCATTTTGTTTTCTGCTTGAGGGTAGGATCACTTGCACCATTTTACGTTCACTCTCTGCACATGATGGGTGCACTAGCTATACACAGTAGTGCCACAAATGACTTGGACAGAGATAACTGAGACTGACTTCAAACTGACTTTTGTCTGTCCGTCCCACATCGTACCGTTCTGTGTATTTGACATCCAGTAAAGTCTTGACATGAATGATGACGTCTAAGCATCCGTCATGTCAATGAATACAGCGATTCCAACGAGTCCCTCTGTTTGTCTGTCTCGTCAACTCTGTCTCACATTTGTGTTCCTCTGTCCACCTATTACTCATTAACTGTCTGTATTCCTCACCGCTCTACAGCCAGATGAAGCCATATCTTTCTGTCCTTTCTCAAAAAGTCAACTGTGAAGAAGCATTTCATCTGGTTGTACTATACAAGTTCATGTGGAGCATGGTTTCCTGTGAAGTGTGTGTGTGTGTTTATAAATGCGCGTATCTGTGTTTTATGAAAAGTTCTGGGCTTGTGTACGGCACCTGTAGGTTCAGAGGGGAGGAGACGATCCAGAGAAGAGGAGGAGGAAGAGGCCTTGAAAAGAAAGCAGCTCCAGGAGGAACATCTCAGCAAGGTCAGTGAGACGGCCGTGAGCACCAACATAAACGTGCAGTTGGTGATTGTATTTGCAATGTATCGTCCATTAATCAGAAACTTTTTGTTAACGTGCATCAGTGATGTTGCGCCGACTGCCATGCGCCTGAGATGAAAGCCATACATGCTTTCTCAATGTTTGACACAGCCGCGACAACATTGATGTCAATCTGAGATGTTAGTCTGTAGCTGTACTCTGAACAGTTCGCGTATGTCTGTGTTTGCAGATTCAGTCTGGGTTGGGAAAGCTCATTCTGAAGGAGGAGATGGAAAAAGAGCAGATCAGGGAGCGTCACGCACGTAGCCTCTCCGCTCAGCGCTATGACTCCAAACAGACCAACTGTGACGCAGGTACAGATCGGCCTCATCAGCTAATGCGCTCTCCACTCGTCAGCAATGTCCTGTAACACAAGGAATCTGCTATGTAGCACCTGAAGATCTGCCTCTACCTCTTTTACTGCAACATGTCTGGATGTCTGCACATTTCTCTCTTAATGTAAATGTTCCTGCTGCTGATTGTGACTTTGAACAATATTTCTGTTTCAGATCCGACATCTCCGACCAAAACTAACTCTCTGCCTGGTTACGGGAGGAACGGGCTGCATCGGGTGAGAGCGCCCTCATGCTAACAAGATTGCTCTTGATTATATAACACAGACAGCTAAACGCACATGTATGACACCAACACCATCACCATGAAGCTTAAATTGGATGTTAAAAGCCAGAAGCGTTAATTCTGTACATGTTTTATTCATAGTAATTATAACTAAAATCTCTCCTCTGGTTCTTCTAAATTCTAAATCAGCTACAAAATGCTTGTGTGTTATGCTGACATACTGTTTTGTGTGTCCCCGCAGCCCCAGTCCACAGATTTCACCCAGTACAACAGTTATGGTGACATGTGTGGAGGAGGCAGAGGTGAGAGCCGCTGCCAGAGTGTGGCCACCAAGCAAATCTCTTGCCAATTTCACCAGAGCTATTCAGCATCAGTATTTAAAAAAAAAAGGCTTGCTATGTGTACATAGATGGACGTGCATTTTGAAATATCTGCTTAATGATTCACACGATGTGTCGCCAGGGACAGACAGCAGTGTTGTAGATAGTAGCGTGGCAGGGGATTTTGACAGCAAAACCATTAACTGTGAGTCTCATTTTCTGTCCCATGTTGTCCTGCAGAGTTTCAGGTATGTCTCTCATCTGCTTTTTCACATGGCATGCTTCCTCACCTTGCACCATATAGTTGCTTGCTCATGGGTTGCGAGAGGCACCTTGCCCTGAATGCACAACCAACCGCCCACTCCCGCTACATGCTTGCATCACTGTTGGATTAATGTCAACTACGGGACATGCAGTGCAGTGATTTTAAATCCAAAATGTGCACTGCCCAGTAGCTGAACCAGTGTACTGTAAATGCAATGTACAATCATCGCCTCATGTCTTGTTTTGTGTGTTGTTTACCAGTGTTATGACTCCAGCTAAATGTCACATTTAAATATATTCATCATAGGAAAAAAAAATACTCCAGAGACATTCAGAAAACATGTAAACGACTGCCCATCTTGAATACTAATTAGGACAACCAACAAGCTACTCGCTCCATCCAGTGAAAACTGTGCCCACTGTCATTAGTGGACATATTCATTGCCATTAATCCTGCAGTCCCCTTCCACTATATTACATTTGTGTATGTTCTATTCTTTAGCACATTAAGGATGGCCGTGCAGCACTTGCAAGGATGGACAGGGGAGTATCTATGCCTAATATGTTGGAACCAAAAGCAAGTATCCTCTTCTTCTTGTACTGATGACAACACTGTAATCTACACTGAAATATGTTACAAAATGTATACATTGTTCACCCATTTAAGCGCATTGAGACGTGCAAACAAGGATACATTTTGCAACCAGTCTAGGAGTAGTCCAACCTTGACGAGCAGCCCAAAAGAGGAGGAGGAGGAGGAGGTGGAGGAGGTGGAACAGATAGCGAGTATTTACTCTCTTAGTGCGGGGACATTGGTGGAAGACATAGGGAGCTAAAAGAGATTTTTTTTTTCACTGGAGGTGAAAGACTCACATTAGCCGGGTCCCTGATTTAGCATGCTGCTTCAGGAGCTGCCGAGTCACTCTAGCGCTAAGCATGCTGGCTTCTCCATGCTCATCTGCACACAGCTTTGACTTAAAGTGGCTGGATACTGTATGCAGCATACAGTGGAGAATCCAACGCCCAGACTGTCATCCAAACAACTCATATCACTATATACTGTGTAGTATATAAGCGATTGTACGTTAATGTGTGGATATGAGTTGGTCAGAGGCCTCAAAGAACTTCTAGTTGCTTATTATTGAGCATTTCAGCTAAATTGACGACGATCATTCGCCGGTACAGATGGGATTAGTTTTGAGAAAAGTAGGAGCACCTCAGTTTTCCAGGACAACCATCCCCATGTGGATTTACTTGGCCTACATTACTGGTGTTAGTTCTTTTTTTAGTTTGTATTGAATTAATCTAAAAATACAGCCCATTATGTAACTGTGTTTTCATGTTTTTTGCCCTTACCTAATCTATTGCACGTTTATACACCCAAATAAAAAAAAAAACACACCATAGCACCCTGCATTTCCCCCGACAACCTTTGAAATATTTGTTTTTTAAAAAAAACAGCTCTCACTCCCGGTTGGCCTCCTGTCACATACCTGTTCTCCCACCCAGTGTTCCCTCTGTCACAGTCAGAACTACAGAAATATCCAATTTCCATAGTTTTGTTGGATAAAAAAAAAATGTTTTGCAAGTTTCTGAAGCTGAACTGCAGCTTGTAGTTTTGACCTGTTCACTGACGAGTGTCTCCTTCTGAAGGTGTACCCCTATGAAATGCTCATGATAACCAGTAGAGGGAGAGCTAAACTGCCCAGGGATGTGGACAGAACCAGACTGGAGGTATCAGTTTTCCACCTGACTGTCCGCAATTGATACTGGATTTCTCTACTTTGTGTAAATAACATGTTACACAAACACAACTGTAGCGAGGAATGTGCAGTATCCATTGCTTCTTGTCATTTTTGCAGTGATTCTTTTTTATGGCTTCAGTGCTAACCACGACCAAAACCCCCTCCCCTCCCCTCCGACCCTACCCCGTCCCTTCCCAACCTCCCCTCCTTTGTTTTCTCCACCTTTGTTCTCAATTCTAGCGCCACTTAGCACCCGAAACGTTCTTTGACATCTTTGGAATGGAGATCCAGGAGTTTGACAGGCTTCCCCTGTGGAAACGCAACGACATGAAAAAGAAGGCCAAGCTCTTCTAGCACTCAGAGCAGCATGCACATACTGTACATTCATCCAGATAGCACACAACAACTGTAATCTAGATGTAGGTTTTTCGGTTTCTTTCCTTTACTTCTTCTTTTTTTTTTGTTTGTTTGTTTTATCCTGGCATAATCAAGGAAGCCGTGAAATGGACTCTTTTCTTTTTTTGCTCTGATGCTTCCTGAGACTGTGAGCTGAATGATTTGTCCACTTAGACTTGCACAGGAAACAAGGAATGGGAATCTCTTCCATGTTCAAAAATGACAAAGAATGAAAATGAATGATACATAGGGTCATGTTATTTGGTTTGACTGCGCTTGTTTTACTTGCTTTGCTTTGAGTGGAACTGCTTTCCTTTCTTTCTTGCTCGTTTCTTCCTACTATTTGTTGCTGTTGATTCCTGTGGAACTTTGTAAGTACAGTAGAACCTCATGGCGCCATTACAAAATGTCCATGCTCGTAGCTTGAACATGTGTCAGCTTTCCTTCGCTTGGGCTGAAACGGTTTTTAGTCCAAAGTTTGCAAGAATCGGCTCAGTGAGTCTTTGAATAAAAAAGAAAAAAAAAAACAAATAGAAAAAAGCCAGTGGGAAAGCAGTCAGCTGACCCATCCACTGTTTTACGGGATCTACGTGGAAATGAATCATCCAAGCACCTACACATCATCTGTCTCCTTCCCCTGCCTACTGTACACGCCAAACATTCATCAGACCCCGACAAAAAGAAAATGTCTCTCTTCTCAGGCTCTCATAAACATGGCCAGACACGTTCCCTTTACATGTATTGGAAGTACAAATCTTAATATATTTTAATGCCGTATCTGACATACAGTAATCGACAAATAGATAAAACACCTAATGTAAGAAGCAACTGTCTTTGAAAGTACTGTTTTATAAATGAAAACCCACACTGCCATTTGTTGTATTGAAATCTAAGCCAATAAAGCTTTAAATCACCATGAACCATATGATCCTCGGCTATACCAAAGGTACGCACCGCCTCTTTTCTGCTCTCTGTTTTTTTCTCTGCATTTCACCAACAAACACAGCGCTTCAGTGATGTCACCTGGGGTGAGAGATAATCTGAGGATTGGTTGGCTTTTAGGGGATCAATCGGCCAGTGGAGTCTATTGACCTTCTTCTGCAAACTCTGTTTAGTTGAGGCCCCTGATTCTACAAACACTTGGAAGTTTTGTGGGGACAAAATTGAAACCCGATTACAGATTGTGCCTCAGGAGACCATTTACAACACATCTTGTGATATCATGTAATAGCATATGTTACAATTTTCCAAAGCACACCACAACTTTGTTTTCAGATTGACTGACAAGTGTCCCATCACTTCAAGCATATTTGTGCTGATTCATATCACTATGACTTATAAAAGAACTTGTATTTTGATAGAGAAAGAGAACATATCACTGTTAAATTATATTATTATATTAAAAAATAGTCTGTTTGTATGTTAATGAATTTGCAAACAATGATTGTTTGAACCTCCAGACTGATGCATTCAAACTGGGATGTCATCTGAGCCTTGGCAGCTGCAGCAACCTCTGTAATGGAAGAAACTGCCAAATTCATTCACACTCTCTAAAATATCCATGTTTTCCTGCCGTTCATCCTGTGAGCTCACATCTCCAACAACATGGGAACGCTATGTATTACATAGTCATCTATATCAGATGTCAGTGCTTCATTAAGTATACAGTAACCCTATACAATGAAGACTCCTGCAGAAAACGCTTGATACTGAATTTCACCACAGTGTCAATGTAACTGACAAAAGTGAACATCGAGCAGATAACTTACATTACGCATGTTTAAATTCTCTGAAGTTTTAATTTTCCAAAGATATATAAATACAAATACTGATTGAAGCAAACAGTTTGTCCCTGCATTTGATGAAACACACCTGAATATGCCCTCCAGAGTCAATTTAAGACATGACACTCCGCTTATGATAGTAATTTGTGGCTGATAGGGTTTTACACGAAAAGGTCAATAAATGAGTAATGATTTTTTTTAAAAAGTCATGCATTTCCCTCACTGTGAATATGTGAGTATTTTAAAAGTTAACTTCAGACAGTAAATATCTCCTTTTCCTAGTATGCTCACTGGAGTTTCAGTTTCAAAATACTCACTCAAGTTGCATACTGGACCAACATTGGCCTCCTAACTAGTGAGGTCATATCTTAAAGATTAAAGACAGGACACTTTTCTCCTTTTTCAGATGAGTAACAAAACTGTTCCAGTGTCAAGCTCTGCACACGCACCTTTGTGTACAATGAAGCAGCTAAATTAGGTAACTAAGCCAAATGATTGAGTATTTTCAGGTGAAGAGGGTCAAGAACCTTGGTGTGCTTTGGAAAATGTTAACATTGGTAAAAAAGCATGAAGCAATCTGTAGTTAAAAAAAATCAAACAGACAAAAAAAGCATAAACATGCCAGTATGGTGCCCAACATGACAAAATATATCAGTGCATGTTGGCTCTCCAAAAATGAATCGCAGTCAAATAATGCATCACTTGCCTGGTGATTGCTTGTGAGAGCTGTAGTGTGGCCTCGTTCATTCACAGGGGGCATTATTGTGGGACAAATGTAAATGATTGGGGACACAGCACTCATAATTTTTCTCCAGGAGAAAGCAGCACTGACAAATGCTGACGCTTGGAAGACAGATGCCCGCCTCTGGGGTCACAACACTGCAGCGTGCCGGTCGTATAATGGCAGTGAGAAGATCAATAGGCTGAGTCTTAATTAGGGTGACAGCAATGCAGCAAAACATTCTGTTCCATCACAGGAAAATGTCCCATTTGAGGGTACAGCATCAAAATACATCAAATTTGGCATGCTTTTGAATAAACATTTGAAGAGAGAAAGTGGAGAAAGAATGGTTGCTACATTAAGCGCACTCCTGTCTGTCAGTCTCTGCTTTGTCGCTGTCTTCATCAAGTCCCTTGACACACTGCCTCTGCTTCTGCAGCTGCACACCGCCACAAACATTTTGGCTCTGTGGTGTTGAACTGAGCTGTGCTGAATGTGTGTGCGCCCCTTTTCGTGTACAGGAGACATTAGAAAAGCACCAAGAGTGTCTAAAGAAGCAAAGGGAAGCAGTGAAATACAGATTGAAAAAGCTGGCAGCACGGCAGTCAGAGATCACGGTAAGTCATGTTCAGACTAAAATACTTATATTTAGCAGTTTCTTATGTCTTTATCGTGACATTACGCTGAAAAAAAGTGAAAAAATCAGTCAATCCTGAAATAAAAACACTATAATTACAATTTATAAACTGATAAATGCTTATGCCTGACTCAGAAAAAGTCTTCAGTGATAAGGGAGAGCATCATACGGAAATATCAGGAGATCCAGGCCATCCTGGACGAGGACCTGAGGATTACTCTGTCCCATCTGGAGATGGAGGAGCGGGCTGCCGTCTCCGCTCTGGATGGTCTGATGGAAAGCAACTGCTGCCTAATCCAGGAGATAGAACAGGACCTGGCCAGACTCACGGTGGCACTGGAGCAGACTGACACAGAGCCTGACACAATGGTGACTGAACCTAGTGGACCTAAGTTGATATGAAATCATATATTTACCTAAAAAGGTCACATGAAATGAAACATTTTGCTTTCAGACTTTTAATCTAGATTTTTCTGTTTTTCCTCAGTCTTTCTTTTCATACCCTGAGCAGCAAGACGTGGAGACGGCGGACAGGTATGGAATTAGATCATTAATGATTAAAAAGACCTTCAGTGGTGCAGCAGCTTGTCACTGTGGTCTGTCTCCTCCAGAGTGGTGGATCTGCTAAACAAGACAGACCCGAGCAGTGTGAGCCTGGACGAGGTTAAAGCCGACCAGATCCTCAGCCTCACCAACAACATGCTTCTGCTCATCTCCTCGCAGACCCCCATAATCAAGAAACTCTTCAAGAGCTGTCAGTTCACACATAGTTTCTGTTGTGCCTTTAAGTCTTTAAGTTTTTTCTGGGTGAAATGTCTTAATTGTGTTTTCTCCAGATTCCAGTGAAGCGTGTCTGGATCCAGAGACAGCCCACCCGAAGCTGATTATCTCCCCCCAAGGGGACAGTGCAACTTATACAGACACGTGGCAGCAACTTCCCGACGTCCCTGGACGATTTGACACCACCCTAAACGTCATCAGCTTGCAAGGCTTCAGTTTTGGTCGCCATTACTGGGAGATTGACGTGACTGGGAAGACGTACTGGGAGCTGGGTGTCACCTATCCCACAATTCCCCGCAAGGGCACCTCTGAGGACTGCTGGCTGGGCCGGGGGTGCGAGTCTTGGTGTGTGGAGTACTTTGATGGGGAGTATACAGCCTGGCATGGGGGGGTGCCCCATCAGCTGCCTTTCACGAAACGCTTCTGTCGCATTGGTGTTCTGTGTAGTTTCCCGGCAGGACTGGTGACGTTTCTTGAGGCAGACAACATGACGCCTCTGTTTTGTTTCTGTGCAGGGACCTTCTCAGACTGCCTCCACCTGGCCCTGTGTCCCGGTCATGACCACAGTGGCACCAATGCTAAACCTATTGTAATCTGTAATGCTCCATCTCTCACCAGTGATCATAGATTACTAGCTTCACGTAAGAGCTTTTAGTTATTCCTTGTGCTAAGGAACTACTTTCTAATAGTGCACCAATTCTACAGGGTTATTTCCTGTAACTAATGGCTTTATTATTAGTTAAACAAGCCCAGGTTTGCCATGGCAGCAGCTCTCTGAGGCTGCATGTACAGTGGTGCTTTGAGCACATGCCAACAAACACGTTGGTGGAAATGTTTGCCGTCACAGTTCAGCATGTTTGCATTCTAACTTTTCTTGATGAGCAATAAACACAAAGCACAGTGGAGAAAAGGGAAACATCATTCATTTTTCTGCTGTTTGGTCAGTGGAGCAAGTTATCCAAAGTTCATCCTGACAGGGACAGAATGGAAGTACCAGATTTTATGACGAGCTATTCAGTAGAGCACTATAGTAAAGTAGGATTCTTCCTCTGGGGACCATGATTGTCTGCACAACATTTGGTGGCCATCCATCTTGTAGACTTATGTATAGATATATCACCAAAGACCTTAGAAGTAATCTTCTGGACACCATATATGAGATATTTTCCTTTAAAAACTACATCAAATACATCAACCACATGATAGTAAAGTCAGGGGATCGCAGTCAGGAGAAGTTATCCTCTGGCCACCATGAATATCTGTATATTTCTTGGTAACTAATCTATTTTTAATTTAAACTACAGTGCTAGACTTACTAGAATACCAGCAGACTGATATCTATAGTTAAAAATCATCTTCTAATGCTGTATAGATCAATTACAGGAAGAAGAGGAAGAAAAGTTCTTGGTTGCCAGATTTTGAAATAGTGAGTGGAGTGGTGTTTAATTTATCCTTTCTGTTTGGTTCTTCAGTCAGTGTTATGCAAGATGGGGATAAACATAATGGTTAACATTATTATATTCTTTATTGATAATCAATAAAGCCATTAGTTACAACTATTATTATTATTATTATTATTATTATTATTATTATTATTATTATTATTATTATTATTATTATTATTATTAT
>JAOXYL010000039.1:6114594-6146719 GCA_028564955.1 Terapon puta | reverse complement strand
TTAAGGCCGCAGCACGCTGCACGCACGTAACCGGATATCTTACGTACACGTCGTTCGTGCATAGCTCGTCTACGGCACTTCCCAACCCAACGTGGGCTGTGGATGTGGCAGCAAGTCGCCGCCAGTCCGGCTGGTTACGTGTCTCCTGCAGTCAGCTTAACAAGTGTAGCCGCGGTTGGGCCTCTGTAGTTTCACACTGTCGGGTAAGAGGACATTTAGCTCTTAAATAATTTTGTCTGTTTAGTCTAAAACCGCTGCTAAGATGAGAGGGGCTGTAGCTCACAGCAGCTAATGCTAGCTAACCCCAGTATAGCCTCAGGTACCTTTGACAGCAGCGGCTAAAAACACGGAGCTACTATCTGTTAGCTGTTCTGTCTTACCTGCAAACTTCAGTGGCTTCACGTAAATGAGAGTTTGATTATGTGAACTATACGAAACCTATAATGTAATAGTTTGTTATCTGGAAAACAGCCAGTCCAATCAACATCCTCTTTACTGGGTCAGTGTGTCAAGTTCAAGTTACTTATCAACACAATGGTAGTGAGGGCTTGATGCTAACCTTTACAAAGGGACAGAAATAACATTTACGTGTTTAATGTTCATTTTTATTCATGTTTCTTTTTGTTATAATAGTTCTATTTGCTTGATGTAGCTACCCACCCATGCAGCCTTTCTGTCATACCCCAACAAGCTGCTTATCTCAGGTGAGGTTGTTGCACTGTTACAGTAACCTCACACTGCTTTGTGTGCTCATCACAGCTGTCCTCAAGCATCATGTTTGCCCGGCTGGCTTTGTGCTCTCGCCTGCCATCCAGGATCCGGCAGTCAGATGTCTGTCCAGTCTCCATCCGGACGTTTTCCCAGGCGAAATGTAAGTAACCGGACAACTTCCTTTGGAGAGCTCCAATGGGACACCGTCTCATAGATCTCTGTGTTATAACTTGTTTAATACGATTTGACTCTGTTTTCTTCTGCAGTTTCGCTCCCACGTCCGCATGGGAAGTCTTTTGTCCACCGGAGTGAGCTAAAGCAGGCCAAACGCATCGTAGTGAAGTTGGGGAGTGCCGTGGTGACGCGAGATGAGTGCGGCCTGGCACTGGGACGACTGGCCTCAATAGTAGAGCAGGTAACGAGGTTGTGTTCACATCTGTTTGTTAGGACATGGGCAGGAGACCATAAAAAGAAATGGGACTAAGGAGCGATCTTGGTGGCGAAAGAGGAACTTGACTGTTATAATCTCTGCGTGTCCTCTCAGGTGGCCATGCTGCAGAATCAAGGCAGGGAGATGATGATTGTCACCAGTGGCGCTGTGGCGTTCGGTAAGCAGAGGCTGCGACATGAGATCCTGCTGTCTCAGAGCGTCAGACAAGCTTTACATTCCGGACAGAACCAACTCAAAGAAATGGTGAATAATTTTCTCAAACGCTGGGAGTTTTAGTCCACTCTTTGCATGCATATGAAATGATTTATTGAATTTTGTTCATAGTCTTGTTAGGCTTACCGAAGTCTCTTTGTTTTTCAGTCAGTTCCAGTTTTGGAGGCGAGGGCATGTGCAGCTGCTGGACAGAGTGGTCTGATGGCGCTGTATGAAGCTATGTTCACCCAGTACAGCACCTGCACTGCACAAGTATGTCCTCGACTTTTCTCACGCAACGGACCACTGTTAGAAAATGGCTTAAGTGTAACTTAACTCTCTACATTTCTTTCCACTTCTCTAGATTCTGGTCACCAACCTGGATTTTCATGACGAGCAGAAGCGTCGCAACCTCAACAGCACACTCCACGAACTGCTGCGGATGAACATTGTTCCCATCATCAACACGAATGATGCTGTTGTTCCGCCCCCTGTTCCCAACAGTGATCTGCAGGGGGTAAATGTGGGTACTGTGTGCAGGGCATGCTGGGAATGCTAAATGTGGTCCAGAGCTGTGATGGTGGATTGCTTAACTCATGCATAAATGAAAGACGTTTGTCTTCACTTTAATTTCCATCCGCACTAACATATTACATGTTGGCACACATGTCATTCTGTAAGCTGCTTTAAATGTTATCTCTTTATTTAAAGTGTGGTGGTCTTCTTTTCTACCAATTTATTGTGCACAGGCTACCTGTCGTATCTCCTTTTTGAAATATGTGGATATATGTTGTTTGTATTGAGACTGATTGGGACTTTGAAGCTTTTGCTGCATGTTAGCAAGTGATAAGCTGTTGTTCTACATTGTAATGTGAAAAAGATTGGATTTCATTTTGGCTTAATGAAATTTCTGTTTGTATTTCAGGTAATAAGCATCAAAGATAATGACAGCTTGGCTGCACGACTGGCTGTTGAAATGAAGGCAGACCTCCTTATTGCTCTTTCTGATGTTGAAGGTACAGCAATAACCCAAAGTCATATCTATAAGTATTTTTTGTCTTACTAGCTATAGATAGACAGATAGACTTATTTGACCCTGAGGGAAATTGTCAAATTGTCATTTATATAGAATTGCAGATCTGTATATTTTGACAAACCCTGAAAAACAATTGTTTGGCAGTTATACATATTAAGATTTACTTTAAAATCCACTCTACTGATTTTTGCATATGAAGTTCAGCTTACTCATCATGAAGAGTACACCTTGAACTGTGAAAACAGTACTGTAATCTTAAAGTGTGGGCTTTCAAAAAACTGGGTGGTGGGGGGAGATGAAAGATTGTTATGAGCTACTATAGAACATGGGGAATGCATTGAGCTGTTAGTATAGATAGATTATATAATTGCTTTTACTTACAGTTAATGAAGAATCAAAATAATTATTAATGAGTCCACTCTTAAGTGTTTATTCATCAACATCTGCCTTCAATGAGTCTGTTAATCAAAACTGTCTGTGTACCGTCTGGCCTCTTGGTCAGGTTTTTCTTCATCAAGAGAGATAAATATCAGCGTTACTGCTTTGGGTCTGTGAAGGATTAAAAAGAGAAAAAAATCAATTCCACAGGCTTGTACGACAGTCCCCCAGGAACAGACGATGCCAAGCTCATCGATATATTCTATCCTGGAGACCAGCAGTCAATCACGTACGGCACCAAGTCCAGAGTTGGCATCGGTGGCATGGAAGCTAAGGTCAGCATGACAAACGGTACCTTATCTTGAAGTGTAAACAGGTGTGAGTTGGATGAATGATAGAAAATCTGACTCATTCTCTATTATATTGTCTGCATAAGGTGAAAGCAGCCCTCTGGGCTCTACAGGGAGGGACATCTGTTGTCATTGCCAATGGCACAAATCCTAAAGTCACAGGCCACGTCATCACAGACATCGTGGAGGGGAAGAAAGTCGGCACCTTCTTCTCTGAAGTGAAACCTGCAGGTACTGAGAAAATCCATCTGGAAAGCTAATTTTGCTAGCTTGTTGTGATTGTGTTGTCATATATAATATATGTATATATCTATATAATACATATATTATTGATACCACCAGGTCCAACTGTAGAGCAGCAGGCAGAGATGGCCCGGCATGCAGGCAGGACTCTGGCCTCCCTGCCCCCCGAACAGGTACATTTTTTTTTTTTTTTTTCCCTCCGTCAGTGTAGTCTTGCTAACTGAAATGTAGCCATATATATATTTTCTCATGGGGTCCAAATCATTTTTATGCTTGATTGCAGTACAATCATCTACATATAACACAGTGGAATGGTATTTATTGTAATTTATTTATCTCGTATATATTCAGATTGAATACCTTTCTGAAATGCATATAAATGACAGGATTATAGGGAGAAAGCATCTCTTGTTTAGCACTCGGCGAACAGTAAATTAAAACCCTATTAACATTGGAAAGGAACGTAGAGATTGTTTTCACAACAGGATTCAAGAGGTCGCCAAACTCATTAAGTTTTATATTCTACAAGTAGTAGGTTTAATTACTCTTGATTCTGGTATTTGTTTTTCATATTGACTGGTGTGTGTTTGTTTTCACAGAGAGGGGAAATCATCTGCTGCCTTGCTGAGCTGCTTACAGAAAAGAAAGATGAAATCCTCAGTGCCAACAGGAGAGACATGGAGCTTGCGACAACATCAGGTATGTAGGCACAGAGAAGAGAATTGTCTAAGACAGGTACCATGCTCTGCCAGAGGTAATCACTCATCTGTAGCACTTCCTCTTAAAGAAACTGCCATATGAAGGAGGCTTGGATCATTTGTTTGTCAGCTTTGGTTCGGATTTATCTTAGCTCTGGTGTACATCAGTCACTCAGTAAGAAGCTTATGAATGCACAGTACACAAAGGTTTTAGAGGAGTTATTCTTTGTTTTATGACAACATAATGCAGTGAGAGTGCTCTTTAACTTGCTGAGCAAAGTTTCCAAAACCTAGCGAAACTGATTCCAAATAAAGCAAATCTATTTTTTCTACACGGATCTATTATGAGAGTATTGCACTGTCAGGGTTTTTATTTCTGTATTTTATTCCCTCACAGGTCGATTGTCCCAGCCGCTGATCGACCGGCTGAGCCTGTCCACCTCCAAGTTGAACAGCCTTGCCATTGGCCTCCGTCAGCTTGCTGTGTCCTCCAGGGACAGCGTGGGACGGGTGTTGAGGAGGACCAGGGTGGCCAACAACCTGGAGCTGGAGCAGATCACTGTCCCTATCGGAGTACTATTGGTCATATTTGAGTCGCGCCCCGATTGTCTTCCTCAGGTCGGTCAACTGCAACGCTCGGCCGCTTATTCCTGCTTGCCTGCGAGATGTTCATCTTTATCACAGAATATTGATCTCATATTTTTGTACATACTGTGTTTCAGGTGTCAGCTCTGGCTATTGCTAGTGGAAACGCTCTTCTTTTGAAGGGGGGCAAAGAAGCTGCCAACACCAATAAAATTCTACATCAACTCACCCAGGAAGCACTTTCCATTCATGGAGTGACGGATGCCATTCAACTGGTAAAACTGAAAGTGTTTCATTATCTAAACACAGTTTGAGTTTTACATGATTACATTATTAACACTGTTGTGTGGTTTTATCTTTACTGTGTAGGTGAGCACACGTGAGGAAGTTGAGGATCTGTGCAGACTGGACAAGTTGATCGACTTGATCATCCCAAGGGGTTCTTCCCAGCTGGTCCGGGACATCCAAAGGGCAGCTAAGGGCATTCCTGTACTGGGCCACAGTGAGGGCGTGTGTCACGTCTACATAGACAGCGACGCCAGCATAGACAAAGCTATTGATATCGGTATGTGATTCCTCTGTGTATTTGTGAATGTTGGAGATTTCAAGATTCTGATGTTGTTTCCATTTCTGCTGTGCTGAGGTCACAGTGTTTTCCAAGTTGTAGTAGCTTGTAATTGACGTTATACATGTTGCCCAGTAGTGTGGCTATCAATTTGCTGACTGAATATATATGTACTAATCTATGTTTTTATTGTAGTCAAAGACTCCAAATGTGACTACCCTGCAGCCTGCAATGCCATGGAGACCCTCCTTATTCACAGAGACTTGCTCCGAACTCCTGTATTTGACCAGATCATTGATATGCTGAGGACCGAGCATGTAAGAAACAGCTGGACTATTGTTACACATAAAATTACTTTCTAGAAAAAAGACCTTTGCTCTTAATTTAGGACAACATGTGCTTTAAATTAATTTTTGATTCATAATTTCTGTTGAAAAATCCTTTGGACCATTGCGTTCTCTCAGGTGAAGATCCACGCAGGCCCCCGGTTTGCATCCTACTTAACTTTTAGCCCATCTGAGGTGAAGTCTTTGAGGACAGAGTATGGGGACCTGGAGTGCTGCATTGAGGTGGTAGACAGCTTGCAGGATGCCGTGGACCACATCCACAAATATGGCAGCTCCCACACCGACGTCATTGTTACAGAAAATGAGGAGACGGCCGAACAGTTCCTGCAGCAGGTGGACAGCGCTTGTGTATTCTGGAACTCCAGCTCTCGCTTTGCAGACGGCTACCGCTTTGGCCTAGGTATGAACACCACCAGCCATGATTTTACTTCGTAAAGTCACCTGAGAAAAATGTGAAATCATACATTCATGCCAAATTGCCCCCGTCAGTTAATTCCTCCTTACTTTGCAGGAGCTGAGGTTGGTATCAGTACAGCACGGATACACGCAAGAGGTCCAGTGGGTTTGGAGGGACTTCTGACAACCAAATGGGTACTTCGAGGGGAAGGACAAACTGTGGCCGATTTCTCTGAGCAAGGCAGTATGAAATATCTACATGAAAACATCCCTGTCCCACAGGGTAGCTTCAATTAGTTACCAAACCAAAAATCCATCAACAGCAGTCAAGATAACTGATGTGTACAGAGTTTATGTCTGCCAGTAGCACTCCAGCTTTTTAGCTGCTGCTTCATCGACTCCACTGTATTGGTGAAAGAAATGTGCGTTCAGAACAGAGGCTGCTTTTACCAGACAACCACGTTCCTCGTTTTATGAACCTGTGCATAAACCTGTGGATCAGTATTTTTCGATAAATACATATCTCTCACATGACTGGTGACTGGAAAATATATCATGGTGAAAAGGAAATAAACGATTTCCATTATATGTATGTGACAGGTGAAACAAAAAATACACACAAAGCTCTTTTCCTCTGTAAATTCATTTTTATGTCGACAGATCAAAGAAACCATCTGTGATTTTCTAACTTATTTTTCTACGTACAAACTCTCCCTTGGTCTTTTTGTAATTTACCGCAAGTTTTGTTTGTGCAGAATCTTGGTTCAGATTCATTTTGCTGTCCCCCGTCTTTGCACAGATTGAAATAAATATGCTGTACAGTTCTTTACTCATGATCTTGTGTTCTGTCTCACACACTGAAAACTGATCTGCATCATGGTTAACAAATGCATTTGACACGCAGGCTGACTGATGTTGCACAAGTTGATTTCAGTTTTTTCATCATTAAGTAATACAGTAGTACATTAAGTATTGCGAACATTCCATTGCTACATTGTTAATGTTCAGATTATGTTGTATTCTGCTCAGATATGTACTAACTATTTCCAAGGGGATGTGACTTAGGTGCTGCACTGTAACTGAAGACATGTAAACAAAACTGGTTCATTTTTAGTTCACCAAGATTCATTCAAAGGGGCGGGGCATAGTGGCGGTGACGTAACGCACGGGGCGGGGCCTGGTGGTCAGAGGCACAAACTCGCCTGTCATCTGTGTCCATGTCAAAGATGGCAGGAAATAAGTCCTACACCATAGTGGAGTATTTCGGGGGAGATGACGGCTACCGGTGCGGTTACTGTAAAAACGAAAAGGGCAACTTCTCTCATGGTAAGTGTTTTGAAGAAGCAGCGAAAGAAAAGGAGCCGGTCGGTGTGTCGCTGAGCCGGTTTAAGCTAACGACCGAGCTCCGTCTACTTGCTGGAAGAGAGCCCGCTTTGGCTAATGTCGGCACCGTAATTCCTGTAAATGTCAGTAAATGTGAGCAGGTTACGTCTGCCGTGCTCACACAGGAAAGACCAGGACGTCCCACACGTTAGTTAACATTCACCTGACGTTACTTGGGCAGTCTTCAGGTCATTAACTCATTTCATTTTAGCCTTTAGCATCCCGTAGCTCAACTCTGTCATCAGAGGAAACAAACAGAGACTGGTACGATAAAGCGAGTTAAGATGATTAAAAAAAGTTCAGGCTGGTGTTATTGATAATGCCCCACTAAATACTAACACTGTCGAATAAGCAGCTTTAGCAGCAGACTTGTTATCGCCTCTGTTAGCAGCAGGCTAGCCAAAGGGGCCGGAGCTGGACAGAGGCTGTTTCCTCTGTGAGGGGAAAGTGCAGCTGTCTCCCTGTCATTTAGTCTGTCAGAGCTGTGACACTGAAACCAGCCTTTACACGGCAGGCAAACAAACACACACATAAAGAAAAGGTGCAGGATATGATGTTGTGTATTTACATCTTTTCTCACAGAGAGTCACATGATATGCTGATGATTTAACTTTATACTTTGTTAGCTGTGCATGTTTCAGGTGTAACACTCAGTGTAATATTACCCGAGTGGAGTCCTCCAGCTGCACAAAGCAGAGGCTGAATATGAGGCCACATATGTAGAGTATGTGATTACAACAGACTGTTCAACTTTGATAATACCAGCATCATTTGACATAACAACACAGTGGTACAATTCAGCCTCATTGCTCAAGTGAAGACTGAGGTGTTTTTGTTCACTTTCAGTCAGGTGATAAACCACCCCGTCCAGCTGTAGTTTGAATCCTCCCTCCCTGATCCAGTTATGAGCGGTTGCCTCGGCTCACTTCCAAGTGGACCCTGAATTGATTTGGTTGACGCGAAAATCTAAAGGAAAAATAAAAAGTGCACAGAAACAGCCGGTGGATCGAGGTTTGGTATACTGTCACATGACTGCTTTTTGCAAAGCACAACGCCTCAGATGCCTGAAGTGGAGATAACAAAATGGTTTGTCAGGATAGTTTTTGGATAGATAACCGTCAGACTTGCACAATTTACACACATTACTTCGATTGTGAAAAGGTCTGCTTCTCATTTAACAGCCAGTGGAAAAGTAGTATTAATACATTATACTGTTTATTTAACCAGATAAAAGCCTCCTTGAGATTTAAATCTCTTTTTCATAAGTGACCTGGCTGAGAGAGCCACCTGCCACATGGTAAGATATTTGCAAGTCTTGTGTCTCAGACAGCTAAAAACCAGGAAGGAGCTTTTCCACCCACTGCCTGTCATGTAACTGTATACTTAGCAGGGGAAGCTTGGTTTATCTGGTTAATCAAGGGGGAGAGTTTTATTAGCCCGCAAGTATCCGTCGTTGCCGGGAACTTTCCTTCAATGAATCTGTTCACGGAAATGGCGACGCAGTCCGCACGGTCACATGCCGCGAAGGTGTATAACCCCTCTCTTCAAAGTGGGAGCGTACAATTGAGCAGGTTTTAAAGGTCTGCTCGAGGGTGCCGTAATGTACGCTGCCTGAAGAGGCTGCCATATAACGATAACCCAGGTTAACGCAACTCTGCATTTTTAGAAGTTGCGACTTTGCTATAAGGCTATAAAGCTATAAAGCTATAAAAAAAGCTGCGTAAGAAGATGGGAAGGGATTTTGTCCCCGAGCCAGAATGGGGTCACTCATTGGAGGTGAGCAGAGGTGAGACACGTTGACTATAATTAGGAATCAAGCAGTCAATGAGCGTTTTGGCTCAGAGCCCGCAGACAAGAGCTGTTGTCTAAACTAAGATAAGGGTGATAATCTGGATATGTTACATCATGTGGGCATGGCAGGACTCCCTGTGTAATTCTTGCAAGTGATCGGTAACGGTATTAAAAGGTTAAAGGTGGTTGATACAGGTTAACTCAAAGTTCACCAGGCCCACAACTGCAAAAATGAAGCCATTGTTTCAGGTCACAGAAGCCCAGATCATTATTTTCAGGCTGCGGTGAAAGAAACAAAGCGCTTTCCTGACTTTCTTCCACTATAATGTGTCATATTTTTACTGTAAACACTTGTGTTTTCTGAGGAATACATGTGGAACAGTCGACACATTAACAGGGTGATTATCAGATATACGAGCAGTGTTCCTTTTATGTTGTTAACTTTTCCAGGCAGGTGTTGAATAAGATAATGTTTTCCTCTATGATTGAAGCATTGTTATCGACGTTATCGATGCAACAGTACAACATCTGCCCTTTTCGGTGTTACTGTCATGCCTCAGTGGAGGCGAATGGATGAGGTGTGAACAAAGGAGAGACGCTCCTGTTGGGCCGTGATGGCAGCTGCTGCTCTCACACCCCACTGATGTGACGTGTTTGTTTGTCCTTGAGAACTGTTACATTTTTAAAACATCTGACTTCCTGTCAGGATCTTTTGCTAACAGGTATTTGACTTTTGTTTTATTTGATTGGTCTAGCTCTGTCCTTTTGCATTTTCTTGCCCCTGAAAGGTTTTAAGAGGATGTCAATGAATATGCAAGGTTTTTAGACATATCATACTGTTTTTCTAATCCATTTGGAGAACATGTTATGCTTTTTTGTTATCACTGAGAAACATTCACTCTGTAGGGATAGTTTTTTTTCTTTTCTCCTCTGTGAGGTCCTCTGTCATAGTTGGAGAATAACAGCGTGACTGTGTTATTGTTAAATCCCATGAATAATAACATATTTTATTGCTGACATATATTTACGGTTCCCTTAACTGATGGTTCTGTGACGATAATACATTGATGATATATATTTTGAAGAAAACCCTCTGTCTTGCTGTTTGTATTTGCAGGCTTTAGAGCTAACGTCATTTACTGCTTCACTGTTGTGTTGTCACTCTGTTGGGTCACACTGTGTTGTCTTCTTGTCCCTGTGGACTCTGGCTAAACATTTCTCTCCTGGGACACAGAACATTATATTCCACTGCAAACTTAGTGTGTGTTGTGTGAACTAATATACAGTGAGATTCCCTCGGTTGTTTCCGATGTAAACTGGCAGTGGTTTTGTCATTGAGACTGAGTTTTTGAAGTATGTGTATGCGGACAGTGTATATGGTTGCAGCGGAGAAGGTCAGGAGTTGAAACGGGGAGCACAGACCCCATTTCTGGAAAGTAGGATCCAAGCTGCTGTGGATACAAATAGTAAATTAGTATGTTACCATTGGGGCCTTGAAGCACTGTGGGAATGTACTGTGGTGGGGACACTGTGAGTTATACTGAAACTCCCACTGGGAGCAGTGAGCAGCTTTTTGACAAAACCATTTCTTACTTTTATTGGTCACAATAAGCAGCTTTTTTTGATGGAGTGTAAGTGTCGAGTAAACACATATGAAATCAATTCTTGGTTTTAAAGTTCTGATGCTCCTTTTGTTTTCTACAGGGATGTGGTCTCACACCATGACTGTACAGGACTACCAAGACCTCATAGACAGAGGATGGAGAAGGTGAGTAGCTTCCTGACTCACACATGGACTTTTTCAACCTCAGTGATTTGGTTTAATTAACGCCATTCAGGATATTTCAATATGCTGTGACCGACTATTTAGTGTTGTCAATTCTTTCCTTTTCAGAAGTGGAAAATATGTTTATAAGCCTATAATGAACAAGACATGCTGTCCACAGTACACCATCAGGTAATAACCCATCATACATTTGTCATATGATTCAGACTTTAGTTAACTGATGACACCAAAAACACACAGAGAGTGACCCATAGTCATTTGATAAATCACCTTTTAGATTTTTTTATTTGATTTGCAGCAGATATTAATATTCAAACGTACTGTGTGTTGTCCTAACCAAACTTTTACCTTTTTTGTGTTCTGTGAAGATGTCATGCGCTGAAATTTCAGCCTTCCAAATCCCACAAGAAAATCCTGAAGAAGATGAGCAAATTCATTTCCAAAGGGGAATTACCAAAAGGACAGGATGATGGTGAGAGCGTTTTTTACTTATGAGAGAGTTATTGATGCATGTGTATTGTTTGAAATATTTCTCTGTAAAATATAAAAACCAGCAGTCAGTCAGCTGTTGGCAGCCGAGTTGAAAGGACAGTTATAAATGGGCGCAAAGTCAAAACAATGTTGGTACTGTGGCGTACTCAGTGCTGATTTTTGTTCCTTGCAGGGGAGCCGATGGACTCTGTGTGTGAGGAAGCGGGTCCACGGGAACCAAGTAAAGACTGTCAGTCAGAAGTGAAGTGTCCTGCTGTTCTGGATCTTCAGAAGGAAGTAGCAGAGTGTCCCGCTATCACAGAAGTCCAGAAGGAGGTAGCAGACGCTGCACCCGCCGGCTCAGAACCACCAAGGAAGGATCCGGTGTCTGTGCCTGACGGGAGAACAGCAGCCACAGCTCCTAAACCAGGTAAGAAATCAGGTGGCTGGTAAGACTCCTCAGCAGTCAGTGTTCTTTGTTATTACTGAAAATAAAGAAATAAAATACCAGGTCTAAATAATGTAATGACATCTGCTCATCATTATTGATGCATTACCTATTACTATTATTTTCCTTAATGAGAACAGTGCTACATAAACAAACCTGAATCTGGATCTGCAGTTCATTTAAAAAGACAAATAATGACTGATTTTTAGCATTTCAAATGTGAGAATTTAATACTTTTTATTATTGTGTATAACACTAACAGTTAGAGTGAATTTTCTTGGGCTTTGGAAAATCATAAAGAGCATTTTTCACCATTTTTTGGACAAAGCAGGGAGTCTAGCAATCTAGAAAATATCTGGCATATCAGTCAATCACAAAGATAACCATTAGTTTCAACCCTAATCCACAAACTCATATCTTATGTTAAACGTATGCTGATTCATGCGACTTCGGCTGAAAGTGACATTACATCAGCTGCATTCGGTCCATCAGTCAGCTAATGAGCGGAGAGGGAGGCTACGAGAGCATAATGTCAGACTGAATAATAAAGTGGTGACTAAACCAATCCTAACATTGATACATAAACTACTTCTGCTAATTATTATTGCAGTCATTAAGTGCTTAGGAGCAGCATGTTGTAGCAAAGAGCTCTGGATTTGCACTTGACAGGTGAATGTCTGTGTCTCTCTCTCTCTCTCTGTCTCTCTCTCTGTCTTGCGCTCTCACTCTCACTCTCTCTCTCACACACACACACACACACACACACACACACATTCACTTACTTCCTGTGAAGCAGCGTCTTGGTTTCAACAGACAGAATTTTTTTTCATAACTGTAGTTTTACTCAACCCAATCATAGAGATCAGATGCAGTTATTTGTACTTTGAGAGTCAGACAAACAAATCGTTTATGAGAGCTGAGAAGTCACTCTTCAACAAGCGAGCCAGGACTTAGCACCTACTGATTGGTGATGATCTGTTTTACCAGGCAGGTTAATTAGCCACAATAAATCCTCTTGAACTTGGTCTGTTACTTCTGATTCGTTTCCACCCTGGTTCCACACAGTTTCTTGTACTCAGTACTTAATTAGCATTTCTCTAATTTCTTTTTTTTAACTCAGGTTCTGTTGCAGCTACCAAGATGTTGTTTTCTTTTTTATATATATTTTTTATTCCTGGTATTATTGACATGGAAGTAGAGACTGTAGAAAAGCTTCAATGACGAAAACCGCTCCTGCAACAGATGAAGCACCATTTCTTGCCAGCAGATGTCACTGTTCGCCTTGAAAAAGCCTCCGCTGCACAGAGACGAGGCTGTGTCTGGTTTGGGCTTATCTGTCATGTTCTCGTCTGTCCTCTCCAGTACAGGATATCCTCGCAGCCAACTCCAAATTAATGAATCAATAACAGTCATAGTGAAGAGATAATAAACCCCTGAAACAGGAAGCTGCACTACTGTCGACTCTTCATGTTTCAGGCCTCAACCACTTTTTTTTTCCTTCTCTCTAACATCTAATGAGAGGAGGCCCCGCGCTCGCTCATTAATCAAAAGCCAAGGACGTGCATTGGAGCAGGAGAACTTGGCGTTGGCACAGGTTGCTCCAGAAGCAGACATAAACATACAGAGAAAGCTTTCAGCAGTGCCAGTGTCCTTCTGCTCTTACGTCTGTGTCAGCACCACACTCGTCTTCCACAGACGGTCAAGAATAACAAGCCTTTTCAGGAGGCTCGCAAAGAGGAAGCGCAAGGAGGATTTACTATGTCGAGCCAGTGCTTCTCCACTCCCCCCTTATTCACCTCCAACAGAAAACACCTGGACATATCTCTCCTCTAGCTTTATGACTGGAGTGCTTTATAGCTTTGGGCAGGTTCCAGTTCTAGCTTGGGAAAACATGGCTCCCCATCTGCCATATACCATATGCAAAGCCAGAGGTAAACAGATACAGAAGTACATATGGAACATTGTTTTTTTTTTTTCAAAGCTGTGCCAGCCAAAGTAGTAAAACTTGCGTACATGTATTTGTATTCCAGTTTGAAATGAAGACACATTATTTCACAAGACAGTGGTACACAGAGCTAGTCAATACTATAATGTGAAATTACTATTTTAAATAATGAGCAAATTAGATGACGTTATTACAAAGTGAAGGAATACACTGTGGTTAGCGTTTATGCAAAGTAATGTAATTTCCATTTCCACCACAGAATAGTGTTATGCAGATTTGTGGCATCAGCTAGAATGGTGGCTTTGTAGCTGATGGTCCACATTAGTTGATTTGTAAGAAGCAGGAAGCAAAATGTTGAGGGAATCAGTGTAGTATGTTTAAGAGTTTAGAAAGTGGTGCCCAGTACAGTTTCCCTGAGTGTACCTCTGCATAGCCCCACGTTAACATTTCAGTGGCTGCTCACCAGTAACATCATCCAGCAGTGTTTTGTGTTTCTGCTGTTTACATGCAAGAAAGCAGTATGTCACAGCTCCAGACAGTCTAGCTGTTTTTGAGAGTTGTATGTGTGTTTGGGGAACGAGGGAGGTAGAGCGGCGCAGCATATATGAAGTGCTAACTGCTGGAGCGGGAGCATCTGTCTTCCACAGGAACTGATCTGCCAGACTTTATCTTCACCACGGCTGCAATATCAGGAGTACCTGGGGTCGTGTGTGTGCGGCAGACCGGCAGAGAGAGAGAGAGGGAGTCTGTGTGTAGTGGAATTGTACTTTGAGGTTAGAGAGACATGTGGCCTGGGAGATGGTGGATAAGCACTGATGTGTCTGTGGTTGCACTTGTGGTTTTGTGATGAACATGGTTCAGATTCCAGTTCCTGTTGTCCATGCGTTCAGTCTTGCCTTGACCTGCCTTTGTTTATTCTGACAGGAAAACCATCCGATGAGACATTGACCAGATAATTAAGTTACTAGGAACATTTGTGTGATGTGTTCACACTGCACTGCACTTCGAAAACTCAAGGCCTTTTTTACATTAAACTAGAAGGTTGTAGCCCTGAAGTTTATACATTTGAAATGATTTTCAGATGACAAAGGCCACAGTTTTACACACACACCCTACTGTGGTGTATTTTTACTATTCACAGGACAGAAGCTGCACCTTACAGTAGAAAAAGCAGCTTGAGTCAGCTGAGGCTGCCAGTGAATCTTAGCCAGTGCCAGAGTCTCGCTCTCCCCTTGTCTGGACCGGGCATCCCTCTCTTCCTTGTGACGTGGACGGAGGGGAAAGTGAGTAAATGGGCTGATGGTAGCGGCTGGCAATAAGACAAGCAGGAAATGGCTCTTGTTTCCTTATTGCTCCAAACAGGATGTGGGCGTGTAAACTGTTGACATGGGATGCCCGGAGAGCTGGAGGGCTTGGCAGGAGCCCAGGAGGAGGAGGAGGTGGTGGAGGTGGAGGAGTTTGAGGAGGAGGAAGAGGGGGAGGAGAGGATGAAGAAGGATGAAGAGGGGGACAGAAAGAGGGAAGCAGGGAGAGATTAAGTTGCTTCAGAGAATATTCACGTTGGTTTTGTTCAGAGAGAAAAACAAATAAAGTGTACAAATGTATTCTGTTAGTAACAACCTTATCTTTGTCTTTAATGAAAAAAAAAACTTAATTCTTTACATCTTCTGGCCATCATGTGGTCCTTTATAAATACTCTTTAGCTGGCTTCGAACCACTTTGGCTTGACTAACACAGACCATATTGTTTTATGGCCTCCCAAGCAAAGATATTTTGTGTAGACTTTTAAGACAAGGAAACAAGAAAATGACTTCCATAGGGCTCTTTGTTGAGACTGGCTTCTTAGGCAGGGGGTACACTAAAGTAAACATGGCAACCCATTTGCCCAGAGGGGAAGTGAAAAATCCATCAGAAACCTGGTTTAACACTCACAAAATCTGCCCCAAGTTAGAGACTCATCAGTAACAGTCAGCGTCAGCGTCATTAACAGCAGCTGGAAGTTACCGCACCTCTTACTTCTGTAATCAGTCTTATTTTAAAGGCAGCATGAAAGCAAATTTTGTTATCCACATCCAAAAAGAGTACTATAACCTCCCAGTGTTCACCTAGAAAGGCTTTAAATGCAATACCATGACTTTTTGACGAAAGTTTTTGTGCCGCCCCTTGCCATGAGCACCTTCTTAGAAAGTCCTCACCCTTGTCTCTCCTCTTTCCGGGGTCCCAGGGGTGGGAGCTGACGCTAGCCGGCCGGCGTGCCGGAAGGCCAAAGACTTGAGGAAGGAGCGGCGTCTTCAGAAAGAGCAGATGAGACATGACGGCGATGGGGTCTCTGCCATTGTCTCTCCGACTCCACCCGCTCCCGCCCAGGCCAACCAACCCAAATCCCTGGAAGATTTCATCAATGAGTCATTGCCTGACAATTCTTCTCATCGCCTTGAGGTGAGCAGAAATGTGGAGTAGGTACTTTCTTCTCCGTTTTTTTATGCGACTTGGAATAAACATTAGCCGATTGTGATGATTCCAGCAATCATTAAGAAATAGTGTTTTTGGTTGAGCTTTCTGTCTCCGTAACGTTTGGATTGAGTTAGCCCGAAGCTTTGGTTACACAGAGCCCTCTTCCTTAGCTCCAGTGACTTCACCATGTGTTTATGTGTGCAGAGAGGATAGCTGGCCAGAGCGGAGTGGAAAAATCGCCTCTTTCCCAGTTCAGACTCAACCAAATGACAGGCGCACCACACAAAATGGGTTGCGTTACCCTGCTGATGACATTAAAACCACAGCTCCCAGCTCAGCCGCTACGAGAGGACATGGAAATGAACTTTTGGCAGGGGGCAGAACGATGTAGATAGATCCCTGGCGAAGGCCTCAAACTGAGGTTGGTAGAGTGACGTCATTCTTGGTCTTGACTAAGATTTGAGCCAGATGGAGTGATGAACCAGGCAGTGTCTGTCTCTTGTCTATATACCCCCTGAGACTAGACCAGCGCGACCTCCCAGCCGTCAGCTCTTTTCAATTGGATTATTTGTTTGCTTCCAATTATTGTTCAATTTCACTAAGTGGGTGCGAATACAAGGACATCCTTTGCAAAGAAAGGTTGATTATATGTTTTGTCAAGTAATTGGGAGGCGCCTCTGTTTGATCCATTTGGCTGCATCAGATTTGTGGCTAGTGGACAATGCTGATGATGAGCAGTTTAGTGTGTCTTCTTCCTGTTGGTTTTCACACCAGTAAAAAGAAAAAAAAGATGAGAGGAAAAAGAAGCAAGAATGTTAAAAAAATGTTTAAGAGTAGGCATGGGGCTGTGGAGGGGAGCAGGTCGGCGTCTGTTTAGAGGCCTTTTTTTTATTTATTTATTTATTTTTTTATATATAGATATCCTGTTACAGAAGTCTCAAATGATCAACTCTATCTCAGCATAGCTGCTGCAAAGTTGAGGGCTGATTTAAAACTGTAGTTGGGGTATTGAACCATTTTTCAAATCCCAGTACAGTTATATCATTTAGTTTACAGCAGAAAAAGGCACATTTAGGTGTACAGCTCCTCTTTTAATACAGTCCAACTCATTTTCATCATTAACGCCTCTGCTGACGATATTGTGCTACTTTTGTCGTAGACTCGCTTTGCTTCTTTGAAATCACTAAGCTGACATTTGTCATCCATGACCAAGGAAAGAGCTTATTACTTTTGAAGTAATTGAAATGCAGAGCAAAGATATAAGTCACAGTGGCAGCTCAGGTAAGCTCAGATGTGGCGTGTGGACAGTCCATCCGTCACCTTTGTCCTGGCCTTTAAAGGCGGTTCCACCAGCCACCACCAGGGGTCAGTATGAGAACACACTTCAGAGCCCTTCAGGCGCTTCATGAAAGTGTGGAACTGTTCACCCACTATTGCTCTTAAGAGTCTTTTCAACCGCACACTTTCCTTAGATTTTCATAGTGTTTTCTCTCTAAATCCCCTGTTGCTAACATGCAATGTTTCAGCAATCAGTTGTCTCCTCTGTTATATTACTTGACAATAATCTACTGAAAGCTCTTGAAGATCCAGTTTCAGCGCAACAGTCATACAGTTAAAGCTTTTTAAAAAAAACACAGTCTTTCATTCTGATTAAAGGTAAACAAAAGCCACTGGTATTATGTGGTTTTATTTGACATTCTTAAAGCGGTCAAGTATCAGACTGTTGGTGTTAAATTTCACGACTGTTGTGAGAATTGTTAAAATTTCATTTCCATTCTGTCCACTATCTGCCTCAGTGTTGGTTCACCAAAAGGATCTCAGCCTATCAAAATATATCTTTAGCTTTAGCGCAAAATTAAAAAGACCAGACTTTAGCATTGTCCCAGCGTCTCTGTTTGACTAAAGGATGAAGATGCCAAGTGGTCATATGAGACAAACCCACTTAGGTCCAACTCAAACAAACCCCAGGTTCAGTTCCTCTATCGTGGCCGTCCTGGGGAATCTTATGGCACAGCCTCTGAGGCCAACAAAAGCTTCCAAGCGAAGAGACGGTTAATTAAATGGGGCCCGAGGATGTTAAAGTTGAATTTTTCTTTTAGTTTGTGTGACATTAGCAACACATTTCTTTCCTTTCTATCACAGGCTTCTTGTGATTTTTCCTGATTTATAGCTCTGGAAAAATGTTCATGTAACAAATGCAACTGTCATGTTTACATGTAGATTAATGAATTCTTTAATATGCCAACTTTTGGGTATTTTCTCGCCTTCTTGGGCTCGATTAGCTTAACTTGGTCTTGTTTCAGTGTTTATCCCTCTCATCATGATTATTTCAAGAGTAGGACTATAAGCTGACCAAGACCAGTACCAATAGTTTTTTCCAACACATAAGACACACAAACAGTTTTGATTTGGAACTTTTTGATTAGTTTAAGAATTGTGACCAAGATACATACTTGGAGGGACATTTTCAGTGGGAAAATCAACTTGTCCGTGGAGTGTGGTGGACAGATGACGTAAAGGTGACACTATTTCTGAACAAAATCAGACCTACTTTGACATTTCTGTGCTCCTTGTGTAGTTACTTAGTGGCCCACATATGCACTTACCAGTATACCTGCAATAAGTTAATATCAGCTTTCATAGAGATAAATGACAGAAAATTTAAAGAACAGCAAGTGGAGCTAAAAAGTAGCTGGGTTGACCTTAGTCTGAGAGTCCTGTTCATTGGTTGAAGCTTCTCGGTTGTTCTGTATGGTCAGGATCAAGAATAAAACTTCATTCTCAGAAGACATGGTGAAGCACTGGAGATGGGCTCAGTATGAATTGTCAATAGGCTAATGATTATTTCTTCATCTGTGAGAATGAGTATTCTTCTTCATTATTTTGACACCTGCTGTTTTTGTATCACTGTGGAGATTGACACAAAACACCCTCTTTGTATTGTTCTTGTTTTCCCATCAATCTGCAGCTACGTCAAACAGCAGCTGCTGCTGGTGAAAACAAGTGCATTAACTAAACAAGCTCAATATTAAGACTGAAATTTCTTGTTATTTGGTTTAAAATCTAAATTGGTGTCAGCTAGCCAGGAGAGGGTATGTTTGGGTCATCCTCTTTTCTCTTTTCTCACACTCTTTTCACAATTCTTCTCTCTTTGATTTGTGATAATATCTTCCCCTTTTTTTAAGGCTTTTAATCACCACTCGTGTTCTTCACAGTACTTTTTTCCATTTTGATGTTAACCTTTGTCTGCACGTATTCTTTTCGAAGGTGAGGCTAGTGCGCTCCAATCCCCCTAGCCCGCAGTTCAAAGCCTCATTCGACGCCTCCTACCAGGTGTACAAACTCTACCAGATGGCCATTCACAAGGACCCTCCTGACAAACCCTCCGAGAGCCAGGTCAGAGGGTGGGGAGCATAGGTCAACCTGTTCTGGGGGTACCCGGGGAAGGAGGGAGAGGGTCGACGAGTATGGGCACCCACAAAGGCATCAAAAGGATTTTACCTTGCTCTAATCTCATATGAAGATGTTATCTTTGTCCTTTTAAAATCCCAAATCATATAATGGACCAAAGTAAATCATTCTTTCAGTAATTTCTGTATTTTGAGTGCTTGATGTGATTTCATATTTTAAAACACGGTGCAACACAGTTAGTATTGTTTGTATAATGTCTCTCTTATTAATTGTTATATGAGACGGGAGTATGACATCAGTGGGACTGAAAAGGGATTGTAAGTAATTAATAATTTGTGCTTAAACTTTGCTTTCGCTGTCAGGAAATAGAAAAGCTGAAGCATCAGAGGGAAAAACCAAATGGTCTGTCTGAAGGGGGGGGTGGGTGAAGGGGGGGAATTAACGTGTTCGTATTAAAGACAGTGTATGTGTAGAGTCAAAGGGGGAGGAAATGGAGGGGAAAATGTTTCCATACGCCATGGTTGAGAGCAGTGTTTCTCCAGGTGTCTGAGTTGGCCCTCGGTCGCCAGCCGGGTTGTTAGTCTTGAGCTGTTTCGGTTGTGGGGGGGCAGATTCGTCAGCTGAACCCTTTCGACCTTCACGCATTTACCTCGTCTGTGCTACCCCACCCTCGGGACCGTTCCCTGTGTTCGAAGCTGAATCTCATTCCAATATAGGATTGAGCGGATGAAATGAGATTTTAATTTACTTTGTGCGTGCAGGCTGTTCATCCTTGTTTTCCCTCTTGAGAGGAGTCTGTAGTGTTGGAAGAGCCTGTATGTGTCTAGCCGAGACGATCCGTTCAGACACAATTTTGGATTTCTGTCACTCCGGACCTTGCACGCACTGACGCTGCGTTGAATCTTGAACGACCAAATCTTTTCGTACTATCTGTGGCCAAAGCTGGGCAGTGCACTAGCCTCATCCTCAAGTTGCCCGAAATCTCATTATTTTGCAAACACACGATCAGTCTCCTAGAATCCTATTGTTTTCTTGCATTCATGTGTCCTCTTTGCGCAACAATCTGATAAAATCACTAAATCAAGTCTCAAACTCAAAACAGACCTGCTGTGTTACCAGCTTGCCTCGAGGACTAGGAGACTGATGTGAACCCTAACATGCCAAAGCACTTGTATAACACTGTTTAAAACCTCTCTTGTTGAGTCCTGCATTGTTCATTCCTCCAAAGCACCCATGCTCCCTCTTCTACTTTTTAGAATTCTTTTTCTAACAACCCGCCGTCCTTGTATTCATTGTCAACCCTTATAAAACCTCCCTCCGCCTTATTGCTCCTTCCCCTCCACACCCTGTGCTTGAAGGTGAGGCTAGTGCCGGTCAGCTTTGAGGACCCTCAGTTCACGGCGTCCTATCAGCAGTCGGCGGCGCTGTACGCCCGCTACCAGATGGCCATTCATGGTGATGACCCCAGCGAATGTAGTGAGAGCGAGGTACTGTATGATTATTATTCCACACCTACTCTAGGGCTCTGCCGCACACGCTTCTTCCAGCTTCTTCCTGCTTTTTCTGCAATTTCTTCAATTTGATTTCTTCAGATTGGTAAAGCAAACACTTTAAAGACGTCACTTCGAACACTATTTCACTGTCCTTGTGACTTTTGTGAATAATCTGTAGTTAATTGGTGAAGTAATTGATATTAAAATGAGAAACGAAAAAGTTATACTTTGAATCTGTAAGCTGTATATGCAAACTCTATAAAGAAAGAGAAAGTTCACTGATGAGTAAGAAGTATTGTGCAGTACTGAATGGGAATTGAAACCAGAAACCATAGCCATAAGGATAATAAAGTTTAAAATAAATCCATGATACACAGCAAATGACACTATAAAATACACACACACCTCTCTGTTTCTCCTATTTATATATAAATAAAATAGGAGAAAATAAAGTCTAGTCAGGATGCAGAACTGCTGGACATGCTCACTAACCTGAGAGGGCCTTTTGTCCCTCAGGGCTGGAAAAACAACCTCCTCCTCCACCCTCCTGCCAGCAGGCCTCAGTAAATTACTGAATTCTCCAGCTTGTAAAAGTAAGGTAATTAATAAATAATAAAAGCTGTCAGATTGGGCAGACTGTGGCAGATTCTTTCCTAGTGCCATAACACTCGCTCTGTTAAACTGAACGTGTGTTTGTGTGTGTGTTTGTGTGCATGGCCTCTGCTCAGGTTTCTAACTGTACCGGGATTGGATGGGTTCAACAACCAGAGGAATAACATGTAAAAGAAAAGAAAAAAAAAGGTGTAGAGCTGCGCAAACAACTCTCCTGTCTGATGGACTGCCAGAAAATAAAAATCTTATTTTTTTTTACTGATGGACTTTCCAGGTTTGCTACTGAATAAAGTGTAGTGTAGTGTCAAAGCACTGGGTGAATTAAGGTTGAGTTAATTATCCTGAAAGGCGAGCTCGGTCATTGTAATTCACTCTGACACCTTTACCTTAGGGAGTGGTATAGAGAAATGACGGGACTCTAGATTTTAACAACTCTAGTCCGACACCGGTGACAGACATATCACCGCCACAAGAGGCTTCTATAAATAAGCTTTTCTGTTGCATCACGTTAATCCCAGAGCCGGGATGCCGTGCCGTCCTCTCCTTGGTTTGTCTCGTCCCACTCAAACAAATTTAGCTTCATTATATTCCCCTTAGTTGGATTTACTACTGCGACAACCACTCCTGGGTCCACAGTACTAAACACAGCTGATTTTATTTTCCTGCCCGTCAAGCTCCTGGTTAACTCACCCATATTCTTCCCAGAAGCTCAGAGCCCCCCCATTGTCCTGTGGCATTCGTAAAGAAACGAGAAACACATTGTTGATGTGGTGATGGCACATTTTGGTGCCGTGCCATTCTATGCCTGCTGCTGCTACCTAGGAAGTTGGGTCATTTAGTGTTTTGTGGAGGTATTTATTAATCTATTAAAGTATTACCTAGGGACAGAATGTGGAATACCGTCAGCCTGGCTCGGAGCCAGGCGATAGGAGAGATTGTGTCTGTGTACAAGTCAAATTACCCTGCCAAAATTGTGCAACCATTAGACAGTATGATGTCCTAAAGGGGAATGGCTTTGTTTGGTTAAGGATGTATGCATTTCCTGTCATAGAAAGACTGGAAGGGAGCCAGACATTATTCCTTCCACATCCAATCATGGTTTCCTGACAGAGTCGAAGCACAATTATTTAGACGCACATATAAACACACACACACACACACACACACACACACACACACACACACACACTTGAGCTCACACTTACTGGTCTTAACTGTTGTGCTGAGCCGTGACTCTGAGTTCCTGCACATGTGGCATTCATTTTCAGGAAAACAAATCCTGTTAAATCTGTATTTACTCTTCTTGATGGCCAGGACCTAAACCACGACACACACAAAAAAAAGGGGGAAAAAATTATATGGAAAAAGCTGAGAAATGGCAATAAAATGTATCAGTAAAAATGGAAGAAATGAATGATGAAAATAACTTTTGGCTCAGATTAGTTTAAAGCTATTTGCACCATGGTTATGCACAATAATGAGAGATTCAATAAAACTCTCTATAAGCAGCGTGATTGTTGATCCGCTTTTTCCAAGCTTTTTGTTTATTTATAGCCATTGATTTGTAGCCATTGCAGCGAGCTTCAGCAATGATGTAGCCACCAAGGATTGGTGAAGAGAGAAAGAAACTGTACTTTGGTTTTTATTGTTTTTTTTTAATGTAAGGGAGGCACCTTGTCACTCCAGTAAGAACAGCAATTTAAGCGAGTAAAGAGCACAATGACGAGAGGTCTAAGTAGCAATTAGGCTTTAGCAGATGTGTGTGTTTATATGTACAGTATGTGTGCGAGTGAAGACACGGCAGCTTGTGTGTGTCTGTGTGTGTGTTTGGGACGGCTGCTTGCCCTTCTAATCGTACACAGATGAGTGTTTACTATAGGAAAGGGAGAGTTAGAGAGGAAGTGATGGGCTCCATGTGTTGTGGATGAGAACTTTCCAGAAGTTACTCTGGACACGGCTCCGTTTACAGGCATATGTGTTGTTGTGTTAGATAGAGAGAGAGAGAGGAAGCTGAGATTGTATTCACATGTTTGGCTCACACTGTCCTCATGCCCGGGCGGCCGAACCCGCACATCAGACTGTCTACCTGACCTGCAGAATCTGTGTCTCTTTGGTTGTGCAATTGTTTGTGTGTCTGTGTCAGCTTGGCAGGGCCTTGCGATCTGTCGTTTGTCAGCGGCTTGAGAGGGGTCAACCCTGCCAGGCTCCAGGAGAGCGGCCTCGCCCAGCCTAGCGGGGCTGACACAGCAGTGGAAAGCTACCGTGCTCTGCCGCTCGCTCTTTTGGTACAAGTACCCAGCAGCCCCCTGATGAGTGCCTGGTAAAGGCGGACGAGGGGAGGCAGGCGCTTTTCACAGTCAGAACTTGCATCCCAAGTGCGCATTTGCATACATTAAGAGGCTCTAATGCGCAAAGGTTCACACACTTACGCGTCTAATCAAATAATACCGCGGTTTATTGCAAGGTCAATTTGGAGATTCTCCGTTCCACACACACGGCAGCCGGTGTCGTAGCGTGGTCTCTATAAATGATGTCATCTAATAACTGCAGCTGTTATTTTTGTAGGTTTTAAACAAAAGTTTCATTTGTGCCCCTTTGGCGATATCGCACATCAGGAGGCTTTGCTGTTGGTAATTTGTCGACTGGCAGAGCAGTAGTCACTGCAGAGGAGTGGAAAATTACACTTTACTGGCATGGTTACACAGGTGGGGAACTTGATAAGCATTTTATTTGCATGAGCAAAGATCATTATCTGCTAAACAGATGGAGTCATTAGTATTTCCACATTGGCCATGGAAAGTGTAAAATTTGCACAAAATACCCCCCTATTTAGCAGGTGAATATAATTTCAATACATTTGAATGAAGAAAAATGTGTCATTGCATGTAATAAGCTGTTATTATTTTACTACTGGTTAAAAAAAAGTAAACTTTGATATTCTTCCTGGGATAAGTGTAGACTCTGGCACTTTTTGGTGGAATTGCATATTAATCTTTTGCAGGTTCAGTGGGTGTAATGGCCTTGAGCATTTGAATGTAAAGCTAAAATGACATAAGGGCAGTTGCGGGATAAGTAGTTGCATCCATCCCGTCTTCCCCTCCACTCCTCGACATCCTGGTGTGAGGTCGAGTTGAGGGTAAAGGCAGTGTGTTGCATCTTGTTGTAGTGTTCAGCACTGCAGGGAGCATAATTTGTGAGACTTTTATTGCTCACAACACCTCTCAGCAAAATGTGCATGCATTGTTTTTTAGTACTTTTTTGTACAAGTTATGTACCCTTAGCTGTGCTTTTACTCAAACATCAGATTTCATAGGTTCACTTTATTTTTCTGACTGCAGCTTAACTAATATTTTTTGGATTTAGTCATTTTTATGACAAGACTCCAACTCAAGTGGGCGAGTTTGAAAAGTAGTGAAAAGCGTTTGCTTTAGGCGAAGATAAAATAGAAATGACAGATGACGATGTATCATTCTTCAGCCTGACTCTGCCAAAACATCCCCCATGTTGGAGAGCGCTGCATTAGTGTCACCAACAAACACATCAGCTGTGGCAGACAGACAGGAGAAGCACAAAGTGTTTTGGATGAGCTCTGGTTATTGGCAGGATTTCGTGCTGTGCCTAAGCCAGGGCTGTCCCACCCAGTGAACCATGCCTTCAGCAGTCCTCCCTGTTACTAGCTGCACTGCTGTGCACTGACACACTCGCACACAAACAGGCGGTGTTGGTGTGCTTGTGGGTATTTCCAGTAAGTCGTAGAGCAAATTGGTTTCAACAAGAAGGAAAGACAGCTATTGCTCCCAGTGTGTGGCTGTATGGAACTGCTGCGTGTACAAGATGACTTGGTTTCATCCATTTGAGAGTCGTCCTATTCTCAACACCAGCAGCCATGATAAAGCAGGAGTGGCAGAGAAGCTAGTCGGCCAATCGATTTGCATTGATTTTGGTTTGTTTACATTCTTTGGAAGTAATGCAACGAGCCTCATTACACTGAAATATTAGTTTGCCAGTATACTGGGTAAATGTCAGCCTTTTAATACAAATCTGTTATTAACCTGTTAATTATACTGTATACTGTCAATGACAACAGCTACAGGGGAAAGAAGAAAAGATTTGCATTGCTAACAGTTGCCGTTAGTTAATAAGCAGTGTCAATATATATCCTCCCATTTCATCAGCCACTTCACATAACTCATATCTACCCCTTGTTCATTTAGTCCTATCTGGACCCTCTCTGTCTCATCTTTATGATGCTTTGGTCCCACTCCAGAGCTCTGATCGGCTCAGCAGACAGTGGACTCAAAGGGTTAGGGTTCGTAGCACGTCCCTGTGAAATATGATTGTATCGTGATTGTGAAATACGAACTTGAAACTGTGGTATGGCGCGCGGGGGTGAGACAGACTAAGTGAAAACCAAAAGCTGTCCATCACCGCTCTGCTGTGGCCGTGATGGTTCTCATTATAGAAAGGTTTTGGCCCTGAGCATGGAAGCGCGCTACGTTTGTCCTCCGCTCCTGCAGGTCAGCTCCTCTGTAGACACACTGCTCTCAACTCTTGCGCTAAAAAAGGAGTGCAGGAAATAGTAGAGAGACTGGAAGAAAGATTTAATGTTTCCACAGACATAAAGTCACCCCCCCTCCTGTAATTGATATCTGATGTGCATTTTAAAGTGTGTTCAGAGATGTGCTGTTTTGACATCGGTAATGCTGATTATTTAAGCTGTCACTATGTCCTCCCTCGACTATGAGCCCCAGTTGATCGGCTAAATGTTTTCATTTGTGTAAATACAGTCTCACTTTTTATGCCCCTTTGCGGAATGGGTGGTGGGGGGGCTGCGTTTGATATGTGACACCTGAGTGAGGAGAAAACAGGGAGGGATAAACTATTCAGGACAGTAATGAAGACGTGTATGGTTTTCATTTGTGCCTTTTCAAAAGAGCTGGTGACCCAGAGAACTAACTGTTTTTCTCTCTGCCTCCCTCCACAGTTCCGGAGATTTCTCTGTGATTCACCACTAGAGGTATGTATTTCCTTTGGCCTGTTGACAGTTTAATAAAAGCCCCCTTTTAAATGTCTCTGTTTATCCATATGTGTTACCTGTAATGATTCCCCAACCATGAGGAGGCCTTCCTGGTGAAATTATTGTCACGGAGATGACGATGATGATTTGAAAAAAGTTGAGGGTGTCAGTATTGAATTCTTCTTCAAACACACTCAGAAAGGGCCAAATGTACACCATACCCCCTCGTCCAGCACATACCTACTCAGCCACCTTTGCTCTCTTTCTCTCTCTCTCTCTTCGAGAGCCCTCCAGCTGGATTGGACGAGGCAGGTGGGGGGTTAAGGGATCCAGGAAGTGGGTTTTTGTTTCATATCGGAGGGTTTAATTTAGCCCTAAGTGAAAGGGGGTGTTGAAGGAGGAAAACGAAATGTGGTGTCCAGATTGCGACTGTGTTGAACACAAGGACTTCAGACCAGTCCTTTCCCCCGGCCTTGACAGAGTGGGACATACCACTGCTCTTCACTTTGTGTGGTGTGGTACAAATTACAGGCTGATTAGGTAGGCATCAATTTGGGACCTAACAGATGGAAATTGGCCTAGTTAGCAAAAAGAAGTCATTTAAGGACCATGGAAATAACCGTGGAAGGTTTGATATCACCTTCTGGTGCGTTAACCGGTACAGTGTTACAGGTCATCCATTGCCTGACTGCAGTTTTAATCATCATATGAAGGATGTGGATGGCATCTGGAAGAGGAATCATAGTTAAGCCAGGATATTCTCTGTGGTCACTGAGTGAGATGTCGGTGCAGCCAGGCATCACTGAGCACTTTGCAGGCCTGGCAAGCTGTAGCCTTCACAAACACCAGTGGACCTGTTGGGTCAGGACAATTACACCAGCAATTAGACGCAGGATGGGCACTTATAACCGCCACTTTAATGGGATTGAGGTCCAGGAGCGCGCACGAACTGACTGACACAGAGACACACATACACAGTGATTCCGTGTTGCCCCGTGGGCCCCCTCAGGTCCTCACTAATGAACATCATTAGTGTTTATAGGAAACAAGCTTTTATCACCTCGTCAAGGCTGGCGGCCAGGCACACTGAATTACACAGCTCTGAGCACATTCACACACGTGTGCACACGTACCGTGGCACACTGCCTCACATATCTTCCTGCCTTCACTGTCGCCTCCTCTCAGACTGGTTTAGGGGCCGTCTCCATTCATTTGGCCTCCTCTTGCCCAACTTGTTTTTATTTCTTTCTCTGATCCCCCTCCCTGTCTTTCCCTCTCTCCTTCTCCGAATGCTCTCCATTTCAGAGTTATTATGCGTGGCTCTCTGTGCTACCTCTGCGTGTTGGCCTCCATCTGTCTCCAATCAGGGTGCTATTAAAATACACACACACAGACACTCACCACATGGACCCGCATACTGTGCGGTTCATCAGCTCACATGTAAGCCTGCATTTATACAAATGTATGCAAACGGCATACTTACAAATCCAACTGCAGCTAATTAGAACCCAGGTTGTCTGACTTGTTTGTTTGTTGCTGTGTTCCATTTCACCAAAATTGCGGAGTATTCGTGCAGAAACTCAAAGGTAATTAACATCAGCTGTCACTGATTCCCTTGGGTTTTCTTTTAATACATTTACGTACACAGACAGACACGTAAACACATTCGTGCTGTCTGATAAACAGTGGCTCATCAGGACCTGCAAGCATGATGCACAGCAGTCATGCAGGTGTCTGTCACTGCACTTGACCCTGGTGAAGTCTAGGAGGCATGTGCTGGAGAAACGCTGGGTTTTATAGGCTGGGTGGGGTTCATGCACTCTTTCTGTTTCTATTTATTTTTCTTTACAGCCTCCTAAAGTGTCTAACCAAGGGGCAAACACTCATTAACAGGGGTGCTGGCCAATTAGTCACTAAGTCTTTTATGGCCACACCTCCCAGACTTTCTTTCTTTCTGTCTGTCCTTCTGTGATTTGGTCTCTTCTTTTTCTCCCCCTTAGAGGAAGAGCACGAGAATGTTCTTTATGTAAAGAAACAGATATACATCAGCAGGGAATGCACCAGCTGACATACCATGGCAGTGAACACACAGACCCCTCTGTACATGCCTCAGCTGTAAGCCAAAAACAGAAAAGTCTACCAGCTGGATCCACTGTTACACAACAGTTCTTTAAATGAGTGAAGTAGTAAAGTTAATTTCACTTTTGTTCTTTACATTGTGGGGGAAATGTGTGTTTTTGCATACTCAGAATAATGGCTAAGCCACACCTGCAGCCTGCTTGCAGAACTGCAGTTATTTGTAGAATCACATTTGTGAGTGCAGGAAGGAGAGAGAGAGAGAGTTTAAAATGTGTTAGTTCAACATCTGTTGTTGGTCAGTGTGAGAGTCATAACAGCATCATTGCTACAGTAGGTCTAACAATTCAGTTAGATTAGGCAGAAAAACAAGCTGTACCCTGGTAAACATTCATCCTCCAATGATAGGTTTTCCATGCAAAAGCAATGGACTGAATGTGCTATTTATCCACAGCATTTAAGAGTAATAAACATGACTAGCATAACTGGAATAAGAAACCACAGCATTATTTAAAAAATATGTTTCTTAACCACATGAAAATGCCTAATATATAAGTGCATAATAAATAAAATCAAGTAAAATAAGAATACTACAGATACATAATAAATAAACATGCATGAAATAAAAATCATTACAGAGGAGGAAGAAGAACAAACAAAAATCAGGAAATTGTAAACGAAACCACGCTCATCCCAGATACATATATCGTGTAATGTAATGTGATATCTGTCACATCCAGACTCTTTCAGCACAAGCCAAGCCTTCGTCTGTTCTGTTTTGGAAGGCAACGGTCCCAACAAGTGCTTTGATCAGATGCTTTGTGAAGTTTCCTCACACTGAATGTCCAAATGTTGAGTTTTGATCAGTGTGTTGCTCATAAAACTCTTTACCTGTACATCTAGCTTTAATTAATGTAGCAGGTCTGCTGGTTTTTCTGCTATGTGCAATCATGTCCTTCGAAATGCTAAAAGCAAAAACATATTAAAAGAAAAGCACCATCTCCAGCAATGAAAGATGTTTTCATTTCACACATGAGACCAATAAAACCTCCAAAGTAATTAAGCTTTCTGTTTATTGTTTGGAGATGTTGTCAGTATTATTAGATCCAGTTGAAAATATTGCGCCCTTTATGATTTAATAATCATAACTTCATCGTGTAAATAGGTTTGGAATTAAAACCTGATCCAAACAAGTTTTTGCTAGATCTCATTTGTTAGATATTTTAATCATATTTATGTAAGACATATCTGATCTCTAATGTGTTAGTGTTTATATCGGTGCTACAGAACTACAGAGAGACAAGTTGCATCGATACTGAGTTAGCTTTTCGGCTCGTTACCCTCTCAGACCATCATTAGAGCCAGATCAGGCTTATATTTGGGTGGGCTTTGCTAGAATAAACAACTTTATAAATGCCAACAGCGTTTAACCATCACAGAAATTCAACATCATCTACGACTGTAGCCTCCTTCTGACAACAGTATGAGCCCATCCAAATACCTCTCTAAGCAGGTCGATGCAGGCCTGCTGCCCCCACCCCTCTGCACTTCACCAAGCACCTCTCTCGTGGCCCTGTATTTAGTCCATATGAGAGCGATTTGGGGCTGCAGGGGAAGCTCTGGGGTGGTTTGAAGTGTTCCAGAGAATGTTTAGATTGTTGTCACAGTGGCAAGGACGCAGCCATTAAGCTGTCGTCTGAGGTGACGCACAGGTCAGTCAGACAAGATCGGCCTTGAACATGGTATGAACTTACAAACAAACACACAAGCTCAGACAGCCATTACTTCTATCGCGCAGGCATCCGCGTCCACATAATTGTGGCCAAGCATGCACACCTAAGGTGGGGTAAGAAAAATCTCCCTCTCTTACACGCGCCGATCACCTCTCGCTCTTTCCTTTTTACTCGCAACTTTTAAATGACACAGAGGGGCCTCCGACAAAGCCTCCAGTGTTTCGGGGAGGAATCGGTGCCAAGAAATAACAGGCCGCCCGCTCGCACAGACGGACAGTTCCCTCAGCCTCACACGCACACACACACTCACAGCCACATAGAGCGCGGCGCTCGCTCCAGATGTGGTGCCTGTCGCCCTTCAGCACCCAGCTACCCACCAAATCACTGTTCATTCTTTCTTTTTGCCTGCCAGCCTGTCGCAGCTAATGTGTAGAAAACCCACACCATCTCTATCTCATATCATCTCTCCTCTGATGTGGAGCGGCATTTAGACAGTTTAATCACCCTACCGCGCAGCTACACACACACACACACTTACACAAATGGACTCTTGTATACATTATGTCAGACTTTTAATCAGACCTGAACGACCAAAGGCCTGAGTAAGAGGTGGAGGTGATATTATTCTTAGTACCAGTTCGACTAAAGAAAACTCGGTGCTAAGAAGGAATGTGGCACACACTCACCCCGTTGGTGATGTTCACCCCCCTGGGGTAACAGAGCTGAAAGGACTGGGTGTATGTGTGTGCATGTGCCTTTCTCCTGTTTGGTCAGGTTTAATTTGGACAGTGTGGGACCAGTGGCGCGATGGATTAGCGACCTAGCTCTCTCAGTGTTGTGATAACTAGCAGCGTCTGCGCTACTTAACTGGGTCCAGATGAAAGTTGGTGAAGGAGAGGGATCCTGTTACAGAAGAAAGACGCGCACGCACACACACACACACACACACACTCACACAAAAACCAATACTTTGACTTAATATGACTTTTAACCCGAACCCCAAGCCTCTGGTCTTAAGTTGACTTGATTGAAAAACCCAGCGTGTAGATCCCTATGAGAAACGCAGTGTGTGTCAAACACTTAACTGTTTTATTAACGGGCTAGACTCAAACACGCGGGTGAACACCTACACCCACATTCTTTCATGCCACATGGAGAGAGCAGACACAGAAAGCTTGGCAACACTCCACCGCCGCCCGGTGAAATGGATTTTGCTCATGCAGGGTCTTTTTATTAAAAAGCCCTCTCCTGGAGTGTTTCTGTGGCCAGCCCCCCCTCCTACCCCCACCCCTCCAAACCATGAGCTCCTGCTCTCGCTCCACATTTGGGAACCATTAGCAGGCTGAACGTGAGGCTACTGTACACCCCCACACATAATGCGTGAGGCCTGGCAGGGAAAAGATTGGGTTATAATACACCATACATACAGGTGTGTGTGTGTGTGTGTGTGTGTGTGTGTGTGTGTGTCTGTCTGTGTGTGTGTGTGTGTGTGTGTGACGGAGAAAGTAGATCTGCCCAGCAAAGTAAAAGCAGTCCTATTAAACACATTCTCA